>CM051017.1:26638661-26643661 GCA_027704905.1 Muraenolepis orangiensis
ATTTTATAATTTAAGTCCAACCTACAGTAGGGTACTGAATAAGAACAAAACAGCTCTCAGCTTACAACACCACCAAGCTCAAATATGTGTTAGCCTCGTTAGCCTTAACGCTAACTGTTAAAGGTAGCTAAGGTAAAGGTAGCTGCCACACACGCTGATTTTTCTTTACACCATCGTGACAAATTCCTTGTGAAATATAAAAAACAATAAAAAAAACATGTGATTCTAACTCTGAAATGTGTGTGATGAGTAGTACGAATCAACCCTACGTTAGCGGACAGAAGGCCACACATTCCGCGGTTCACTCAAATCGGTCCAGTCTTATTTTCCCCACGTCACCGTAGACGGCAGTAGCGGTAGACGGGTGCCCCTTGGCAGCTAGCTGGCCTGGCGCTGGCTGGCCCACCGCAGGTGAGCCAGAGCACGGGGGTCTGTCCCGTGCTCTGTCCCGTGCTCTGTCCCGTGCTCTGTCCCGTGCTCTGGCTCACCCGCAGGTGAGCCAGAGCACGGGACAGAGCACGGTGTCTGTCTGTCCCGTGTCAGAGAGAAACACCTGCTGACAGATGATCTAAAGACACAGAAGGGCTACGGTGGTTCAGGGACAGCAATTAGCGAGCTAGCGAGCTAGCGGCGGCGGCGGCGGTGGCGGCGGCGGCTGATCTCCATTAGCCCTGCTGATCACTTCAGAGGGCTGTGGTGTGCCCCACGGGGGTCACGTGAACAGCACAGCAGCTCGCTAGGTAGCTCGCTAGGTAGCTCGCTAGGTAGCTCGCTAGGTAGCTCGCTAGGTAGCTCGCTAGGTAGCTCGCTAGCGGCTCTTCGCTTGGCCCCGCTTGTGAGCTAGCTTGAACTCGCATTACCCAACATATGCTGCGAAATGTGTCTAATGTGTGTGTGTGTGTGTGTGTGTGTGTGTGTGTGTGTGTGTGTGTGTGTGTGTGTGTGTGTGTGTGTGTGTGTGTGTGTGTGTGTGTGTGTGTGTGTGCAAACTGATTATGTCTAGACAGCTAAATTAAATGATTAAATTATATTAGGTTACCATTAGGTGGTTGGTGCCACCTGGGCTCAAGCAACTACGAGTGAAAACATGAATTGCTGTTAATTATTACAGTATGCATATATAAAAGATAATTGATCCAATGAACACATAGGAAACAGAGCTAAGCTGCCGTGCCTCTTCTATTGCTCAAACATTACAAGCTTAACCAAAACGCTTATCCTTACTGTACAGTAAGTGTTTCTCTGCGTTGTCTATATTTGATCATGCTTATGTTTATGTATTGTAAGGTTAGTATGTGTGCGTGTGTGTGTGGGAACATCCTCTCTTCTCTAGAACCTTCCAGCCCTGTATCTGCTCTCCCCGTGTTCCACACTGTGGGAAGACTTGTCCTCTTACCTTGCCTTGCCTTGGCCCTTAGAGACCCTGAACACACACACACACACACACACACGCACGCACGGACACACACACACACCTGGACACCCCTGGACACACACACACACACACACACACACACACACACACACACACACACACACACACACACACACACACACACACACACACACACCTGGACACATACACACACACACACACCTGGACACACACACACACACACACACACACAAACACCTGGACACACACACACACCACACACACACACACACACACACACACACCACACACACACACGCACGCACGGACACACACACACACACACACACACACACACACACATACACACGCACGGACACACAAATACACACACACCCAAACCCAAGGCCTCTGATAAAACAGCTCTTCCTGAAACAGCCGGCATGTAAGTCATCAAGTAGGCAGCTTTAAAGGACCACTCTCAATTCTTTCTCCAGCACTAAGGGGCCACTGATAAATAACTTATGGATGGGGAGGAGGGGTAGGAGGGGGTACTGAAAACGTCTCTCTTATTACGAGCCTCGATTCATTTTTACCGTCCCCTGGGACCCCCCCTCCCATCTGTCCTGTACTTCAAACGCATCCGAACGCATCACACATATTTCCCCTATACTATCCTATGGGAACTATGTGAAGGCTGTTTTTTTGGAGAGAGAGGGGGGGGGGGGGGGGGGGATGTGACAGAGCCAGCAGCTTTAAAATACATAACATGTTAAAAGCATCTCCCCCATCACCTTCTGTCTATTCTCCATGGATGAGAAGAAAGGATTTGGAGGAGTGGAAAGATGGGGAGGCAGAGAGAGAGAGAGAGAGAGAGAGAGAGAGAGAGAGAGAGAGAGAGAGAGAGAGAGAGAGAGAGGGTGAGGAGGAGCATGAATGGAGGGAGTTAATAGGGGAAATTGTAGGGGATTTGTGCTTGAGGATTGTTCTAGGTCTGGCTCGGAGCTGCCTCTCCCTCATGTCGAATTACATCGACTCCCAACAACTTTTTGGCTTTTACCTCACTTGCAATTACAAATTAGTCCATTAAGCTGTCTGCTGCCTGTCCTTTCTCCGTTGCGAGCCGGGCGGAGGCCCACTGGTTATTCGTGGTTATGTGTGTGTGTGTGTGTGTGTGTGTGTGTGTGTGTGTGTGTGGTGTTTGAAGGTATGTGGGTGGGTGTGTGGTGGAGAGGAGCAGATGGATGGAACCTTCCCTGGGTGGGAGATGGCAGTTTTCAAGACACATAACGAGGCAAACAAGCAAACAGACAGTTGTAATTTCATGTGATGTCGACGGTAATTGTTTCTGATTGTTGCAGATAGCGGTGGCGGCTGGTTTGGTCACAGAGTCGCGGTTATGGAATAAGCTTGTTTTTTTCCCCGAGGATAGAAGAACGAAAGACAGACGGCCATCTTAGGGGGACGCCAGCGCAGGGTTTCCAGGCGTACACACTAGAATGAATTTGAAACTAAAATTTGTGAGGCTCGCTAGCGAGCTAAAGCGGGGGGGACTCTGTCTGGACATTCACAGATTCCTTCTATTAAGACCTTGAATCACCTCCCGCCTTGTGAAGGAAGCCTATTCACACCCGAAAGGCAAATTCAATATTGATCTAAACCAGTTTGAATAAGGCGCATAATCCAATGTAACGTAGTGTAATGTAGTATACGACCAACGGAAAAAATAACCATTTCTCCTCCTCGGGAAGGTAAATTACATACAGGGGAGGCTGTCCGTCTATTCAAAAGGGTAACTTAAATATGGGAGAGAAAACCCGTGATTACGGTGACTCCCAAGGAGCTAAACCTTTCTTCTTCTGCTCAGGTGGCAGCGCTGGAACGGCATTCAAACCTCCTTCAGCGGGCACCTGAAAGCACCTCCCCATTACAGCCCCCCGCACACACACCCATGCAGATTGCTACTCAGTCAACCTGGGCATTAACTCAGCGGTGGTTTCACACCAGGTCCCCTCCCTTTCGGGGCCTGGCTCCCAGGTCGTAGCGTGCCGCAGCCGGTTGCTAAGTGTCAAAGCCCAAATGGTCTATTTTCTACCCCCAGGTCTTTACCCCTGGGGGACCCCGGGCGGCGGCGGGGAAAAAACACAACCCGGTCGGTCTCTCTGCTATTAACGGACCCGGTCTCCATTTACATCAGACATAAAGCTAATGAGTCCACGCAGGAGTTGAGCCCCAGCACGGGGCTAAAGACCGACTCTAGCTCGGCGCTAATGACCTAGCGACCGCGGGAGACCAACCACCCCCCCCCCCACAATCCCCTTATCCGCCAATCACATGGACCGGCCCGGTTTACTGCCGCTTTCATCCAGTTTTGTGGAGAGAGCGAGAGAGCGAGAGAGCGAGAGAGAGAGAGAGAGAGAGAGAGAGAGAGAGAGAGAGAGAGAGAGAGAGAGAGAGAGAGAGAGAGAGAGAGACAGAGAGAGAGAGAGAGAGACGCAGCATGCTGGTCTCACACAGGGGTTGGGGTGGGGAGGGGGTTGAGTGAGATGGGTGTCCGGGGCAGTGGGGTGTGGGGGTTTAGGAGGGAACCAGGGTGGATTTAACAAGCTCGAGATCTTACGGATTTAAAAGCGCTGCTTAAAATTTATGGAGGCACATTTGGACGGTTAGGCACGGCGAAGCGCTCGGCCAATCGGAGCCACGTCACAGCGGGGACACCTAATAAGCCCCACGCTGCCTTTACCCCCGCATTTAATCCATAAAAAAGCAGTTAAAACAGCCCCTTCCCTCTACCCCACCAGCCACCACCACCACCACCACCACCACCATTACCACCATCACCAGCATCACCAGCATCACCACTACCATCACCAGCATCACCATCACCACTGCCCCCCACCTCCTTCTCTCCTCTCCTCCTCCTCCTCCTCTCTCCTGCTAGCACCCTCCCCCCCAACCTTCCCTGAATCACTGCCTGCCATCTGGAACCCACTTTCATTTTTATAATCCAACTGTCATTAAAATGCTTCTTGGCAGTTTACAGCTGGTTCACCCTGTGCAGATGTGGGGGCAGCCGTCTTCAGACGGAGAGCCCCCCTCTTGATCAAAGTCCTCCCTGCTGTCAGACACAACACTTGCCACCCCAGGGGCGGAGGGGGTGGGGGTGGGGGGGGGAGCTCCAGTCCTAACAGGACCTTCGTCCTAACCCCGCCCACGTCCTCCTCCTCCTCCTCCTCCTCCTCCTCCTCCTCCTCCTCCTCCTCCTCCTCCTCCTCCTCCTCCTCCTCCTCCTCCATGTTATTTATTTATCTCCACGCTGCTTTATTTATTCTATCCCTCCTCCCTCGACCGCCCTCCCTCCCGCTCTCCCCCCCTCCCCCCTCCCTCCCGCTCTCCCCCCCTCCCCCCCTCCCTCCCGCTCTCCCGCTCTCCCCCCCTCCCCCCCTCCCGCTCTCCCCCCCTCCCTCCCTCCCTCCCCCCCTCCCTCCCTGCCTCCCCGCAGAGTGCAGGTCAGCTACAGAAGTTGTGTACTGCTGCCCGGAGGTAGGAGTGGTTTGTGACTGAGTGTGTGTGCGTGTGCGTGTGCGTGTGCGCGCGTGCGCGTGCGTGTGCGCGTGTGCGCGTG
>CM051017.1:26648661-26661161 GCA_027704905.1 Muraenolepis orangiensis
CCTTACCGCAAGCACACGATGTCAGCCATCCCGAGATGAGAGAACGTTACAAAGGGTTCAATATAAATTAAAGTTAGGTAAGTGCTTCCAGATACGCCTTAATGAAAACCAAGCAGAGCCGATACCATCGAGACACCACCCTCCCTATTCACCCCACTCACACATGCACGCACATGCACGCACATGCACGCACACACACACACACACACACACACACACACACACACACACACACACACACACACACACACACACACACACACACACACACACACACACACACACACACACATTTAGACACACACACATGGAGACATGCATGCACGCACACACACACACACACACACACACACACACACACACACACACACACACACACACACACACACACACATTTAGACACACACACATGGAGACATGCATGCACGCACACACACACACACACACACACACACACACATGCAGACACAAACACACACACACACATGCAGACACAAACACACACACACACATAAACACACACAAACACAAATACACACATAAACACACGCCTGCATGCACACACATTCACACATATGCAGACACACACAGACACACGCACACCCACTCGCGTGCAAACACACACAAACACTCATGCACAAACACACACACACAGACACACACACCTTTCAACATGAATGCAAAACAACACCATCGATTCAATAGTTGACAATGGTTTTGGCTCAAAAGCGGTCGATAAACACAACCATAAGTATGTAGCCACATGTGTATGTGCTACACGAGGACAACAGCGACGACAACAGTCGAACAGCGGCGGAGCAGCCTTGGAGAGAGCAGTGTTGGAGAGATTAGCCTTGGAGAGAGCAGTGTTGGAGAGAAAGCAGGGTTGGAGAGAGAGCAGCATTGAAGAGAGCAGGGTTGGAGAGAGCAGGGTTAGAGAGAGCAGGGTTAGAGAGAGCAGCATTGAAGAGAGCAGGGTTGGAGAGAGCAGGGTTGGAGAGAGCAGGGTTAGAGAGAGCAGGGTTAGAGAGAGCAGCATTGAAGAGAGCAGGGTTGGAGAGAGCAGGGTTAGAGAGAGCAGGGTTAGAGAGAGCAGCATTGAAGAGAGCAGGGTTGGAGAGAGCAGGGTTAGAGAGAGCAGGGTTAGAGAGAGCAGCATTGAAGAGAGCAGGGTTGGAGAGAGCAGGGTTGGAGAGAGCAGGGTTAGAGAGAGCAGGGTTAGAGAGAGCCGCGATGGAGAAAGCAGTAGGAGAGATTAGCATTGGAGAGAGCAGTGTTGGAGAGATTAGCGTTGGAGAGAGCAGTGTTGGAGAGATCAGTGGAGAGAGCAGTTGGAGAGAGCAGTGTTGGAGAGAGCAGCCTTGGAAAGACCAGTGTTTGAGGGAGCAGCATTGGAGAGATTAGTGTTGGAGAGATTAACGTTGGAGAGAGCAGTGAGGAGAGAGCAGCGTTGGAGAGATTAGCGTTGGAGAGAGCAGTGTTGGAGAGATTAGCGTTGGAGAGAGCAGTGTTGGAGAGATTAGAGTTGGAGAGAGCAGTGTTGGAGAGATTAGCGTTGGAGAGAGCAGTATTGGAGAGAGCAGGGTTGGAGAGAGCTGAAGGGAGGCACAGCGAAGGTGAGGAGGAAAAAAAAACCAGCAATCTCCATAATGAGGCGTGTGTTGGTCTTGTCAGTTTGAATCTCCCAGTGCCTGTGGGGAACCCAATGTAACCAGTCAGCTCTGCTCTCCTATTCCTCCTGAACCACTTTGTACTGCTGCCGGCGAGGGTATGTGTGTGTGTGTGTGCGTGCGTGTGTGCGTGCGTGCGTGTCTAGTATCGTCAGAAAATCGGTTTGAGATTAAAGGAGGTGGAAATGCGTTAGCAAATGCATGGAAATCGGCTCTTTCTGCAGGTTCATCTAATCGGATGTCATTAAGGTGATGAGGACGAATGATCGCTTGTCTTCAAACATTAAGCCATCCCTTCTGTAAAGGAGGAGAAACCGCGGTAGGGGGGCCAGAGTGCTACCAGAGACAATGACTCCAGGACACCCATCTGGGTCTGGTAAGGCAGGGATCTGGGGTAGCGTGGAGATGGACACATCAAGAGAGAGAGAGAGAGAGAGATCGAGAGAAAACTACTGGAAGGGAGAAACTAATTATCGGTACCGTCAGCCATAATAAACATTAGGTCCCCGACTAGCTCGGTTGGCAAAACACGTCTTCAATGCTGCCAGGGTTAGGGGAGGGTTCCCACAGGGGCATGCTCATGTGAAGCTTGTGAAGAATGTTTAAAGAAAAAATCGTCCACCACATTTTTAGCATTAGCATTGTTCATCATGTCCTTTGGCGGCAGGTGCAGAATGGGGATGGCAACCCGCTGACCCTCCCCACCCTCAGGAGTCTGATACATCACCTGGGAGGACAGCGGCACGGCACTCGCTGACGACTTATTGCTGATAAACCGGAGGAGAGACACCGCGGCGCGTCGATATACGGAATTCACTCTGCACACACCGCCCACAAGATAAGGGGGCGGGGAGGAATTAATGTGTCAATCAAACAGGGATGCGCGCTGCCCCGGCGAATGAGCACACATCACAGCCATAAAAAATAAAATAAAAAGGCTTTTTAGACGGGATGTGGTCATGGTCCCTGGAGACCAAAGGGTCTAGATTCACAAGAGTAGCTTAACAGCTAAAATCTTTGTAACTGCCGTCTTTTCTTAAGATGGAACTGCCGAAACCAAGTTAAGAAAAACTGAATTTTTTTCCACAAAATTATAGAATGTGTGTATCTTTCTTCTTTGTTAATTTCTTCCGAAAATACGTAAGACTAGATGGGATTGTTGTAGACTAAAATCCTCTGATGTAAACTAAAACTGAAATGTTAACTTCGAGATAACAGTTTGGTTGTCTTAAGTTGTCACATTGAGAAGTTATGCCTTGCCTTAGGAAGTCGGAACGTGGTAGAATTTAGTTTTTTAGGAAGCGTCTTATGGGTCATCTTAAGATAAGATCTTTTGTGAATCTGGCAGCACCGGACCAATCAGGATTAGCCATCACCTGGACAGCTGGAAGTGTAACAGCATCAGAGCTTGGTGCTCACCTGACCACACGGGTTTCAGACACACACACACACACACACACACACACACACAGGAACATTAGCCGCAGACGCTAACAATCCGACAGGCCCAGACAGCAACGGTGTTATTTGCAAAACACAGTAGGAGTGAAACTGGAGGAGCTGCAGAGTGGGATGGGGGGTAATGGAGACGGTATTACACTTGAGCAAACAGAGACGGAGACACACTTTTGGCTCTCTATTTTCCTCCCCAGTTAAAGAAAATGACCGTGTTGACATGAAGTGCCTGAGGCAGACCTGTCAGAAGGCCCAGGGCTTTGTGGTTGGACAGAGAGAGAGAGAGAGAGAGAGAGACAGGCGGTGGTCGAACCGAGCTGTGCTCCATACAGTCGGGTGGGGGTATCAATCTGCCACTGCTGTGTAATTGTGTTAATTACAGCTATAAAAAATACCTAATCCACCACACACTTCATGTAGTTTATGTAGTACGTCAAACATCCAAACCACTCTATTCCCATGAGATATGAAAAAGAAGGAAAAAACCCATCTAATTAGTTTGACATGTTAGGGAACACGTCTGATTCCCAATTATATCTAATATTGTCCTTGTGACATCGTGCTAATTCAGATATCAGTATTCCACAAGAACAGATGGTTCTGTGTGTGAGCTAATGGCCAACACATGTTTGGGTGTGTGTGTGTGGGGGGGGGGGGGGGAGAGGTGGGGGATGAATGCAGTTTAATCAACAGATAGTCCCAGACAACAAATAACTGACACTTTGGATGCCATTTGAATTAATGATGTTCATATTCCACCACCAGGCCTCAAACAACCTTTGTGTACACAGAGAGTTCCCCTGTTGTGGAGCAATTTCCCCAGCATGTGGTTAGTCTCTTCATGGGCATCTAATTTAGCACGGGTTTACACGCAAGCGAGCGAGGCAGACGCTCGCGTCGGTTACAAAACAAAAGCGAACAAAAACAACAGAGACAAAGGAGGATGATTCTCTCGGAAGGACACGCCGATGCCCGAGAGGTTTCTTCAAGGTGCAACTCAGAAGAGAAGCCTGTGTAGTACAAGGTTTTCCTTTTTTTCCCCCCGAATAATAAATATAGCAAGGATCAGGACGACGAGGTCACACCAGACACATGGGCTGATGAGGATATCTATCTATCTACATAGTACATTCTAAAGGACTTCCCATTTATCTGACCTTGCCACGGTGGTATGGCGTGTCCTGTCCCAGTCGTTTTATTCTAATTTCCCTGCCGATGATTGCACCCCGAGGGCGAGAACAGAACATTTGAATTCAGTTCATCTGTGGGTTCCTGTTCAGGTGTCTGGTGATAGCACACAGGAGCAGCCTTTGTTTCGGTTGGAGACAGAAGGAGCTGGCACCTGTTTTCAGACTAAATTCGAGCTGCAAATTAACAGCGCACAGAGGAGGCAATTACAAATGACACTGTTTGTCCATACGGAAAGAAAACCTATTATTTTTTTTTCTCACAACTGTGATGGATTTTTCTCCCATTGTCATCACCACCATCATTATGGTGATGTGGACTCAAGGAAATGAGAAAGTAATGAATGGACCCATATTTTCCCCCAAGCAAGACGTACCTCTCCTTACATTCCTGTCAAAGCACAGGAAGAGAAAGACCTTTTTGTGACAAACCTCCAGAAAGCACAACAGTGCATATATTGTATGTCAGTACCAGGATGACGCGCAGTTGTCATTATTTTCCATAGTTTTCGACAGCCATCTCGGAGGTTTAAGTGTGTGTGGAAGTCAAGAGGGACTCTCCCTCCAATACTCTTTGACTCAACACACGGGTCCATCAACATCAACACTGGACTTGAGGAGAGTATTTACCTCTGGACAGGAAAAATCCATATTGCAAATGAAGCAATGGCAAGAAAAACCAGCAGCAGATGGTGGATACGGACACAGGGTAAATGACGTAAGGTTAGTGGCGCTTCAGGGAATGGGCGACGTACTTTAAGATTCTGCATCGGATTCATTCCTCACTTCACATCCAGCTTTCAATCCACCCCTTTTCTGTCCCCCTTCCAAGCATCCTTCTATCCTTCCTTTGTTCCTTGGTGTCATCAATCCATCGTTCCTTTGTTTATTCCTCTCATCCATCCTTCCTTCCTCTCCCCTCCTCCTCCACCCCATCCTCCTCCAGTGCCCCCTGCTGTGATGTCATTGAGCTGTATGGAGAGTGACAGCCCTGCAAGTCATGTCAACCACCAGTCAGCCTCTTCTTCCGCTTCAATGAAGAGATAAAAGCCTATTGACTTGCCAGGCTCCAGTTAATGCAAATTGGGGGGGGGGGGGGGGGGGGGGGGGGGTAGGGGTGGCGGAGGCTGCTATCGATGTATTATTTATGCGGCGCGCTGGAGTCATTTCCACAGAGCGGGAGAGCTAAGCTTACAGGAGATTAGCTGTGCTATCTCATTCATTTACAGGACGTAATTGGTAAACTGTTGGGGGGAATTAGCCTGCACGAGGCTTCTCATAGGCGGCGCTTCGTCTCCTAAACCTGGGGCGGCTGTCGCCTTAGCCACCCCACCTTTGAGACTTGAGCGATAAACAAGGGCGGGGGGGTGAGACGCGGTAATCAAATTGGTGCGACTGATAGGCTACATCTGTCAGCGCGGGGGCCTGACGGATAACGACGAATGGCACCGCAGCCATTATGGAGTAATTGAATTTCACGTGCGAAAAAACCGCGGCGGCAGGCTATCCGTTATGTCACGGAATTCCACGGTAAACACCCGATTTGTATTCAGGAGTGTGTTCGAGAAATTCAAATCCAAATCAAACTCAAATCAAATCAAAAGTCGGAAATCTAGATCTAATCACGAGATTTACGTTTTAATTATATATACATATATAAATAAATAAAAATATATATACATATATATATATACATAAATATATATATACATATATATATATATAAAAATTGGATACATATATATTTATATATATATCAATTGTATACATATTTATATGTATATATATACTGTATATATATACAGTATGTATCATCATACTCCAAAGAGAAATTGCTTAAAAAATGTAATTAAAATAATAGTAATTATAAATAAAAAGTGCATCTTTCTGGTCAGCGTCATTAGCACAGTGGCAGCGGGCGAGAGCGATGCAGAGTGACAGCGTCTCACGGCGTCTTCTCATCGTTCTTCCACCAGCGCCGACCCCTGTTTCCCTGCTAGCGCTCGAGGGGGGGGTTGTTATTCGCGAGCGGTGTTTGTGTTTTTCCACGTGGCGAATAATAAACAGAAAAGGAGGCTGGGGGAGGGAGGGGGAAGCGTCTTACCTTGTCATCGACGTCACTCTCTCTGTCACACTGCAAGACAAAACACAGAGAGAGAGAGAGAGAGAGAGAGGGAGAGAGAGAGAGAGAGAGAGAGAGAGAGAGAGAGAGAGAGAGAGAGAGAGAGGGAGAGAGAGAGAGAGAGAGAGAGGAGAGAGAGATGAGAGAGAGAGAGAGAGAGAGAGGGAGAGAGAGAGAGAGAGAGAGAGAGAGACACACACACACACACACACAGGGAGGGGAATATGAGGAATGGTTCACGTGCCCCGCCCCTCTTACTCACTCCCCCCCTCTCCCCCCTTCTCTCCCCACCCACCACCCACCCCCTCCTGTAGCATCTCACAGAGCACATTTTGATTGGTGCGCAAAACTTCACCTTCTCTGACAGCTTTCAGTAACAAATAACAAAAGAGGCAGTGGTGGTGGTGGTGGTGGTGGTGGTGGTGGTGGTGGTGGTGGTGGAGGTGGTGGTGGAGAAGGAGGTGGTGGTGGTGGTGGTGGAGAAGGAGGTGGTGGTGGTGGTGGAGAAGGAGGTGGTGGTGGTGGAGAAGGAGGTGGTGGTGGTGTGGTGGTGGTGGTGGTGGAGAAGGAGGTGGTGGTGGTGGTGGTGGTGGTGGTGGTGGAGGTGGTGGTGGAGAAGGAGATGGTGGTGGTGGTGGTGGTGGAGAAGGAGTGGTGGTGGTGGGGGGTGGTGGTGGAGAAGGAGGTGGTGGTGGTGGTGGTGGAGAAGGAGGTGGTGGTGGTGGTGGTGGTGGTGGTGGTGGTGGAGAAGGAGGTGGTGGTGGAGAAGGAGGTGGTGGTGGTGGTGGTGGTGGTGGTGGAGAAGGAGGTGGTGGTGGTGGTGGAGAAGGAGGTGGTGGTGGAGAAGGAGGTGGTGGTGGTGGTGGAGAAGGAGGTGGTGGTGGAGAAGGAGGTGGTGGTGGTGGTGGTGGAGAAGGAGGTGGTGGTGGAGAAGGAGGTGGTGGTGGTGGTGGAGAAGGAGGTGGTGGTGGAGAAGGAGGTGGTGGTGGTGGTGGAGAAGGAGGTGGTGGTGGTGGTGGAGAAGGAGGTGGTGGTGGTGGTGGTGGAGAAGGAGGTGGTGGTGGTGGCGTTGGAGGCGGTGGTGGAGGAGGAGGCGGGAGGGGATTCTGATAGACTGAAAGAGTGAATTTTTTTTGTTAAGTGGCCTGGCAGCCACGACAATAACGCTATTCTGCGTGTTTTTCTTTGGCAAATTCAAAAGCTGTGACTTGAGAAAAAAAAAAAAAAAAACTAGAAAACAAATAGAAACGGCGTCTGACGGCCCGGTTGCCCGTTAAGAGTCCGCTCGATCACTTTTCCCTTTCAGGTAAGAAGCGCGTGGTGTTAGCCTGCTCCTCACAGAGACCTGCAGGAAGTAGTGGAACGCGGCTCAAGGACACCTGAGCGGGCGTTCGGGAACAAATAAACCGCTATTAAGCCAGGTATTTGAAATGTGTCTCATGACACATTTTTTCTCTTTCTCTTCTTTTTGCACGGCAGGGCATTGCAGGTACCCCTGCCGGACTCAATGAATGACAATAAGGCTTTCATTCTGAAGTACCACAGGTTGGACCAGAGCGTGGATTGATTCTCTATTCAGCAAAGAGCGAGGAAAGAATCTTGTGGATCTTGTGGAATGTACGCTTTCTTAAAGGGCCTTTTTTCTCCATTGGTTTCTGAAACAGATGACCTAGTGGTACCTGTACTTGGACTATACATGGTCCTCTTAAAGAGGCAGTGACCCCTCTATGTGCACTATCCCATTGTATTATTTTGTCGTTTAGTCTGCATTCAACCCATCCTAGTTTAGTCTGCATTCAACCCATCCTAGTCTAGTCTGCATTCAACCCATCCTAGTCTAGTCTGCATTCAACCCATCCTAGTCTAGTCTGCATTCAACCCATCCTAGTCTAGTCTGCATTCAACCCAGTGGGCAGCGATTGTATACACAGTGCCCGGGGAGCAGTGTAGAGGGGTCTGGTGTCTTGCTCATTCACGGGCACCTCGGAACTGCCCAGGTGTTTCGGGGACTCGAACCGGCGACCTTCCGGTTCCCAACCCCAACTGAGCTATCCTGCCGCCCCCTAAACCTTTGAGCTCTCAGCTGCTGTTTGAGCTGTGGCTCAAACTCTGTTAGTCGGAATGTGTGGACTTTACAGAACAATGGAAGAGCTGTGGGTGGAGCTGTACTGGTACCCTCACAGCAGGAGCCATGTGGCGGGAAGAGATTGAAGGGAACGGGACCCCCCCCCCCCCCGAATGAGGGTTCCCAGTCAGGGAAAAAATGCTTCCAATCTGTCAATGAAGTCTTTGTGGCAACATGTTTAAGTGGGCCCTCTCTATTTAGTTTAACTCCCTTTCAGGGCTGGTTCACAATGTGGAGGAGAGCTTGGGAGGTGGGGATCTTGTGTGTGTGTGTGTGTGTGTGTCGGGTGGGTGAAAGAGGTTGGGGGGGGGGGGGCCAACCGCACCCCTTTGTAAGGGGTGCGGTTGGTCCAAATGTATAATTAAGTAACGAGAGCAATAAGGACATGGGATCAGTGGCCAAGATCTCTGAGGAGAGGTTGAACATGCACACACACACACACACACACACACACTCACACACACACAGACACGCACACACACACACGCACATGCTATCATCTTGTTTGCACCCTCCTGTCCTCCAGGAGGTTTTCTGTGTATTCTCAGGCTTTGTGTTGGCGTTCCAAGGAGAGCCTCACACATGCCTGAGGAGGGGGGGGGGATATCCGCTCGTTCCCATTGGACGAGGCCGAGCCACAAACACCTCGATGGGATGATCTAAACTAATTTGTAAATGAATTGAATCATTCTGCCTCTTCTTTCTCCCCTGGAGGGAGGCGCGTGATTGGCAAAGCCGAAAAAAACCCCAAAAGGAATAACAGAAAAGGACGATTTGGAGTTTGTTTTTTGTGACGCCTCTTTTGTAAGCGTTGAACAAAAAAAAACACCTCAGTGTAGACATTCAACCAAACTAGAAAACCTAGAGCTCGTACTGGTTCTAGGTTCTCCTGGTGTAAATATTGAAGTAAAATATTGAAGTAAACTATTGAAGTCTCCCTCTTTCGCCTGAATTAAAGGTGGATTATGGTGGAATCTATCTCTGTAGGGGGCAGAGGACATGGCCACAATTATTTGCATTGTTCCTTTACCTTGAGCTGTTGTTTTTTTGTTGTGAAGGATAATTTCCGGGCTTGGGCTTGTCAAAGGACCTTTATTCCAGAAAGCAGGGCACCGAGGAAGAGGAAAGCTGCTCAGGCTTCTTGTCAATCACATCCCTATTCAGGCTAAGGACTCTGGACAAATTAATTGTCAGCTATTTCTATACCACTTGTTACTGGCTCATCGCAACCTGTAATCACCACCCATTAGTTTCCTCTTGTCGCTCTTTCATTGTGTGTATGTGTTTTTTTTTTATAAAGAATAACACACATGGAAAACAGTTCCACAGTCCAACCGGTTCTATCCGGTTAAACGAAAGCACAATATAAATCTTGAACGTCCTTGAATAAAAGCGGCACAAAGAATCCCTCATTTGTCAACCCTTTGTCAACAGTTTGAACGGGGATGGAAGGAAGGTTCTCGCTTATCTTCCCCAGGATGGGTTTTAAAGCCCTGCTTCAACATCCACCCCCAGGGTGTCGTACCGGAGACAGAAGTCCATCGAGGTAAAGAGCGTGGTTTCTACTCACAGGGGAAAAACATTGCCTTGCTATATACGTATGTAGTGAAGTAGTAGACAGCACAAGAAGAGAGAGAGAGAGAGAGAGAGAGAGAGAGAGAGAGAGAGAGAGAGAGAGAGAGAGAGAGAGAGAGAGAGAGAGAGAGAGAAAGAAAGAAAGAGACACAGGCAGGAAGGAGACAACTAAACAGTGTTAATATGCGTTGAGGTTGAAGGCAGATCGGGGCATGTTCTGATGCAGCGAGGCCTCCATCAGGCACCACCACCTCATCACCACCTCTACCAGCACCACCCGAAGCAGCAGCACCACCACCTCATCACCACCTCTACCAGCACCACCCGAAGCAGCAGCACCACCACCTCATCACCACCTCTACCAGCACCACCTGAAGCAGCAGCACCACCACCTCATCACCACCTCTACCAGCACCACCTGAAGCAGCAGCACCACCACCTCATCACCACCTCTACCAGCACCACCTGAAGCAGCAGCACCACCACCACCACCACCAAATCTTCCATTACCATAAACTGGGCAGCCTTGTCTCAAAGATACCATCCAAAGAAACCAAAAAAATTCATTCTTCAGACAGACGGTGAGCGACTGTAACATCTGCAGCTGGCAGCCGGTCACCCACACAGAGCGGTAAACCCAGGGACAAGGTCTCAGATGGACCTCCCCCCACACCTCCTCCCCCGACTCTGCACCCGGCGCATCAGACGGATGTTTGAGGCGTTTACAGAGCTTTCAACATTCAGAGGCGGGAGAGAGAGAGAGAGAGAGAGAGAGAGAGAGAGAGAGAGAGAGAGAGAGAGAGAGAGAGAGGAGAGAGAGAGGAGAGAGAGAGAGAGAGAGCAAAGAGGAGGCCGTGCATGGACCACTCGATACCCCAGGACGTGCTCTGCCAGATTCAAAAAGACATTGCCGGGGGGAGGAAGGAGGAGGAGGAGGAGGAGGAGGAGGAGGAGGAGGAGGAGAAGGGGGAAGACAATAAGTGATGCGCATCCCGGAGCACATTAAAAACGACTGGCCAAATGAATCACACAGTTCCACTTGTCAGCCTCCACAGAGGCTCTGCCACAGAGGCTGCCTGGGAACAGAGATCGCCTGGCTGCATGAATACGGCAAGGACAGTGTCCCAGGACTGTCGGAAAAAATATATAAATATACATGAACATATGTGCAGTACATTTATCTATAATACAACGGGCATCATGTGTTCGTATTACACTCCAGAATCCTGATGCATGCTTGCCTTTCGGTCGTCGCCACAGTTGTGAATGTGATCGCTTCAAATGTGGATAGGGAGTGTGTGTGGCTGTCAGTTTGCATGGGGCGGGTTGGGGTAGCTGAGAGGACAGGTGAGAGAGGGGAAGAGAGAGAGAGAGAAAGAGCGAACCCCCCGGACCCCCTGGTGTCCAGGGGAAGAAGTCCACCAAGCCAGGAATGCCAGGATGTAGACAATCCCCCCCCCCACCCCCCCCCCCCACACCCTCCCCCCCCCCACACCCTCCCCCCCCCACACCCTCCCCCCCCCCACACCCTCCCAACCACACTGACAAGACGGACGGCTTGAACTCAGCCAGGGCTTTCTTCATGGCCACTGAACTGTACAACTCCATGGTGGGAGGAAGGACAAGGCCCAGTCAAGGACAGAGAGAGAGAGAGAGGAGAGGAGAGAGAGAGAGAGAGAGAGAGAGAGAGGAGAGAGAGAGAGAGAGGAGAGAGAGAGAGAGACAGAGTGTGGGTGGCTAGTGGGCTAGTGGGCGGGTGGCTGGGTGGTTGGGGTGGGGCTTATGGTGGATTTCCACAGCGGGGGCCCCACCGTTGCCTGATACTGGCAGAACAACACCAATCTCTGCCTGCTATTTCCCTCCTGCCGATGTGCGGATGAGCTGTGGGGATATCAGCAGAGCAGAGTGCCTCTCTGCAGGGGGGGGGGCCAGGGAGAGGCACTCCCCCTACCCCCCCCCCCTTCAACCATCCATTTAACCATCCATTCCAACCATCCATCCTTGCGGGTGGATGTGTATAACACTGCTGTGTGGGACCGTGGGGAGGCATTGAGACGGGGACCTGGCGCTTTGGTGCCTATATAAAACACCTCATGTTGTTAGAGAGGAAATAGGGCCTCTGTTGTGAGTCAAGAGCAGCAAGAGTCCTGTGGATAACATGGACTCTGGACAATGTGGAGAGGAGGGGGGGGGGGGGTCATGGGTGAACTAATGTTGAGATTTACGTGGCTCACTAACCCCCCCCCCCTCCTCCTCCTCCTCCTCCTCTCCCCACGACCCGACGACCTTGAAGGAAAAAATATAAATGTATGCTCTTAACATCACCCCCCCACCCCCGACGACGCCCGGGCGAGCGAGCTGCGTCT
>CM051017.1:26666161-26667424 GCA_027704905.1 Muraenolepis orangiensis
GAGAGAGTGAGAGAGAGAGAGCGAGAGAGAGTGAGGAGATGATATATCTCTCTCTCTCTCTCTCTCTCTCGGTTCCAGGGAGGAAACAGCTGTACTGCCGTCTTGTTTCCCCTCACATTCTATAAAGCCCAACAGAATGGCTGACAACTCAGTTCCAACCCGGAGCTAGCTCTCTCTCCTCCCTCTCTCTCTCTCTCTCTCCCTCTCTCTCTCTCTATCTCTCTCTCCTCTCTCTCTCTCTCTCTCCTCACTCTCATCATCCTGCCTCGTCTGTCTGTACTGCTCTCTCTCTCCCCCCCCCTCTCTCTCTCTCTCTCTCTCTCCCTCTCTCTCTCGTCTCTCTCCTCACTCCATCATCTCTGCTCTCTGCTCTCCGTCTCTCTCTCCCCTCCTCTCTCTCTTCTCTCTCTCGTCCTCCCTCTCTCCTCTCTCTCTCCTCTCTCTCTCCTCTCTCTCGTCTCCTCACTCACTCCGTCATCCTGCCTGTTCTGTCTGTCTGTCCTCTCTCCTTCCCCCCCCCCCTCTCTCTCTCTCTCCTCTCTCCTCCTCCCTTCGTCCTCTCTCTCTCTCTCTCTCTCTCTCCTGTTCTCTCTCTCCTCTCTCTCCTCTTCTCTCTCTCTCTCCCTCACTCATCCGTCATCCTGCCTGTCTGTCTGTCTGTCTCTCTCTCTCTCCTCCTTCTCTCTCTTCTCTCTCCTCTCCTCCCTCTCCTCGCTCTCTCTCTCTCTCTCTCTCCCCCCCCCTCTCTCTCTCTCTTCTCTCTCTTCTCTCTATCTCCTTCTCTCTCTCTCTCTATCTCACTCCATCTTCTGCCTGTCTCTCTCTCTCTTTCTCCCCCCCCCCCTCCCCCCCCCCTCTCTTCGTCGTCCTCACATGGGTCTGGGCCTACCTCTCTTCTATCTCATTCTCTCTAGAGCTCCGCTCTCTCGTCTCCTCTCGAGAGGGGGGGGTAGGATCAATATCCGTGTGTATCTCGCGCTTCATATAGAACTCAAGAGGACGCCAGGCCTGTCTGCTCGCTCTCTGTGCTACCCCCCCCCCTCCTCCCCCCCCCCCCCGACCCCCCCGCTTTCTCCCCCCCCCTCCCCTTGCCCCCCCTCCCCCCCATGTTGTGTGGTGGGACTTGGGAAAACCCCCCCCCCGTGGATCCGTATGGGCGGTGTTCCTGCTTCTGCTGCTCTCGTTGTGTCCCGACAGGGAAGAGTGTGGTCTCCTGTCCAGCGGCGCCAACACATGCAGGCCCTAGGGGCCTCTGGGAGAATG
>CM051018.1:0-47500 GCA_027704905.1 Muraenolepis orangiensis
CAAACAAACGTTGTAATCACACAAAAAGTACCTATTTCTAGTTATCCATTGCACAATGTCGCCCTCTAGCGGACACCAGAGCGAACGACGGCCGAGTAGCGGCGGTTGTTATGGTGAAGCGTTTCCCCTGAGAGGCGGCGACGGCAGCACCTGGTTCAGTTTCAGTTCAGAGGAGAGGAGTACGAATGGTGACAGCCGGGCAACACGAACTCAACAGGTACGTTGAAATGTTATCTTAGTTCCCTGGGCTGTTCTCGTACGAGACGGATACTGTTCTTTCTACACCCACGTATACTGTATCGTCGAGTTTAGTAAAAAGGTTTTTTTTCTATTTAATTCCCGTCAAGGAGTGCAAAGCGATCCGCTTCCAACCAGCGGCTAGCGTTGAAGCGAGCGAACGAGGCTCACCGTAAATACTTTTGTATTTTAGGGGTTGGGAAGAAGAAGAAGTACAAATGATATTAATGTTCGACGAGTCGTTTATTGTTTTTTGAGGTTACCTCAAATTAGTTTGGGGTTTTTCCAACACTCTTCTAGAGAGACGCAGTTGCGATGAATGGAGCCACAGGCTTCACCTGTCTGACTACCACCCCCCTGCCGGTACTGTTACGTTATGGGCTGTTATGTTATATAATATGTACTCTGTTATGTTATACGTTATATACCGGTTCAAGACCAACACAGATAGACACTCACACCGCAGTCGTATTTTTATTTTTATAGTATCCTAGAGCTTGTCATTTCCTTTTGACATGTGGTGGTATGTGTTCATGGGTGACATAATGGAAAGGAAACGAGACACTTTTCTCTTTATCTTTATTTATATGTATGTATGTATGTATGTATGTATGTGTATTTGCAATATGCATTTCTGCTAATGTTTTTATGACATATACACACATATATATACATATATATACATAGAAACACACACCAACACAGTGGATTTGTGACGTATTAAGGATTCATATATAAAGACGTGTGTAGTCTCGTCTTTTGACCAGCGTTATGGCGACTAGATCAGTCCACCAGCCTACTCGGTGGACTGTCCCAACTGGCAGCCTTAGCTATCCACCATACAAACGTCATAGGGGGCATTTAAAGGAGACATGGGCTAGTATTGGTGCAGGCTTAAATCAAGGCAAGATAACAAAAATATAAGTGCATCATGGTTTCTTTGCCAAGCTGTGGTGGTCAAAGTGCATCTTGAATTCTATGGTGGCTGCCTTTAGGAGGCTTTAGGCAAAGGTAGGTGGGTGGACTTTAGCTCTGTACATATCACTACTAGTAGGTCTGGTGGTGTAGTTTTCTGCATTCTACACATGACTACTTTCAATAGATTATCATAAGCCCGATTAACCGAAGTCCAGTTTGTAAAATTACCAACATCCTGACTTACGTCTCAGTCCCACGTTATCACTCAGAATTGTGAGCTCTGACGTACAGCCACCCTGTCTATTTATATTGAAAGACTTCCCGAAATTCCCCTGAACTTTGTCATCGCCTGCATTTCATTTCAGTAATTCTTGGAAATAATTCTTGGGCAAAACCAATCGTCCTTATCCTTATCCCCCCTGTACTTCCCCCCCCCCCCCCCCCGGGCACGAGGCTTGTACAGGACATGGCCCAGGGTTTCCTGGGTAGAAACAGTCTCCTCCCCGTCCTTCCTCCTCTCGGTCTTAGCTGCACTTCTTGCCTCCACATCCTCTGGCCTCCCCTCCTATGTATACAGTATTGTCCTCGACCACAAAAAGATGTGTTTGTCTGCTATAATAGTTCCTGTGTCTTCCTCCTCTCTGACACACTGTGTCATGCACACGCGGTCTGTCTGTCTGTCTGCATCTGCACTCTGTGCAGTACTTGTGTGTACTTGTGTTCCTTTCTGTTGTGGCTTGTCACGACATTGTTGTGAGGTTACAAAGCAGACTAGCTCAATCTCCTTCCTACTCACAGCTGGATTTAGAAAGGCCACTCTTGTATTTCCTTTGTGGCCTTCCCCCCCCTCACAAAACAAGATAATTTATCGCAAGCTGTTGTACTTCGATATACTTTTCACAACCCCTCTCTCTCTCTCTCTCTCTCTCTCTCTCTCTGTCTCTGTCTCTGTCTCTGTCTCTGTGTCGCAGTGGAGTTAAACAATGTTTTTGGATTCCTGAGTGACACTGCTTTTGTACTTTTGTAATCGTGGTCTAGGATCACTCAAGTGTTATCTTGCCTTAGCTTGTCTTTCACAGGAATACACTTGTGTTTCTTCAGTTTAAGTACAACCCGGCCACTGAATGTATCTGTGAACTACAGGCATTTGTAAAACAAATACACAGCGGATGAAAGGTGTGCTTCGGTGGCTAATCATTCGACTTAAATGGCCTCTGGTCCCTATAAGAAACAATACAATGATCTACTATCGGCCAGACCTGACATGACCCTTTTTCTTCAATCATATGCCATCTTGATACATTCAGATGGACTTGGTTCTCCTCCGTATCGTCATATACAGTGTCTGCAACGCACAACTTGCACTAACAGCTTGTTTTTGTCGCTTTTGCGTAACTCATCACCTCAAATTGCTCTCATTGATTTCTCCCGCGCTGATTGGTCGTTATTTAACGTGGGAAATCAGAAATAACAAACACGCCCTTTTCAATTCACAGCTGACTTTAAACACGATGGAGACCGGCTTTATTGTTATTGTCACATGACCCCGTGACTCACGGCAAACAAGACAAACCCCATGAGCTGAGCTGTGCTGCCGGCGGCCCATGTCTCCATATATGACTCACCGTTCTGTTATCCGATCGGTCAAACTGCCCTATAGGTGTCTCATGCACAACTCCCATTCTTTTTATATTTTTTTATTACTCTCAGGCCTTTGAAATCAGTTAACATGTCCAGTCCCTTTTGATTTGTATAAAACACTTTGTCTGCCTGAACAGGTTGGTCTGCTAATATTGACTCGGGCAGCAGCGGAAAGGCCTATAAAATCCTCAAAGCTCCCTTCAGTTCTTTCTCTGTGCTTTCTAAGACTTCCCCACCTTTTGGCCCTTTGATCACAGTAACCTCAACCTTTCATAGAGAGAGAAAGAGAGAGAGACACACACACACATGAGGCCTGTTGTTGTTGTTGTTGTTGTGTGTGCGAGCTGGACTTGAGCTATGCTCACAGTCAGTCATAGGAGTTGGTGGCTGTGTGGTTGTGGCCGGCCTGCCCTCTTCACCAGGTCCCCAGGGTCTGTGGCCTGAATCTGAATCTGAGGAAATCCTTACATTGTGGGCAGCGACAAAAACCAAAAAGATATAAATAGCAAGAACACATAAAATGACAGCAGTGTTCCCACGTATTAAGGGGGGGGCTCGTCTTCTTATTTCAGTGAACTACATGACTTACGATACTAAATTAGGATTATGAGGAAGAAAATGGGATGATGTGGAACATCCAGTCCCGAGAATAACCCAGCTTACTCTCATCTCAGTTACAGCTGAACGATATGGTAACCATATTAAACACAAAGAACATTGAGGGATTTTAAGTGGGAATTCTTAGTGGGAATGGTCATCTTGCAATCGTCACAATTTGAATTTTCAGTGAAATAACTATCATGATGTGACCGTCTGTAGGAACTAGAACATATATTTTCTTACACCTGGAGAAGAAGATGTGTATGCCAGAGGCATCTTTGCAGCACTACAGTACTTAATTTATAATGACTTTCTAAATAATCATACATGCACATTGTAGCTCCTGCAATTTTGGATATGGCACCTGTTATTACAGCAGGCGGCAAGATAGCTCAGGAGGTAGAGCGGTCGCCTCACAATCGGAAGGTTGCTGGTTTGATCCCCGGCTCCTCCTAACAAAAAAAACTGTCCTTGAGCAAGACACCCTAACTGCTAAAAAGCTGACCGCTGCTCCTAATACTAGGATGGGTTAAATGCAGACTCCTTTCGCTGTACACTGACACATTTGAATAATTATTAATTATTATAATTAATGTACCATATTATTATTATTATTATAATATTATATTTCGATTTAAATCATATTTGAAATAATTATTCAGCGCTTATCTAGACTACATTATACATCCCTTCTCAGAAGCGGCCAGTTCTCCAGGCCAGCCCGGCGGTGACAAGTGTGCGAGCACACACCTCACACACACTACACTACACCACACACACTCTTCCGTCAACGCGGTGTAAAGCGCTATAGCTCCGCCCCCCCCCTCCCAGGGCACGTTCACTCTCCCTATCTGTGTGAGTGCCTCCAGTTGACCTCCCTCCCCACCCCTCCCGCCCCCTCCCCCCTCCCCTCCCCTCCTGCGCTGGCGCCACTAAATAATGGATGACGGTACATGGAAGGAGCTGAGGCTGCGGGTAGCGGCGTGTAACCCCGTACCGGTGCGAGAGAACCCCCACTGACTGAGGGGCCGTCCCTGTCGCCGCTGTCGTCACGCTTGGGTCTTTTTAAAAATAAAAAAAATAAAGAATATTTGCCTTTGTTGGAACGCTGGCCTAACTGCTTGTAGAGACGACGACCCCCGCCACACACACACACACACACACACACACACACACACACACACACACACACACACACACACACACACACACACACACACACACACACACACACACACACACACACACACACACACACACACACACACACACACACACACACACACACAAAGGTGAGTGTGTCTTGGACTGTGTGGTGTGTCAATCATTAATGAAAAACGTCCCTCCATCTCGGGTTTCCTTAGGGATCGAGAGGGAGGGGAGGAAGGGGGAGGAGCTCAGGGGTTAAAGATGACGGGATTAGGAGTGCTGAACGCGTACGCTAGACTGTAACATACACTCTGCTCTCTCTCTCTCTCGTTCTCTCTCTCCCACAGGTGAACACACCGCCACGCTGTCGAATAAACGCCGGCAGGTGAACCGGCCCTCGGGTCGGCCGTGTTCCACTAGGCCTCCCCCCCTGCTAGAAGTTAACCCCCGGACAAACGCACTCACCCTGGGATTATAGGCTCCACCCGTGGTGGTGGTGGCGGCGGCTTGAACGCCCACTCGCCCACCTTGTGGTTGAATGAGGCCTTGTGCAACGTTATAAACCCATGTGAATGTTCCTTTTCATTCTCCGGCGGGGGGGCGGGGTGGAGGAGGAGGAGGAGGTGGTGGGGTGGCTGGAAACCTGGGATTTTTACTTCTAGGAATGTGTGAGCTGGTTCCTCCGCGTCACCGCTGAGGCTCCCCTGGCTGAAGGCTTGATTAGCAGTCACGGCCTCTCGTGACTCCCTACTGGGGATGTGAGCCTCGACCGGAGGGCAACGCCGCCTCCTCGCCTCGTTTCCAGAGAGGTTAGCGGGTCTCTCCGTCCCGGTTCTGTACCTCGACCCCCCCCCCCCCCCCCCCCCCCCACCCCCATTTTCGTGACGTCGCCTGCAGACGTTGGCAACAAGCTGGGACTGCTGTCCTTGGGACTTGGGGTTATTGGTTCTACGCTACTGGGAGTTATGCGGATACTTGGAACTGTTGGATTGTTTTGTTTTTTTTGCACTACTTGGAGGTGACTCAAGAGAACCGGGGTTGAAGGAGAACGGTGAGCCGTCAGAAGGTCTCTGGCGTCATGGGTCCACCTTGAATCCATCCCTTTGTTTGACCAGGGTCTGGATTCTTAGTTTGGACAGAAGACTACTATTGGACCCCGGGAGCTAAACCTCAGCCTCAAAGGAAGGCCTCTTTTCTTTTTCTTTTTTCTCCCATGGGCAGACCAGGCAGGGGTCTGAGCAGGTGAGACGCCCGAAACAACAACAACAGATCTGGAATCCCTCTTTACGGAAAGGGAAGGAAGAAACACACCAGGGCAGCGAGGAGTAGTAGTAGTAGAAGGCGGAGGAGGAGGAGGAGGAGGAGGAGGCGGGGCGGGAGCAGGAGCAGGGACCGTGGCGGTGGCGGTGGCATGGCCACAGAGCACGGCGAGCTACTGGCCGAGATGGCCACGGTGGGTCGGCTGAGCGCCACGGAGCGCCTGAAGCACGCCCAGAAGCGCCGCGCGCAGCAGCTGAAGGGCTGGGCGCAGATGGAGAAGGACTCGGCTCGGGGCTCCCGGGCCAAGGCGGACCGGAGGAAGCCGCGCACCCGCCGGGTGACGTTCCCCAACACCATCACACTGCTGGAGGCGGCCTCCCGCAACGACCTGGAGGAGGGTGGGTAACGCCTGCACACACACACACACACACACACACACACACACACACACACACACACACACACACACACACACACACACACACACACACACACACACACACACACACAGAGAGCCAGAGAGGTTAGTTAGTGTTCTCAACCCTATATAGGGGGGGCAGGTTAGTCTGAGGGTTAGGGGGTTTGATTCCCTACCCTATATAGGGAGCATGATAGTCTGAGGGTTAGAGGGTTTGATTCCCAACCCTTTATAAGGGGCAGGCTAGTCTGAGGGTTAGGGTGTGTTGGACTTCCAGGGAAAAATTACTAGATCCCCTTGTCTACCTGTCGGCATCCTATTTCTTTTCAGGCCCCTCCCCCCGCCCCCCCCCCCCCTTCTCTCCCCCAAGAGGCTTTTCCTTTGAGCCAGGCTGCCATTTGTAAATAGCTATTTGTTCTTGATGACCTGCCCGGTTCAATTTGATTAGATTAGATTCTAATTGATTGTCATTGCACAGCACATTGCACACAAGTACAGTTCAGTTCAATAATTTAGCATCTAACCAGAGTGCAAATGTTGCAGTATATAAAGTTTAATAAAAATAAATGAATTATAAAATCCTTGATAAACAGGCCCAACCACTAGGCCTGCTCCTTTTCACTTCTCAAGGCGCTATGGATAAAAACATCTGCGTAATGCCTAAATCGTGAATCGTAATAATCGTATAGCATATATATATATATATATATATATATATATATATATATATATATATATATATATATATATATACATAGCCGCACATTACTTTCCACTTACAAAAGCCAGGTTTGCGCGCTAAGCTAAGTCTAAGCTAAGGTCTGACTGTTTGCTACTCTGATTAAAGCATTTTGTTTTACTTGCGTAAGGCTTAGAGAGGGCTAGAGAGCCTTGGGGAAAACCCTACATGCACCTGGAAGTCAAAGCCACCATATGAGTCGCTACTAGCTCGGCCCCCAACTCATGGCTGGGGAAACCCACGACTTTCTCAAGCTTTAGGACCTAGTGAACAAGCCTCAGTAAAACAGGGGAGGTTTCATTCCTCGGGTCAGGATATTTTACCCCAGTGGTCCAGAAGAAGTGTGGCCACGCTATAAAGTTTACAAGCTGATGATCCATGAATATTGGACACAGGCCAGGCATGTTCAATAGGTTTATTGTTTGCCAGTGGATTAAGGCTAATTATAGAGGCAAGCGATTTAGTTCCACGGTGTTCACACACGCATGCACGCATGCACGCACGCACACACACACACATATGGAGCATACTAACCTGATATCCTTTGTAACCACTAGTTCTGAAAATGGAGTGTGTGCTAAGTTGGTGCTGAACAATGAATCAAAATATTATCGTAATCGCACGATGGCCAAGAGCAATATCTCATTTTTGGATAGGGGTGAAATGTAACAAAGTACTGTAGTGCTGCAGAGTTGCCCTGGTCTGGACACTTTTATCCAAAGCGACTTACAATAGTGTGTTTCAACAAAGGTAGGCAAGAGAACAACTCGTCATATTACGCCCTAGCGGTAAATGCCAGAAGCAATTATGTTTATATGACGGGGACTCTCGTATAAGTCCCCCTCTGTGTGTGTGTGTGTGTGTGTGTGTGTGTGTGTGTGTGTGTGTGTGTGTGTATAGTCAGGGAGCTGTTAAAGAGCGGCGTGGCTCCGGACCTGGTCAACGAGGATGGACTCACAGCCATGCATCAGGTACATGCACCACCCCACTCCCATGTGTCCAAGTAACTCATTGATTGATGGACAGTAAGTCGACTCATCTTAGATGGAAAGCAGAAACGCAGAAGGTGGCTGGTTTGAGTCGAGTGGTGTCGAGGTGTCCCTGAGCAAGACGCCTAACCGCTTCCGACCACCTGGCTGTCACCCTGTATGATTGACACCGTCGTCTGCATATGTATGGGTGAATGTGTAAGGCACTGATTATTGTAAATTAGTTTGAGTGGCCACAGGTCTGAAAGGCACTGTTGCTTACTCTATACACTTTCCATTCAGTATTTCAGTAGTTCACTTTTAATTATAGATCATCATCATGCTAACTCTGATCAAATATACTGGCTGTGAATTTCCCATCAACGGCGAGGTTCGTCACCTCTTGGCACAGCCTGAGTGAGTTTATGTTCTGCCCGGTCACTGGGAGCACACAAGCCACGGTTTTTTGACTTTTTATTATTTAGTCTGGCCTGTAATGTATCTGGAAGTGTTCTCCTTAGAGGTTGGTGTATGATTTTATTTTTATTTTTTTAATTCTTCGACATCAACTCAAGACATTCCTGGGTTCTGACTCAGCTAGCTGGATGTGAAGTTTAAGGTCATAACAGGAATGTAGGAGCAAGACTGTGTTCCTTTTTTGGACTTTTTTTTGGTTTTTTAAAGGAGTGTTTTTCGTGAGTACCCTCCAGAGCGCTGCTGGCATGCTGTGTTTTGGTAAAGCCAAAGACACTGGCTCTAGAAGTTATGGTAACATTCAGCAAGATTCAAGATTTAAGATGTTTTTATTTTCCATTTGCAACAAGTACAATGGAATGCTTACTACAATGGAATGCTTATTCCCTCCTGCAGAGACCTATGTTTATTTTCGCTTATTGTTCATCATCTGACTACCTGGTTTGTGGTTTTTAGTTACCATTTAGGAACGCCCCGCAAACAATCACTCCCAACCGATTAACAGTTTGACTTCATTGAACTCCAGAACCGTTAAACAATACACCGAGTTGTATAGTCATCTCAATCTAAATCTGGAGGATTGAATCGTCTTTATTGGTCACAAACATGTACACACACACACACACACACACACACACACACACACACACACACACACACACACACACACACACACACACACACACACACACACACACACACACACACACACACACACACACACACACACACACACACACACACACACACACACACACACACACAGTGAAATTAGTTTCTCTCCATTTAACCTATCGTAGTTTTAGAAGCAGTGGGGCAGCTATTGTGTATATCCAGCGCCCGGGGAGCAGTGGAGGGGGTCTGGTGGTGCCTTGCTCAAGGGCACCTCGGCAGTGCCCAGGAGAGGCCAACGGGTACTTTTTTTTCCACGTACCAGTTCTCACTCCGTGGGACTTCAACCAGCTACCTTTTTGGTTCCCAAGTAAAGTACCAACAGACCGAGCGACTGCCCGCCCACAAAGTAACATCTATGCTGGTTGATAAATATAATGGTTGTGAAGTACAATCTCCGAGGTGGTTTGATGGTTACTGCGGTCGACGTAATGGACACACTTATACCTTTTGCAATCATAAAAATGGTGGGCTTTCTTCCACATGATAAACCAACCCTATCTCCCCCGTCTTTATCTACAACAAGCCGCTGTGAAGCGGTTAGTAGTCTCTGATTTAAAAAACGACTGACGTCAAGATATAAAAGGTACATTTATATGTAATGTGATTATCGGTTTTGTTTATTTATTGTTTTGACCTAAATTGGGTATTTTTCGAAAGTGGGGTATGTTTACCCTCAGGGGTACACACACTTACATCAGGGGTACGCCTACAACAAAAATTGTAATAGCCTCTCAAAAAATATATTAAAAAAAATAAACCACCTTTTAAAAAAAACACACACCCGCCCCTACTCTGCTTCAATTGGTCACTTGTTTGGTTTGTTGCAAGAACAGAAAATGACATTTCTTCTTATGACTTACATCATTTTTCCTACTTATCACGATTCCAGAGTCATTCATATTGTGTTTGAGCTGATCTGCATCTCACTTGTTTGAAATATGAGAGGGCTTTCTACGAGGCTGAATAAAGGGCAAAATAGTGAATAACACTGTCTTGTCTTCATATGTCACATCGGATGAGAGGTAGAGGGGGTACACAGCAGGAGGTCCAATGTTTGAGGGGGGGTACAGGACCTAAATAGTTAATAACACTGTCTTGTCTTCATATGTCACATCAGAAGAGCGGTAGAGGGGGTACACAGCGGGGAGGTCCAATGTTTGAGCGGGGTACTACAGGACCTTAGAATGTTTCCTCCCCTCCTGCAGTGCTGCATCGACGACTTCACCGAGATGGTGCAGTGCCTGTTGGGGGCGGGCGCCAGCGTCAACGCGTGCGACAGCGAGCTGTGGACGCCCCTGCACGCCGCGGCCACCTGTGGACACACCGGGCTGGTGCAGCTCCTGGTGCAGGCGTGAGTCTCTTGCCCATTCTTCTCCTCCGTGTTTTTATTAGTTGTGCGTTCAAAACCATAGAGATGGTGAGACATGGCTATGTCCTAAATCCTTCACACATTCCCTACACCCTACTCCCTCTCTCTCTACGGAGTTCGATACAGGGCACTTTATAGTGAGCTCATCAATAAAAAAAACACTTTTGGACACTAATGGAGTCTCCGTTATTGATGTCATTGCCGTCTCATAATTAAACGTGCCAGATCTTCGTCGGTGGACGTGGCTTCTGCATAATGGTCTATATTACTATATGCTTGGTTACTGACTGGAGTGTACACGATGTTCTCACGATGCATTGTGGAAGTCAATGAGTGCCCTATATAGGGTATAATGATTCTCACTGTACATTCGGACAGCGCTACAACATGGCGAACTCACTACACTGTGCACTTATAGAGTTGTTAATGCATGTACGAATGTGCATCATTATCCATTATCTTCTTGGCTGGCAAACACAGTTTCTCACTCAACAGGCTTTCAATGCACACACGTTGTGTGAAGGGGTTCTCTGCGGTCCGTGATGAGTGATGATTTATGAAGGGTACATTAAAGATGCGTTCAAAAGCAGACAGTGGGACAGGGAGCCCTCAGTTTCTGCTGCAGGGGAACTAAAGCCTTCAGTGACTCAGCCCTCCGTCAGTGACTCAGCCCTCCTTCTACTGAAGCCACTAATATGGCAGGCCCTGAGTCTTCTGTAAACACGTGACGTCTCGGAGGGAATCTAGTTTACATAAACAAAATAATGCTGTCACCCCACCTACGAGTCTCTTGGAGTGCATGGTGTCACCTAGGGGAAGAGGTGTGTGTGTGTGTGTGTGTGTGTGTGTGTGTGTGTGTGTGTGTGTGTGTGTGTGTGTGTGTGTGTGTGTGTCATATGTAACAAGTACAATGGAATGCTTACTCCCCATTCACTCCTGCATCATTATTATTATTTACAACAGTGACAGTGGAAGTAAAAACTTAAAATAATTATAAATATATAGTAAGGATAAAATAAAAAACAATTAAAGTGATAAATGGCTATTATAACTGTGTGTGTGTCCATCTGTCCAGAGGGGCCGACCTGCTGGCTGTCAACACGGACGGCAACATGCCCTACGACCTCTGCGAGGACGAGGCCACCCTGGAACTCCTGGAAATGGTTATGGCCGAAAAGGGTCAGTAGTAGTTGTAGTTGTAATAATAGTAGTAGTAGTAGTACCTGAGAGACTGCATAGCCATGCATCTTGAGATGGTCCACAACCACCACGTGGCCCTTTTGCTTTAAGGAGAAAGGAGGATGCACAAGCACAAGAACACCAACTGTTCTTTATCTATTATCTTCTGTCTCCCTCCCTCCCTCCCTCCAGGTATAACCCAGGAGCGTATAGACGAGTGTCGGGGCGCTAAGGAGACGGCGATGCTGAAGGACATCCAGGCTCTGGTGCAGAGCAAGGCGGACCTGAACGCCCAGGACGACAGCGGGGCCACAGTGGTGAGCCTTGAGAAGAAGCACCGAATTCTAGACCAGGTCGTGTAGTTACAATGTGATACAGAGCAGGTTTTTAGCTGGGTTTTATTTATTTATTTGGTTTGGTTAGCAATGAGCACTCTAGGGAGTATGTGGTGTGTCCTAAATCCACAGAGAAGGTGTACGTACACACAAAACCTAGATTTAAATGATGCCCTTTCCTGCCAATATTTGTGTGGAGGTGGATTAGAGGGCGGCGTTGAGGTCATTTTGCGAGGGAACACTGGAGGCATGGAGGTTGTTCTGTCAGCGACGGGCGGGGTTCGGGCAGTTCTGTAGTTGTTTTTTTTTTCTTTTTCTATTTTTGGACAAACCTAACTTGTGTTTTTACCGCCTCTGTCCTCCCACAGCTGCACATAGTGTCCGCGAACGGCTACCTGTCTGTGGCCGAGCTGCTGCTGGAGAACAAGGCCCAGATGGAGGTGAGGGATCTGGACGGCTGGACGCCCCTCCACGCTGCCGCCTGCTGGGGACAGGTGAGAACGGTGGACCTTGCTAGACGTGGCAGAGCGGACACGTGTGACCGCGCCAGGAAAGGGTGACGCTTGAATCCGAACATGGCTGAAGAGTGTGTGAATGCTTGTGTGAAGAAGTATAGCGCTCTAGAGATGTCTGCCATTCGTCTTGGAGGGATTTGTCCAGTTACGGTACTTACATTCTTTCCCGCTGTTCCGTTCCGTTCCGTCTGCAATGTCCCAGCTCCAGATGGTGGAGCTGTTGGTGGGACACGGGGCCAGTCTGGACACCAAGTCTGTTCTGGAGGAGACGCCCTTAGGTGAGCACCACCACCCACAGACCCCCCCCCCCCCCCCCACCACCCTCCTTTCCCCCTTCCTTTCCCCACGGGTAAGGACAGATTCACTGTCCACCCCCCCCCCCCCCCATCGTCGCCCACAGCCCCCTCTCAGTTCTTCTGCATATTTCCTACTTCCATCAACTAAGCGGCTCACTGGGCTGAATCGGTACACTGTTATGACTCATACGAGAACCCAGAAGAAGAGACAGGACACCCAAAACAACGGATAATGTCTTTACTGAAAGCTCCACAAACTCAAAAACAACAGGGTAGGGTTGGATAGGTTACGAGGTGTGGTCGACACGTGGTGGATGGTCCAGAAGGTGGAACGCGGAGAGGGTCCTTGGAGCAAGGGGGGGGGGGGGGGGGGTACTCGAGTAGGAAAGAGCCATAAGGTTCTCAAGTAGGAGGGAGCCATAAGGTTCTCAATGATCAAGTGCACGACGTCGGCCTTCGGCAGCCTTAAGAAGGGTAGATCCCTTGATTGATTAGTTGTTGGATAACAAAATATTACAAGAAGTACAACAATCACAAATTGCTCAAAAACATTTACATTTACAAAATTATAAATGTTACACAATTATAAATTTGGCAAAAAATACACATTTTACAAAAATTACACATTTGCAAAAATACAAAAGGAATACACAAATAGTACATATTTGCATTATTGCAGGGTTACTATACAAGCTTCAGGATATTAAACCTATACATGTCCCCCCCCCCCCCCCCCCCAGACGTGTGTGCAGACGAGGAGGTGCGCGGCAAGATCCTGGAGCTGAAGCACAAGCACGACGCCATCATGAAGAGCCAGGGCCGCCACAAGGGGGCGCTGCAGAGACGCGCCTCCAGCACCAGCAGCAAAGGGTGAGACTCTGAAGCCTGAGAGCACATGAAGGCCACCACCACTGAGGCTAGTGGGGGGGGGGGTGGTGGTGGTGGGTGGTGGGGGTGTTTATAGACATAACACCCATACACCCAGACACAATCAGAGAGGAAAGTATCAGTGTAGCCTGTAAAAAAAATTCAAGATTCTTTATTCTTGCCATGTGTAACAAGTGCAATGGAATGCTTACACAATAAAAAAAGAATGTATGATATATATCTATATCTATATAGATATAGATATATATATATTTCATGACATAATAATAATAAGTAATAAATAATAAGTACAATACAGTGCAGGACGGTGCAGTTATGATGATATGCAGAAAATTATGTTCGCTAATTACAACCGATAGGCCTACATTGTAACCCATTAAGCAGGTGTCACATAATATGTTGTCGCTGCTGTGTGTTATGTATGACTTACACACTCTTTGCAATTGGGTTGGTGTGAGGACCACATTCAGCCGTTCTATGGTACTATGGAGCGGTGACCCGAGAGAGGTTTTCGGCCTCAGCCTTCTTTAGTCTAACATTTGGGTTTTAAACCAAATGATAGACTGACCTACATCAACCTTTACCTATTGCTCCAGGCTGCTGAGGTCGAACACCTTGAGGCGAGGTTACATGGTCCAGTTACTGCTTACTTTGGATAAAAGCGTCTGCCAAATGCCCTAAATGTAAATGTCCTGCAAAGAACTGCTGATCAACTTGCACTCTCGTACCCTGCCAAATATGGGCATGTTCCTACAAGCATTTAACTCATTCATGTTGTACGTCGTTGATGTCTACCATTTATTGTCATACAAAACCAAAATAATGACAGAATCACAAAAGTATGACTTTTACGAAGGAGACTTTTATCCAAAGCGACCTACAAGTTGATACTCGGGGCGATCAAAGCATACCGTTTATATCGGAGAAACTACAAACACTTTGTATTTGTGAAAGTTTACAAAATAATAAGATCTGAGATGGATAGATCAGTCTACTGGCCGGCCCAGTGGACTGTACCAACTGGCAGATCTATCCATCAAAGATATGGGTGGACGCTCCCCCACTGTGTGATGCCAGAGTCAGTCTATTTTAGTTGGGGGACCATTTTGAAACCTGGTCACACCTGGTGGTATAACAGGTGTATAATATTAATATATTTGGGTAATTTTGCTTCGTGCACAGAAGAGTGGAGAGTGCCAGGAAAGAGGGTGTGGAGAGAGAGAGAGGGAATGACCTCATGTAGCAAAGGACCACAGGCTGGAATCGAACCCCGGGTTGCTACAAGGCGTCTTCGCCTATATGGGTGATGGTCTTACAGGATGAGCCACCGGGGGGGAGTGGGGGGGCTTTCAAGACACCCAAACACACCAGAGGTCAAAGGACCTCTTGGCCAAGCTTGGCGGCGCCGTGCTAACGACGTGTCTCTCGCACACGCAGGAAGGTGGTGCGGCGGGTGAGCGTGAACGAGCGCTCCAGCCTGTACCGCCGGGAGCACCACAAGGAGGCCATGGTCTGGCAGGAGAGGGGCGGGCAGCGGGACCCCCCCGACGACGACGAGGACAAGCAGACGGACAACGAGCTCAACCAGCACAGCGCCATGGTAACCCCGGAGGGAGGGATGGATAGATGGGCGAGAGGAGGGACAGTTACTCGAATAATTGTTGCATGCACAATTTGCACAAACAAACACTTTAGATGAGCTGTAGTTCGTCCCGATATTAAAGAGGTGTAGATATATTTCGGTTTTGTTTTTGTTGTAGGTTGTACTCTTATTTACATTTACATCCTTTTGGTTTTCTACCACTGTCCTGTACGATGTGCTACAACAGCTGGATTTCCCCTCTGGGATTTAATAAACTACCATCTTTATGTCATGTGCTCAGGACGGGGTGGTGGGATGGTACAGGCATGTGTATAGCCATTCACGCTGTTGACGATAACATAATTTGACATTCTGTACATCATCATGCACCGATTGTATGCCCATCCACTAGAACTGATTCGGTATCATCACGAGCACTGACGGGTGAAGTGACACGCCAGAGGGTTCACCGTTTTATCCTTCTTTTTTTTTTTTTTATACCCGCTCTCCTCGGTGTGTTCCCAGGTGGCCGGCTCCAGCTCCAGCTCCAGCTCCAGCTCCAGCTCCAGCTCCAGCTCCAGCTCCACGCCGCGCCTGCAGAACGGAGACTCAGTCGAGCAGCAGCAGCAGCAGCAGCAGCAGCAGCAGCAGCAGCAGCAGGAGGAGCAGCAGCAGCAGGAGGGGGAGGACAGGGAGGCGGTGGAGCCTGCGTCTGCCCTGGGGAACGGGGGGACGCCCCCCTCGCTGGCCGCCTCAGTCCCCGGGGAGCAGTGGAGCGGCGGGGGGCTCATGGACCGCAGTGCATCCTACCAGCTCAGCCCCCCTGTGGCGCCCGCGCCGGCGGTAGCGGGCGAGTCGGGGGGCGGCGGCGCCGACAACGGCATGACCCGCGAGAAGTCCCACCAGACCCTGGCCGACCTCAAGCGGCAGCGCGCCGCCGCCAAGCTCAACAAGTACCCCGCCCCCCAGCCTCCGCTGCCCCGGCCCCCTCCCGTGGAGGAGGAGGAGCCTCCCGGGGCGGGTGACGAGGAGGAGGCCCACGCTCCCGACACGGGGCCGACACCGCCGACTCCCCAGGCGACTGGGCCCGGGGAGGAGGTCCGCAGCCCGCCCCCCGCGGCGGCGGCGGCGGTGGGGGTGGCGGTGTCGACGTCGAGCCAAGTGTACTTCACCCCCGCCAGCGGAGACCCTCCCCTGCTCAAGCTCCGGGCCCCCGAGGAGGAGCAGTCCACCGCTAAGGAGCCCTGCTGTAGACTCATGTAGCCTGTGTGTGTTTGTGTGTGTAACACATACACATTAAAACACACACACACACATACACGCTGCCTGGTCGTTGACCTTTTGGAGTGTGGCAAAGACATTATCCTGGTGAACGTTCCTTTTAATTATTCATCTGGAGTTTGTTTTCTAGAGAGGTTTTTTTTTGGGGGGTTTTGTTTGTTTTCTAGTTTGCGGCCGTGAAGGTTTTGGCCGACGCTCCAAGAAACAAATACAGTACATTATTAGTTGTTGTTCTTGGTTTTTTTTTGTTCATCGTGTGAAACATAACACCATGTGCACATTTCACTAAGTCTCTCCATTCCAAGCAGCAGCAGCAACAGCAGGGGCCGCCGCCTGCCTTATAAGGCACTTGAATGTAATGTCTGCTGATCCCGACGTTTTTCACGTTCGGGGGCCATCTAGTGGCCGATATGAGAAGTACAATCTCCAGTGTTATCCACCGTATCTAGTGCGACCTGCTTCCGTTGGTCTTATTTATACAACTTGTTCGTTTTTTTTTTTTCTCTCTCAGTAACCGTTCACTACTGACGGGTCATTACTTGATTTAACACGGTGAGCTTATGTTAATTAACGTCTTTTAGGATTTGTTATTTCAACTTTGGATCTGGTTGAGATCCAAATTGAGGATTTGATTGGATGATTTTGAGCAAAAAACGTGAAAAAGTGTTTTTGTTTGATTATGAATGGTACCTATTCTATGTTATTTTAGATCCACTCGTTCTGAACGAGGAGCCTGTGTGAATGTTGAGGACTTTGCATGGAGAGGACGCGTTTTGAGAATTTGCATTTACACAAAGATGATTAGATTAGATGTCCTTCCTAGTGTGCATAAATGTCTTGACACTTGGTTTCAGACTGACAAACATACGAGTGCATTCGCCTCAGTGCCCTTAAGAAAATAAACGCCTCTACAAGATGGTAAGATATTTTAATAATGCACCATGGAGCTGTCTGACCAGTGTCCATGACCACAAAACAGTCATTCTACATTTCTATTTTATGTTTCTCTCAATGGAACCAAATTATTTATAATATATATATTGCCATGTGCACAGCACAATTACTGGCTGTTATTTTGTGAGCATGAGATTTATGTTATCTAGATTCTATGAGGTTGTATTTAAAAAAAAAAGGTGATATGAAGAAATATCCAAGTCGTAATAACAAGTCAACACGTTTGCACTGTTTACCGTCCAGAACTGACATTGAAGAGGTTTGGTTCCTTATTGATTTATATATATATATCATATGTGTATGTATATGTATGTATATCGCCTTTTCACCAAATGATTTTGTATTTTGTATGCGACTTGTATGGCCTGGATCTTATAGGAACCACCAAGTGCTTTTCCAATGATTTACACCCGGTTGCTGTTCGATCTGAGGGAACAATCGAGGAAAACGTAGCGAAAATATACGGTGTGCAATGTAAAACAATGAATGAACAACTCTGACCCCTTTTCACTGAGGGAGGGAGAAGCACAGGGGTCATTCAAACGTGTATGTACCAGGGTAGTAGTAGTCGTAGTAGAAGTAAATTAAACTACACTTACCCTGTGCCACGGTATACATAGAAGTAGCAAACCCTTAATTAGTGTTACAAGAAGCGACCCCTGTGTTTGTCCTACGATGACCCCTTTGGGGAAAGGGGTCTATTCTACTTAGTAATTCCTTTAGTATTGGTTGTAGTAGTAACTCAATGGAATGAGAGAACCACTGAAGTACACTGTATTGCAAATCTAACAATGTCTCTTCAGTGTGTAGTTTCACACACCCTCCCTTAAACACACACACCAAGTTGCCTTGGAGCATCTATAGCACACCCTCCCTCTCTCGACTGGTTCACTCATGTCATTGTTTGTATGGGGGTGTGTGTGTGTGTGTGTGTGTGTATTTATTGACTGCCAGTTTTCAAATTGAAAAACAAAAGTAATAAATGACACTTTTGTTGCAAAAGCATTAAATCTATTTGCCTCCATGTTTTCCCCCTACTGTTTGCAATGTATCTTTTTTTACTAGGGTACATTAGACCCTGTTTACTACAGGTGATAACAGGTGTGTGTGTGTGTGTGTGTGTGTGTGTGTGTGTGTGTGTGTGTGTGTGTGTGTGTGTGTGTGTGTGTGTGTGTGTGTGTGTGTGTGTGTGTGTGTGTGTGTGTGTGTGTGTGTGTGTGTGTGTGTGTGTGTGTGTGTGTGTGTGTGTGTGTGTGTGTGTGCCAAGTAGACTTTACATTTAATTTAACCACTGTAAATGATATATTACCATGCACTTTACTGCAAAACAATTGCATGATGACTTCATTGAAGCCACCCACAAATTGAAGGAGTATCTCAATAACTGCACTGCTGGTCTCCAGTCCAAAGAGGAAGGAATTGTCACTCAAATAATGACCTCTGTTTTGACACCCAACCTATGAGTCGGAAAGGGACTGAGGCGGTGGCCCACAAAACAAGGACTGTTATCACCCAACATGTGGAGACTCCTCATCCTTTCCTACCACCAACCTGCTTCTGGAAGTCTACATTTGATGACCCCACTATTGGTGACACTCCACAGTATTTTTTGAATTTGTTTTCATATGTTAATGTTTTTCATACGTTCTATTAGCTGTTGATTCTCAGGTGCACCAAATACCACCACCACCACCACAACAACCCTGCATCTGTAAGTCTACATTTCATGGGAGTATAGTATAGTATAGTATAGTATAGTCCGCTTTGACCCTGAATTGGCCACATTTAATGGTCAGTTTTCTCGGCCCACACACTAACAAAATCAATGGCATCATGTAGTGTTTAATTTTTTTCAGTAAACATATTGCCCTATTTCCAATGCAGTTATTCACAGGAAATGTTGACCAGACATTCCTATTACATTACATTACATTATTTTAGCAGACGCTTTTATCCAAAGCGACTTACAGTACTATTACTATACAGTATTAACTCCAGATTTCTAAAGACATGATAATGCCGAACATAATGGAGGACTAACCTGGTGAATTGTAGACGTGTTAAACACCATCACATGGTATTCATCATTTAAACAGTCCCTCTCTCCCTCTACTTGCCTAGCTCTAAAAGTACTTTTTAGTACGTTTACAAATGTACCTCCTTCATTTGATTGGTCCACTAACTTTAGATAAAACGTGACATGGCAACACTTCCATGCATTGAGGAGATCTGTAGGACCAGATGTCGGAAGAAGGCCTTGTCCATCATAAAGGACTGCAACCACCTCCATCTCTTCTCCCCCCTACCGTCCGGTCGCTGGTTCTGCAGCATCCGTACAAGGACTACCAGGTTTAAGGATAGTTTTTACCCACAGGCAGTGACCTACTGAACTGCTAGGAGTGCTGCCACCTTCACTTTCATAACATTGTCATTACCATTACACTTAGATACTTTGCTGGACTTTCTGGACTCATCACAGTTATTGCACTGTACTGCACTGTATTCATGATGCTGCTGCACTACTGGCACTTTAAATGCTTTTAAAGATTTTTGTAAAACAAAAATTGTTATGTACATTAAACACATATATACACATATAATTTATCAGTCACTTTGCTGCTCTTTTTGATTATTTTTATTGTATATATTATTTTTATGGTATTGTTTTGGAGATGTATACTGGTTAGATGCCAAATTATTTTTGCTGTACTGTACACACTGTGCTGTGCAATGACAATACATGTTAATCTAATCTAATCTAATCTAGCCTATTAAACATATACTACGCCTATAATAATTGTGGCATTGGTAAATGACAGCCCAGAGCTTTCGCGGTTTGTTCTGCAGTAGGCCTATAGCAAGACGGATGTTTAACACTAAAAATAACATCTCCCACAACTGCCCGTCTAATATGTTTTCGGGGTTGTATTATATTTTAGATATACGTATATTATATATATATTTTTTGTTTTGTTTTGTTTTTTCCGGTTTTATTTTGAAAAGCCGCTCGGATGTGGTGTGAGACTGGCTCTGGGTCATACAGCCATAGACGTGTAGTAAGTCCCGTGTAAATATGGCCTCATCTAGGGTTACGGCGTGATGGGGAGAGGGGGGGGGGTCATGCTTCTAAAGCACACACTGTACCGTGACAGGTTCAGCCCGTTTTGGGCGCTATGCTGCTACTTCACTTTGACGACTTGAGGCAGATCAGAGGACCGACGTAAATGTCCTTAAAGGCTAAAAGTATCAAGCTACAAAACCCCATGGAACTAACCTGTGTTGTTGTTTTTTTAGACAGCCACAAGACACAAAAAAAGGCAAGATTTGAAAAGGTTGCTTGTTTTTAAAAATACTATAAGATAAAGATATTTTATTAAAGAGATTTCAATTTAATCCACCTCCAAGTTGTATTGTGTACAGTCATTCTGGGCTATATTCTTACAGGAGGAGAGATGACATATGTCCCCCTACTGGTCGAACCCGGCCACTACAATGTGCACAACACGGTGTATGTCCGTGGGTTTAATTGCTTGTGCGTGAATAGTCAAGACACGCCCCCTCATTAACATGGGCGACAATAGCTATTAATAAAATAATTACTTAAAATTAATAAATTTTAATTAATTAATTACTTAATTTATTAATGAGTGGGGAAATTATTAGAAACAGAAATAAATCTCTAAATTGAAATCGTTATTTGACAAAAACAAGATAAATTATATATATATATATATAAAAAATAAATATATATATATATATATATATATATATATAAAATATATATATATATATATAAAACTTGTTTATTTTTTAAATTAACCAGACCATTTATTGAGGCTTTTCTTTCCACATTTATACCTTTATTATTATTTTTGATTTGTTATTATTATTTTGTAATTTATTTTAATTTATTTAGTTTCGGTCCGCCACATTACTTTCACGGGATATTTAAGTTATATCTTTTTTTTGTGGGACTTTGCGGCATTCTGTAATATTTGACTAAATTAGTCCGATATATTGTTTGCCAGGGGGAGGCGTTGGGCTCAACGCTGTAGAAAGCTCAAAGGGGGAAGACGGGAACACTCTCTCTCTCACACACACACTCTCACACACACACTCTCACACACACACTCTCACACACACACACACACACACACACACACACACACACACACACACACACACACACACACACACACACACACACACACACACACACACACACACACACACACACGTGTAATGAGTCCACACACGTCGTTCAGACAGTCGAGAGAACACACGCTCCGCCGGACGACACTTCAACCGAACACAACACACAGTTTGACTGGTAAGGGACTATCTCTCGCTATTTTGCCTCACTTTAACCTCACTGGCAACACGTGAGCAGCCTTAACTGTACGTATTTCTGTGTATTTAAGGTCGTTTTTTTTCGGTATTGTTGCATTCGTGTGTCTGATCAGGCCAGATCACCAACGTGCAACAACGTGCACGGAACTATCGGTACAGAGGACCATCATGGCACAGAAAGAACACGTCAACGGGGTGTCCCGGGAAGGAAAGGTGCTCACCTTGGAGCGCATGAACCAGAACGTGAGGCGCGTCGAGTACGCGGTCCGGGGTCCGATGGTTCAGCGCGCCGTGCAGATAGACGCGGAGTTGAAAAAGGTACACGCACACACACACACACACACACACACAGCTTTTTATGATTATGGCTGCAACTCCCGTGCATGGTTATGTTAGTTGTATGCAATAGGTCTGCAGCTGTCTGTGCATTGAAGCCGCAAGTTGTACCCTGGGAATAAAACTGCAGCGCTTCCCATAGTAAAGTAGAAACTATTAGCAAGAGTATGACATAACCACAACCACAGGCGCGGCGCACTTAAGTTACAAGTGACTTATCGCTTAGTCTGATCTGACAGTTTGCCATTCGTATGTATGGCAAACTGTCAGATCTGACTAAACTCTGTGACTGTCAGATCTGGCTTTTAAAAAAGAAAATGACTATCATATGTGTCTGTACTGTATGATACAGTACAGACAAATATGATAGTAATTTTCTTTTTTAAAAGCCGTCCTGACAACCTTGCTTTAACAGTCCGACATAAAATATGGGTGATATTCGAGCCTCGGAAGTTCCCAGCAAAGAATAGACGCCGCGTGTGTTTGCTTGAAAGCTGCCAGCGAGGAAACGTTGCGCAACCCATTGGACTTCTCCGTTTAGTGTGTGTGTGTGTGTGTGTGTGTGTGTGTGTGTGTGTGTGTGTGTGTGTGTGTGTGTGTGTGTGTGTGTGTGTGTGTGTGTGTGTGTGTGTGTGTGTGTGTGTGTGTGTGTGTGTGTGTGTGTGTGTGTGTGTGTGGCAGCAGCAGCAGCAGCAGGGTGGCCTAGTATTGTATAGTGGAAGGGTATTGCGTAAGAGAGGGGTTACTTTTCTCTCTTTCTCTCTTTGTGTCGCTTCCACACACACACACACACACACACACACACACACACACACACACACACACACACACACACACACACACACACACACACACACACACACACACACACACACACACACACACACACACACACACACACACACACAGGGAGTCAGAAAGAGATTTCTCATGGGCCCCACAACTCACTTCTCTTGTCCAGCTGCTGCCAAAATTGCACATTATCAGACAAGACGCCACCGGCCAAAAATACATATATTTTAAGTATTGTTATTATTGCTTATTATGGGGCTCACACATGACAGGATGTCATCGATATCTGTGAGGTCGATATGTCACATGTTTCGTGTTTTGAATACGTCTCTCTATTTTTAAAGTTGACACAATGTGAGAATGTGACTGGCAAGGGGTTTATGGTAGTAGGCACTCCCCCCAGCCTGGTCAACTACCAACTGCCAAGTTGTGTGTGTGTGTGTGTGTGTGGGGGGGGGGGGGGGGGTTGTGTGTGGGGGGGTGGAGGACTATCCCCCTGGAGTTCCCCTGGAACTGGAGCTGTCGTTCGTGGCGCCTACAGTTTGTTGTTTTACACTGTACACGGAGCGCCTTGAGGGGGCGCTTTGTGGTCAAATGGATTCCGTTATCCATTACCACACGGAGAACAAACGCCACACACCCAAATCTGATTCAGTCGACAAGATTTAAGAGAATCCTTTACTTTTGATTTGTGTCTAACAAGTTCAATGGAATGCTTACTCCCCCATTCCCCCCCCCCCCCCCCGATTTATGATTTCTAAACGATAATATAAACAGGCAATAAAGGCAATAAAGAAAAATAAAGGTTCTAAGTATAGGGATGATATGGAATTATATATCCATATGGTGGCCGGTGCAAAAAGCTTTGACCCTGAAGTGACCTTAGTCCAGCACCATAGTGAGCATCATAAATACAGTGCAGTACAGAACACTGCGGTAGGGGTAATGAGTCCAGTAGGTCCAGTAAAGCAGTACGAGCATACAACACTATGGAACTGGTTTTGTAACAGCGGATGGTATATAAACTCGAACGCATGGGGTTTTTGGAACGCAAATGATTGCAGTTGTAAATGAATGATAGCCTGCCAGCATTGGTGCAGGGCAGGGGAAACAGGGCTGACCCCCTCCCTCCCCTTCTCCCTCACTCCCACCCCTTGCCACGGCATCAGTGGGCTCCAGCTGGGGTGATCGGTGCCTGGTGGGGATGCATGCAAGGGGGGGGGGGGGAGGGGGGAGGGGGGAGGGGGGGGGGGGGGTCTTCTGTGTCGCTGTGGACGGGGCCCTGCGGAGAACAGCGGCCTCTTTGTTCAATGCCTACAAAGCAACGATGAGAACCTACCAAAAAAAACCAAAAAAAACAACACTGGCAGGCTTTTAACCCAGGGGGCTCTAACTGTAAGGTCTCCGGGTACCAAGGTTGTGGAAGGCTCCTTGGGAAAGACACACGCTGTAACGCGCAGAAATGCAAATATTGACACTGAACTCTGCGGCCGATTTGGCGAAACCCTTATCCCGGCGGTCATAGACCGCCGGGCACTTTGACAAAAGCAGTACACAACGTTGAATTGGAAAATAATGATGCTTACCAAATGGCCCTTATCATCTGAGCGGTGGTGTGAGGGCTATTGCCCTATTAGGCTATTGCCCTATTTTATTACATGACAATAAATTCATTACGCTTTTGTCCAAAAGTGGCTCCCAATAGTGCGTTCAACAACAGGTGGGCAAGAGAACAACTCGTCGCCAGAAGACATAAGTGCATTTCATTCCTAACTAACAAGCCTCCAAGAGAGAAAGGATCCTTGGGTTGCTCTTGAGTGATGGAGGGGGCATGGTTTCCTGCGGTTGAGGTTTGATATGCCTTTAGGAATGTGGAGATTTATGAGCCAGAGTGCAGTAAGAGTAGCTTTTAACAGGCCGCTAATGGAGCTCTCTCTACACAGAGAGAGAGAGAGAGAGAGAGAGAGAGAGAGAGAGAGAGAGAGAGAGAGAGAGAGAGAGAGAGAGAGAGAGAGAGAGAGAGAGAGAGAGAGAGAGAGAGAGAGAGAGAGAGAGAGAGAGAGAGAGGAATTGCTATCAGCAATTCCTCTCTCTCTCTCTCTCTCTCTCTCTCTCTGCATAGAGTGGTACGACTGGTTTTCGAGTTGTTTTCCGTCTAAACAAATCCAAAGTATTATTGGATCATTATTGTTTCATTAGTTATTTGTTACATTGTTATGACGACATCACATCAGTATGTTCCCTGTGATATTCCTTGTTAAAGGTGGTTCGATTCGGACCACTAGGTCCGAATGTGGAAAAGGTTTCCCTGACGACGGTTAGAGTTTTATGAAAATATATAAATGATTGACTTGTCCTCTTGGACAAGTTGGACATTGTTTTGCAATGGCTACAGTGCTACCGAGGTATCTAATGGACGGTGGCAGGCTCATAGAAACATCCTCCTTATCTGACCTGATGGGATAAGATGAGGTGAGCACAGGCCATTTGTGTCTCACTGACTAGAGCCAACCAGGAAATGCGCGAGCGCGCGCGAGCGCTAGCTCCATGTATAGTACATGTACATAACCTGAGAATGGGAGATTGAAAAAAAACCTCCCATTGTGTGTGCAAATCTGTCCGGTCTAACAGACAACGAGGTTGTGAATTCTATGCTAAGTCCCGGGGGCAACAACAGGCATAGACATGACAGCTCTTGCATGTGGCTGTCGTTGGAGTAATCATCTCCGTATGTATGCGCCGATGAGATAAAACCACCGTTATCTATGCTTCTCTGTGCTTTGTTATTATGTGTGAATGAATGGACCATCTGAGGTTATTGATCTGTTTGTCTTTCCTTTCTGCAGGGAGTCAAGAAGCCCTTCACTGAGGTCATCAAGGCTAATGTGGGCGATGCCCACGCTATGGGCCAGAAACCAATCACCTTCATTCGACAGGTTAGACCACCTCCCATTTGGTAGTAGTAGTAGTAGTAGTAGTAGTAGTAACTTTATTTAAATACACCTTTCATACAGACTGCAGCTGAAAGTGCTTTGACGGTTCACCACAACAATTCAACAATAATTTTTAACTTAAAAAGAAAAAATTATTATTAATTATTATTATTTCAGTTGCATAATATAAGTCGTACATACATACGTACTCTCTCTCTCTCTCTCTCTCTCTCTCTCTCTCTCTCTCTCTCTCTCTCTCTCTCTCTCTCTCTCTCTCTCTCTCTCTCTCTCTCTCTCTCTCTCTCTCTCTCTCTCTAAGGTCCTGGCCCTCTGCTCTTACCCGGCGCTGCTCCAAGACGACCAGTTCCCAGAGGATGCCAAGAACAGAGCCCGCCGTATTCTGGACGGCTGCGGAGGACAGAGTATCGGTCAGGCCACACCCCCTTTTCCCCTTTACCCTTTTTCTTCTAAGATTTAGCGGAGGCATAATGTCCACGTTTCTAGCTCTGTGGCTCTGAGGTTGTGGGTCAAGGCCCTCCCACCAGAGACCTTTGTCAAGCGGCCGTCTGGATTATGAGGTTAAGTTAACCTCCAAATCTGCAGGAAACTACAGGACTTGCATTCTCTGAACCGGGACTTGCATAATATCGAGCAGCCACTGATTACAGCTTTATTTATATATATATATATATATATCCAGTATATATCCAGTGTATATATATATATATAAATATATATATATATATATATATATATCGATGATTTTAAGGGCTTCATGGAGGAATGACATGTTAGCATATGACAGCAGGATGGCAGTCAAACCAGTGTGGTTGCGAGGCGTACTTGCCCTCCATGCCTCCATGCTCAGCATAGCAGCCCCAAGTCCCCGATTACCTCCCTGCATCCCTTATACCTTCGTGTAATCACCATGATTGATTCAAGATTCCAGATTGTGGAATGCTTGCTCACCACCCTCATTTTGAATTTCCACAACCCCACTATACTATACATAACTTCATACTGCGGGAGGGAACGGGGAGTAAGCATTCCATTGTACTAGTTGCATATGGGAAATAACAAAATACACATAACTTGGTTTAAGCACAAATAAAAACAATAAATCCCCAAAATAAACAATACAATTACATAAAATGAACATTTCCAATGGGCTACTTTGACGGCTAAACCCGCTGAACTGCCGTTAGTGAGGAAAAGGGTTAGCTAACCCCATTGAGTGAATGAGTAACACAATACCTTAATTGTGCAGCAGTTCACTGAAAGGAGGTGAAAGTGCTTGTGCTTGTCCCTCTGCTTCACAACATACAGAAACAATGGGTTTTGTTCTGTAGGACAACACTAAACACCAATCCTGTAAACACAGAGAAGCTTAGGAGTGACTGTTTGTTTTGAAAGGCACTGCCCTGAATGCAAATGGTTGAGACTCGACGGTGTTTTCTTTCCCAATTCTCGGAGATTCACATTTTTCACAAGCCACCTGTTTATGAATAGACGTTGTTCAAATTGTTTTTTCCAGGTGCTTACAGTGCCAGCCAGGGCATCGAATGTATCCGCAAGGACGTGGCAACCTACATCGAGAGGAGAGATGGAGGCATCCCCTGTAACCATGACAACATCTACCTCTCCACCGGCGCCAGCGACGCAATCGTGGTACGTGTGTCGCCCGAAAACACTCAAAAGCTGGAACATACTTGAGGGCCCTCAGCCGAGAACACTTCTCCGTCACGCCAAAATGGCTCCTGGATGGCAGCCACAGCTGAACCTCTTCAGTGCCTCATTGGCTTAATTGGCTGGAAATTCCTTTGTCATGTGACTATGATGGCCTTGGACATAGTGACAACACACAGTGGGGAGTGTCCACCCAGATGTATGTTATGATATGTATGTGGCTAGATGTCCACCTCCATATCATCCTTCTCATTTGACTCACTCATAGTACACCATATCAGAGCAGGGGCCGAATATAACAAGTCACTTATCCGTCAGCCGTTAGTGAGTGAAATGCTCTGTGAGAATATCTTTGAGTTTCTAGTTGAAGTAGCAAACCCTTAATTAGTGTTACAAGAAGCGAACCCTGTGTTTGTCCTACGATGACCCCTTTGGGGAAAGGGGTCTATTCTACTTAGTAATTCCTTTAGTATTGGTTGTAGTAGTAACTCAATGGAATGAGAGAAGTACACTGTATTGCAAATCTAACGATGTCTCTTCAGTGTGTAGTTTCACACCCCCTCCCTTAAACACCAAGTTGCCCTGGAGCATATATAGCACACCCTCCCTCTCTCGACTGGTTCACTTATGTCATTGTTTGTATGGGTGTGTGTGTGTGTGTGTGTATTTATTGACTGCCAGTTTTCAAAAACTGGGACAAAAGCGTCTGCTAAATGACTGTCATGTGATGTAATGTCATGTCATGCAATGTACCTGTTTTCCCTCCAGACCATTCTGAAACTGCTGATGTGCGGGGAGGGCCGCGAACGCACGGGCATCATGATCTCCATCCCCCAGTACCCGCTGTACTCGGCCACGCTGACGGAGCTGGGAGGGGTGCAGATCAACTACTACCTGGACGAGGATAAGTGCTGGAGCCTGGACGTGGGCGAGCTCCGGAGGTCCTTGACCGCTGCCAGGGAGCACTGCCGCCCCCGGGCCCTCTGCATCATCAACCCCGGAAACCCCACAGGTACATACATTCATACTCACACAAACACACACGCACACACGCACACACGCACACACACAAAATCTCATGGATGTCTGCATCTACTTGCCTACAGAAATACACACACACACACACACACACGTTACATGCTCTGAAAGTGCTGAGTGTACGTGCATGTGGCTAACTACACTACTGGCACTTTAAAACGCTTTTTAAATGCTTTTAGTGTTGTATAGTATAGTGTTGTAGTAAGTATAGTACATAGTATAGTGTATAAAGTCTTAAATTGTAGGAAATTCATACTGCGGGAGTGAATGGGGGAGTAAGCGTTCCATTGTACTTACTTACTTTGCATATGGCAAATCAAAAACTTCTGAGTCTGAGACCAAGTGTTTTTCGTTGTTTAATATTTGCAGACAGCTGTCTGGAAAAGGTGCATGACCTATAAGACTATAGTGTAAAAGCTGTACACTATAGTCTTACGTCATGCAACATTTTCCACACTATATCCCTAATGTGAATAGATGGAGATTTTAAGGTTCCTGTTATCCCTTAAACGTCCAACTTGGTTCCTGAGACAGGTCAGGTCCAGAGCCGGCAGTGCATCGAGGACGTGATTCGCTTCGCCAAAGAGGAGCACCTCCTTCTCATGGCTGACGAGGTAAGCCAGCACGGAGATCTCTCGTCTCCAAGCGTTAGAAGTCATGAGTCACCTCATTCAAGATTCTTAAGGTTAAATGCAGAAAACACATTTCACTGTACATGTGTGTGACCAATAAAGAGGATTCAATCCTCCAGATTTAGATTTAGATGAATTGTTTTCATGTGTACAATGAACACACGTCATTCCCACATATCCCAGAATATCTACATTCTAAATTTCAACATTACTATACTACATACTATGCAATACTATACTATTATATACAAAACACGATATGCTATCTCCTATATACTGTTAACAACACTATACTATTACCATACTATACACAATACAAAAATAACAATAAAGTGTCAAATGGATGATATATATTCATATGGCGGATGGTGCAAAAATCATTTTAAAGCTACCGTAGTGCAGCTCCGTAGTGAGTTGGGAGCAGCATGATAACTTAATGAAAGTGCAGTACAGTGCATAGCAGTGCAGTGACGGTAATGAGTCGAGTGAGTCTGGTCATTTAGAACAACACAAGCATAGGGAAGTCTTTGTTTACCAATCGTGAGCTAATCTTCCGCCTGGAGGAAGACTTCTGTGGCATGAGGCTGAGATGCATCTAATTAATCTGAACCAGACTTTTAAGTTCAAGTTCAAGTTAGGTTTGTTGTCACTTCACAGTTTACACAAGTATAAGCAATGAGTGAAAATCTTATGTGCAATACCCGACGACAGACAGCAGTTATAAAAAACAGAATAGAATAGAACTTTTATTCACCTTTTATTCTTGTATTCACTTTTACTGACGGTAAAAGTGAATACAGTTCGTGGCTGGGGTGGGCATTGTCTTTTATGATGCGTTTGGCCTTGGCCATGCACCACTTGTTGTATATATCCAGGAGGGAGGGAAGCCCGCCTCCAACGATATACTGGGCCGTCCGCACCACCCTTTGAAGCGCTCTGCGTTCGAGTGCGCTGCAGTTCCCGTACCAGGCGGTGATACACCCTATAAGAACACTCTCGATGGTGCCGGTGTAGAATGTTCTCAGCATGCTGAATTTCCTCAGACGCCTGAGGAAATACAGGCGTTGTTGGGCCCTTTTCACCACGTGTGGTGAAATGTGAGGTCCTCGGAGATGTGCACACCGAGGAACTTGAAGCTGCTGACCCTCTCTACTGCAACACCGTCGATGGAGATAGGGGCGTGCTCTCCTCTCTGCTTCCTGTAGTCCACGATCAGCTCCTTGGTCTTCTTGACGTTGAGAGCAAGGCTGTTCTCCTGGCACCACTGCTGCAGTGATCCAATCTCCTCCCTGTAGGCTGTCTCGTCGTCGCCGGTGATCAGGCCCATCACTGTCGTGTCGTCAGCAAACTTGATGATGACGTTGGAGCTGTCAGCACCCAGCAGTTGTGGGTGTAGAGGCAGTAGAGGAGAGGGCTCAGCATGCATCCCTGGGGGGCTCCCGTGTTGAGGGTCAGTGGCTCTGACCTCAACACGGCGGCGGTCCGACAGAAGGTCCAGTATCCAGCTGCACGTGGATGGGGGCACGCCTAGACCTCTAAGGTTGGTGTCAAGCTTGGCAGGAACAATCGTGTTGAACGCTGAGCTGTAGTCCACAAACAGCATTCGCACATAAGTTATTTCCCTCCAGGTGGGAAAGGGCAGTGTGGAGGGCCATGGCAATTGTGTCGTCCGTGGATCTGTTTTGACGATATGCAAATTGCCATAGGTCCAGCGTGGCAGGTAACACGGAGCAAATTAAGTCCTTGACCAACCTCTCAAAGCATTTGCTGACAATCGAGGTGAGGGCTACAGGTCTATAGTCGTTCAGGCAGGTTACCTTGGGTTGTTTAGGGACAGGCACGATGGTGGACATTTTGAAGACCGCGGGAACAACAGCCTGGGACAGGGAAAGGTTGAAGATGTCTGAAAAGACTCCTGCCAACTGGTCTGCGCATGCTCTGAGGACGCGGCGCCGGGATGTCTTCGGGGCCTGCCGCCTTACGGATGTTCAACCGCTTTAAGGTGTGGCGCCTCTGAGATGTTCAGCAGGCTGGTCTCCTCAGGCGCGGCTGGCTTCGGTGGGCTGCCGTTCACGTCGAACCGAGCAAAAGTATTTAGCTCTCCTGAGAGGGGGGTAGAGGAGTTCTCTACACAACTGGTTCTCCCTCTGATGTTCCTTATCGTCTGTAACCCCTGTCACATACCTGCTTTATCTGCTTTCCCTATGTGTGCCATGGTATTATACTTAATCATTCATTGAGTGAATTACTTAACAGTTCTTATTGCGGTGGATAATGGGCGTTTTGTTGTTTGTTGTTGTTGATTTGGCTCCGTGCCTGTGGGGAAACCTTTGTCCTTGCTGCTCAACCAGGTGTACCAGGACAACGTCTACGCCGAGGGCTGTGAGTTCCACTCCTTCAAGAAGGTTCTGTTTGAGATGGGACCCGAGTACTCCAGCGTGGTGGAGCTGGCCTCCTTCCATTCCACCTCCAAGTGCTACATGGGAGAGTGAGTTATGCATACGTAAACACCACACTGCCCAATTTTGACATTAATGTAAACTTGTTTTGAACACTACTTACCCTCATGCAAGCATACAGGTAAATAGTGCTATTTTTGCATAGTTATACAAAAATAGTAAAACCTCGGTCAACCCAAACCCAACAAAAAATCGGGTCAACCCACACACAGACGCAGGTACACACACACACACACACACACACACACACACACACACACAAACACATGCATGCTCAATCTAGTACATTTACATACTCAAATACCTGGACACACACACAGGCACACACACAAAGCCTGAGAGGGAGAGGCCCCTAGACAGGGTCTGGGAATTAAAAATCATATCTGATTTATCAGTTGCTCATAACAATGTGGCTATTTTCAGCATTTAATGAAACACTTAATGAAACAATGTGAAAAGTATTTGATCTAAAGTTTGATCTACTGTAATGAGAAACCGAGTGACAGTAAATCACTTTACACATACTGTAACGTCCCCAATATAACGTTGCCATGAAATGAATGATATATATATTTTTTGGGTTGATTTATATATATATATATATATATTATTTTTATATATATATATTTTGATATATATATTGTGATATACCTTTGAGAAATATACAATGGCAGCTAAACCAGGCACACATAACTGTCAAGCAGTGACACTGACTGTGTGTGTGTGTGTGTGTGTGTGTGTGTGTGTGTGTGTGTGTGTGTGTGTGTGTGTGTGTGTGTGTGTGTGTGTGTGTGTGTGTGTGTGTGTGTGTGTGTGTGTGTGTGTGTGTGTGTGTGTGTCTTCGCAGGTGTGGCTTCCGCGGGGGCTACATGGAGGTGGTGAACCTGGACCCCGAGGTGAAGGCTCAGCTCACCAAGCTGGTGTCGGTGCGGCTCTGCTCCCCTGTCTCGGGACAGGCCCTCATGGACGTGGTGGTCAACCCCCCCCAGCCGGGAGAGCCCTCCCACGCCAATTTCGTCAAGGTGAGGAGGAGGAGGAGGAGAGAGGGGGAAGAGGGAGGGAGGGAGAGAGTGAGGGTGAAAGAGAGAGATAGAGGGAGGGAGAGAGATGGAGAGAGGGAGGGAGAAAGAAAGAGAGAGAGAGATAGAGGGAGGGAGAGAGATGGAGAGAGGGGGAGAGAGGGAGGGAGAGAGATGGAGAGAGAGCGAGAGAGAGAGAGAGAGCGAGAGAGAGAGAGAGAGAGAGAGAGGGAGGGAGGGAGGGAGGGAGGGACAGGCCCACGGAATATTAGATTAGATTAGATTCACATTTATTGTCATTGCTCAGCACAAGTACAGTACAGCGGAAATAATTTAGCATCTAACCAGAGTGCAAATGTTGCAGTAAATGGTAATACAATAAAATGTACAGGTTAAAAGACAGTCTAAGTATTAAATGGGATATGAGCAGCATAACAATAGGTATATGTGTATACAGGTAAGTAAGTATTTAACAGGTGGTGATCAGGGGTGTGCAATTATTGAAAGCAGGATAAAAATATATAAATGAAAATGTAGAGATGAAAGAGCGAGCATGGAAACCTCTCGACGTTCCTTTTAGCAGCGGCGTCCGTAGCCCCAGGGGGGCTGTTAGTCTGCTGTTAGGCCGGTTCAGAACCGGTCCAGACCGGTTCAGCCCCGTCGAGAAGAAGCTCGAGCCGTTGTTCATTCCGCTCACCCGACTCCGCGCTCCCTTGCAGGAACGGGGGGCGGTGCTGGCCGACTTGGCGGAGAAGGCCAAGCTGACCCAGGAGACCTTCAACGACCTGCCGGGGTTCTTCTGCAACCCCGTCCAGGGGGCCATGTACACCTTCCCCCGCATCACCATTCCTCAGAAGGCCATCGACCAGGCCAAGGTTCTCTTGAGACCAACACACATTTTATTGACTCTTTTTTTAAACATTTATTCATATACACCCACTCTCGGATTGAATTGTTGTATTGTTTTCGTGACATTGTTTCCGTTTTGCATGCATCGGCCAGTTCTAAGGGCCCTGACTGACCTGCGTGTGTGTGTGTGTGTGTGTGTGTGTGTGTGTGTGTGTGTGTGTGTGTGTGTGTGTGTGTGTGTGTGTGTGTGTGTGTGTGTGTGTGTGTAGGCCGAGGGCCAGGCACCAGACCAGTTATATTGCATGCAGCTCCTGGAGACTACCGGCATCTGCCTGGTGCCAGGAAGTGGCTTCGGCCAGAGGGAGGGAACCTTCCACTTCAGGTGAGTTCAGTCATTCACCGTTTTTTAATTTTTTTAAAATTCTATAATCATCAACCTCAGAGTGCATCTGAACTCTGTCCTTTTCGTTTTGTTTCCGTCTGCCCAGGATGACCATCTTGCCCCCTATAGAGAAGCTGAAGTATGTGTTGGAGAAGATCAGGGAGTTCAACAAGAAGTTCCTGCAGCAGTATTCCTAACTCCTTTTCAGAAATCGATCTCCGATCCATACGTACATCCAAAGCCATGTCCACATGACGCCGTGTCAAGTGTATGTATACACTTGATACGAAAACGGTGTATACACCGTTTGCCATGTGGACTCAGAATGTGTCAGTATTGCGATGGTTAAACATTTTTGCGATATTGCGATAACATATTTCGATGTATTGGGATTTTTTTTATTTTAAAGGAAATTATATCGCCAAAGGAAAACGTTGTCAACATCTGTTATCTGCACTACAATCGGGCAAATGGGATTGTCATGCAGGACAGGACTGACCAACCAAAAATGAAAAACCCACTAGCACCATCTAGTGGACTGAAAAGGGGATTTATTTAAAATCAAAGGAAGATCATGCGGTCTTGTATCGACACAATATTACCATGCAAAATATCGCGATACTACGCTGTATCCTTCCCCCCCGAACCCCTATAAGTTCCATAGCCCTACTAGTACTAACCCCGGTTGTATGTGAATGACCCATTCACTGAATTGTGCGGAACGGTTTGTAGAAAGCGCCAGGTCACTTAAAACGTCTGGTTAATTGATCGCAAAAGGCCGCTGTACCCCGCAGCGGCACCGAAGCGGGTTTTACAGGATCTTCTCCGACTACCAGGACAGGTAGACTTCATGAAAACCGGTTTAATGATTGCTGAGATTGTCCACCCGTGTGTGTGTGTGTTTTGAAGGCGGGTTTAATCTTGTTAGAGCACAGGTGTGCGGCCTCGCCCTGCTCCAGCCTCTACACCAGTCTGACTCAGGCCAGGTGAGGCTGCTTGAACCAGCCTCACACACTCATGTTTTCACCACTTTAGCCGAAATGCGTTTTCTACGTTCCGAGTTGTCGCTTTCTTACCGTGCCTGCTGCTGCTTTTTAGTTGGGTTTTTTCTGAAGCCATTTCAAAAGTAGTTTTAACTAAATGTTTCAACTGACAAATCTGTGTTCTTTGTATGTGAACGACCGTCAAATACATGGTGTGATGGGTCCCAGTGGGATTAATGCAATGTTAGAGAATATTCAATATGGCACTTTAACTGGAAAATGCCGTTTTTAAGTACTACATTAAGTCTTAGCAGTATGGTAATAATCTACGAGTATGTTGTGTTTTCATAGTCCTTTTCAACATTTTACTCCTGGGTAAAAAGAGTAAAAAATAAAGACTAATTTAGACTTTATCAGTTGATTCTTAATCATTAAAATGGTACCATTTGTGAATGTCCTCCTGTAAAAATGTGGAAGTTAAGTAGAAAAAAAATAAAGCATTTCATTAAACTTTTGAAAATCTTTTTTTCCCCCCCTTTATAGTATAGTTTATGGCATCAGCGATAACCAAAGGTCATACAAAAAAAAAAAAAGATATCTATATAAAGAAAAATAAATACTCGCGTTTTGGTGCAAAAAAACCCAAAGTCGGCCTTTTTTAGAATTTTATTTAAAAAAGACCAATTTTGACCGTTAACAGTGCGTTTACATGGCTTTTTTTTAACAAATGGGATAACGTAAAATCTCTTGTGGTCGGTCAAATGAAAAAAATACAAATGCTCCAACACTGTTAGTCTTACTGTTTACTGCAACACAGTGAAGACTGGGGGGGGGGGGGTGTGTCCCTGACCAGGGACACACACCACCCCCCCCCTTCCTCTCGTCTCTCTGGGTGAGGGCTGGATTGCGCCCTGGAAGAAGACTGTGCTAGCGTCAGAGTTCTCGTGGGTTCAAAAGAAAGTGCTCTCTCAAAGTTCGTCCTTCTGCGACAGCTTGGTGGCGTGCGTCTCCAGGAACTTGCTGAAGCCGTCCAGTGTTCTGTCCCCGCCCTCGAATTTGATGGGGTTCTGCTTGTCGCCGCCGGGCGCCAAGTATATGGTGGGGAAGCCCTCCACCTTGTAGCTGTCGTGAGGCACGTCGTTGGCCGTGGCGTCCATCTTGGCGATGACCACGCCCTTCTCCGCCTTGTACTTCTTGCCCAGGGCGATGAAGTCGGGCTCCAGCTTCTTGCAGTGGCCGCACCACGGCGCGTAGAACTCGATCAGGACGTCCTTCGCGGGGTCCATGACGATGTCGTCGAAGTTGTTGCCCACCACCACCTTGACGGGGCCCTTATTGTTCTTGGGAAGAGGCTGGGACTTGATGACGGCCTTCACCTTGCCTGAAAAAAAAAAAAAAGACAATATAGACACTGTTCATTCTCAGAGATTTAGTAGTATAGTAACCTCTATTATGTTACTATCCCCCCCCCGTATCGCTGACGAGACAGAGATACCACATGATACTAACCACGTCATACTAACTGCTTACAAACCTGAACCAAACATCTGACACAGAGCTAAACAAAGCATTTGTTTCAGACCCGTCAAAATGTTTATTTGTAAAAATCTTATTAGTTTAATTTTTGATGAGAATTCATCCACAAACATTTGATCAATAGCACATTTCAGTGTGGAAAAGAAAATAAAAAAATAAAATAAAAGAGTAATTGTTTTAATATGCAACCCTGACGTTTGTACCTTCCAAATGTTCAAATCTTTCCGGCTTTCGGATTTTAAAAAGCGAAGGCTTACGTACCTTTCTTGAAGGCCAGGACAAAGTCCCTCAGCACCTCCGAGTCAAACTCCTCGGGCTCCATGGCGAACTTCTTGCCGTCCTCCCCCAGGATGGCCACGTTGACCTCCTCACCGCTGTCGCTCAGTTCCAGGCTCTTCAGCTCGTCGGCGTAGTCCTCCTCGTCGGCGATGGCAAACGTGTATTCCGGGAAGTCTATGGCCACCTCCAGCACCTTTGACCTCCAGAACTGCGTAGCTGCACATCAGAATTGCCCCGGGAGTAAGCGGGGTTTGGTAGAGAGACAGACGGCTACCTTTCGCGAGTTAACTTTATGGTTTTATAATACAGACGCTATGGTTTTATAACCAGGTTTTTCTCATCTTCAGCGCGTTTTATGATGAGCCTTCTAAAAAGAAAGATAAGATAATACGCAGGTCAGCTCAAAGCAGGCGCTGAAGCGACAACTATGTGGGAGACAATTGACATAACACGGGGCCTTATGCAAATCAAATAACCAAAAGGTATGCGCTAAGAAAAGTATACCACTACTACTACTACTTTGTCCCCTGCTAAATACTGACTCTTTACTCACGATAAACATTTAGGGTTGGGGGGGGGGGGGGGGGAGACATTTTGGCTCACTCTTCCTGTAGTCGAAGCTGAAGTCCACGCCGTAGTACACGACCACCAGGGGTCTCTTGGTGTAGCGCTTGGCGTCGTTACTCTTCTTCCTGTGGCCCACCAGAGGCGCCGCGTGCTCCCGGAAGAAGTCTTGCACGTCAGACACCGGCGTGGAATCCTTTCAAGGAAAAAGGGTTGAGGTGGTTTCGTCATTTCAGTTTTACATATATCAATTTGATGTTTTACGTTCAAACGAGTTACAAACTATTTGAGCTTGCGTGGAATACAATGAATGAGATCAAATATAAGATCCACCCTCAAGCAAGATTCAAATAGTCTAAACATTAACAACAAATTATTTGAACGCTTTTTCATCATAAAGGACACACCTTTACAGAGAGCGTACGCGAGGCTGGCTGGTGCTTGGAGCGAAACTTTTCGGGCTGAATCAAGAGCACCTCCCCCGGGGAGGCCTTGAGCAGCTTGGCCACGTCGGAGCTGAAGGAGTGGAGGAACTTGAAGTCCTCCCTCAGGGAGTTGCCTGTGAGGACAAAAGCGGTGAAAACTCTTAAGGGTAGCGCAGATAGTGCTCCCCACCCTGTTGTCGTTAAATATATACGACACCCTGTTGTCGTATATAAGGAATTCCAGTATTCGATGTTAATCAGTTACTAAGGGAAGGAGAATGTTTTAAATAACACATCACAGATCATAGGGGACAGATCTTGTTATAGTGTCTTGCATCTTGTATCGTTTGTTTTTAAATTAAATGAAGGTATGCTCATAGGCTGAGCTGTAATGTGACAACCTATTCGTGTACATATACTAACAGGCCTCCATGTAGATCTCAAAGGCCGGGTCCTGGTCGTTGGAGAACAGGCCCACGATGACCGCGTCGTCTCCGTCCTTCACCAGCTCCTGCACCTGCTTGGGCGCCTGGACCGGCTTGGAGGGAGGGCCCGCCTGCTCACTCATATGGTCCACGATACCTGGAGGAACAGACAGACAGACAATGAAGACCCAGGGACTGAAGCCAACACAGGAACGCCAGAGTACGAACCCAAACCGAACCCAAACGTGTCACATGATGCGCTAATAGGCGGCAGTATAGCTCAGGAGGTAGAGCGGTCGCCTCACAACCGGAAGGTTGCTGGTTCGATCCCCCAGCTCCTTCTAGCAAAAACTGTTGAGGTGTTCTTGAGCAAGACACCCTAACTGCTCCTGACGTGCTGGCTCCTTGCATGGCTGACTCCGCCGTCGGTAGTTGAATGAATGTGTATATGGTGAATGTGAGGCATGGCTCTTTGGATGAAAGCGCTATATAAAAGCAGTTCATTAATAGAAAATTGAGTCCCCTACCAAACTTCTCGCGGGGCCCGTTGTAGTCGAAGGCCTTGCCCTTCCGGAAGATCTTGAGGGTGGGGTAGCCCGTGACCCCGAAGCGGTTGGCCACCTCGTTCTCCACGGTGGCGTCGACCTTGGCCAGCGGGATGGGGGGCGTGCGCTTGCTCAGCTCCTGGGCCGCCTTCTCGTACTCGGGCGCCAGGCTCTTGCAGTGTCCGCACCTGCAGGGTTTTACAACACAAGCAGTGTTCAGCAAAGACCGCAGAATTGTTTTTAAAGTTGCGATGATTGTGGTGTGATGGCAGAATTGTTTAACATGTCTATGGTTTTAGTGTGATGACCGTATGCACTGCTTAAAAGACAGACCCAGGGTTTGTTTGAATTATTTTGATTTTGAGGATAGTAAGCATTGTTTATTATTTTGGCCGTTTTCATCCCAAGCCAAGCTCAAAGGTTCAATGATCTCTATAACTAAGCGTACTTACTAGTAGTACTCTAGTTGGTGCATTGTTTCTAAAGTAGACCGGAGGGGAATGGGGGGAGTAAGCATCCCATTGTACTCGTTGCAAATGGCAATTAAAACAATCTTGAATCTTCTAGACAGTAGTTGGCATAGCGTAGGATAGCGTGAACTGACCACGGAGCGTAGAACTCCACCAGGATGATGTCAGCGTTGTTCACCGTCTCGTCAAAGTTGTCCTGGGTCAACACCAGCGTGGCCTCGGGGGGGGGCTTCCAACCCGGCTGAGCCACCTCCTGGACTTTGGCCACGATGGCTGGCGAGCCAAAAACAAACAAACGAACAGAGTCAAATAAATAAATCTGGCAAGCAGACGCTTTCTGGCAGTTTTTTTCCGTTCTTATTCATCATTCTTAATTACCCTCTTCCGTCCGCTCCCCGTCGTAATCCAGGGGTTGTCCGTTCTTCAGGATCTTGAAGGTGGGATAACCAGACACCTCGAAGCGGCCGGCCACCGCGCTTGCCTTGGTGGCATCCACCTTGGCCACGAGGATGGGAGGATCGCTCTCCTTCAGAGTCTGTGCTATTTTCTCATAGATGGGGACAAACTGCTTACAGTGTCCACACCTAAGAAGAACGAGGAAAACAACACGGGCAGTCAGTCAGCACTCTTAAAAACTAGTCAGATCTTATTATTGACTCATTGATGCCCAAGTATTGGGACACCAATGTGAATATATTTAAGACGGAACAATAATGTAATGGTTAAAAACCATGTACCAGGGCGCATAGAACTCCACCAGGACGGTGTCCTTCCCCTCGATAAAGGTGTCGAAGTTGCCGTCGGTGAGGACCAGCACCCCATTTTCTTCCTTTACTTCAGCCCCATCCTCTTCCTCATAGGCATCATCGTCTTCATCCTCCTCCTCGTCGTCACTGCCCTCGTCGCCCGCCTTTGCATCGTCTTAAACCAAAAACAAACCACAGACTAAGCGAATCTCTACGACGACAACCACTCAAAACGCAAAACACAAAGTGATATATAAGCATGACGCTGGAGGACGTGACGAGTAGCGACAATCGCAACAACGAACCTACCCCCCAAAGCATGCATGCATGCTCATGGAACAGGAGAGAGACGCACATCGGAGGTATGCTTCCGTATGCGTTATCGTGTTATTGACCGTCGACTATACAGATAGATAGATCGATGGATAGATAGCTGATACGGTGGGAAGACAAGAGGTAGCTTTACACACCGCTCCTAAATCAAGTCACTGGAAATCAAGTCACTCGGATGAAAACATCCGCTGCTGCTTGCAGCCTTGAAGAAGTCGAGCATCAAGGTGATGTTGAGCCCCAATAAAGATATTACGATAACGATAATATGAACTGCCTTCAACACTTACCGTCATCACACCTGGCCACTGTTGCAAAGCCGGCGACACCGAGCAACACAATGAGAAGCAGTGCGATCTTTCTCATGGTCAAAATGATGCAGGAGGGGTGGTGGTGGGGGGGGGGGGGGGGGTCGGCGAGGGTGCTTCACAATCCGCCTAACGGTCCACGGGATGCTACTGCTCTTCTGCTCTAATAGCACGGATGAAATGTCACAAGTCGACAGGTCAAACCGCAATCCAGGGAGTATGATGATGATGCGTGTGTGTGTGTGTGTCTCGGGGGTTTGTCGATTCATACAAACTCGCAACACGCGTGCGTGCGTGCGTGACGCCTCTCCTCTGGAACTTCTCTGACTTGCCACGTTCCGATTGGTCCGCGTCGCCGCTCGTCGTCCAATCGGGTGCCGCCACTCGATTCCTGTGTCCTGGTACGTTGGTGGATGCCATTGGACGCTGATGCTGATGCCTCGCTGTGTTGTCTCCTCTTTGCATGGGGAGTTTCACAAGTGGGATCTCTGGGTTTTGGTTACTCCTTGTTGCTCATTTTAGGTCAACTTCTTTCATTTAAAGTACAAGGATGCTGCTGTTGCTGTGGATGTGCGCCTAAAACATCTTGTATCTCGTGACACACTTCTAGGTTTCTAGATCATGTTCCTGTGGTTTATTTAACTAAAAAAAGTAGTTTATCTTTTCTCAAGATGTCAATACTGTGATCACTTCTGACAACCTTCCCATCTGCACTAGATATATGACGTGTGTGTGTGTGTGTGTGTGTGTGTGTGTGTGTGTGTGTGTGTGTGTGTGTGTGTGTGTGTGTGTGTGTGTGTGTGTGTGTGTGTGTGTGTGTGTGTGTGTGTGTGTGTGTGTGTGTGTGTGTGTGTGTGTGTGAGTGATGCTCTCTTTTTTAAACAAACATGGAACAGGATATGGGGCAGCTCTGTTTCTGAAGTGTAAATATTTAGTCCACGTGTGTGTGTGTGTGTGTGTGTGTGTGTGTGTGTGTGTGTGTGTGTGTGTGTGTGTGTGTGTGTGTGTGTGTGTGTGTGTGTGTGTGTGTGTGTGTGTGTGTGTGTGTGTGTGTGTGTGTGTCTTGACACACACACACACACACACACAATCAAAACTGTCAGTTTTCCTTTGGCTGTTTTAGAACAGAGCTTCCACTCAATTGGGCTGAATACAGGAGAATGCTTTCTCCATGATCATCTCATCGCGCTCTCACTCTCACTCTCACTCTCTCTGTGTGCTCAGAGTTAGCCAGGGCTGCCAGCCAGAGATCAGAGGGTATAAAGTTAACCAGAGAAATGGCACAGGCTTCCTGTTGCTGCTTCTTGTGTTCGCCTAACAATAGCTTGCCCTTTGGGCTGTGTGATTTTAGTAATGTGTATTACACACACACACACACACACACACGTCCATGTCCTTCCTTTGTAATGATGTCAAATAAACACACGATTGTCTACTTAATAATAATATTTTCTGCGCTGATTGATACTACATCTATCAAATCTTGAAGCATGGCCTAATAACCTTTTTACAAACCAAGATTTAAACAAAGGTTGCTTGTCTTGACACTCAATAAAACAAAGGACTAGATTATAGGGTAACAATGTTAATCAATGGCGCATGATATATGAATGTTGTTTATTATCTATAGGATATAACATCACTTGTTGACAACATTTTTTCGCTTATAGCCAGTTAGTAAATCAATAATAAAGTGCACGCTTTTACAAAATATATCACATTTCCTGCGCCTATCCCCTAGCGCTCCACTAGATGTCGCCCTTGGCTCATGCAGCACTGATTGCTCTCGCCCCTCGTAATCTCCTTCAGCTGTTTTCAGTTGAACGATGAAGCTCCGTGGCCTTTGTTAGTTTCTGTGATTTTAGTTTGACGTCACCCTATCAATACGCGTTTGTAGACACATGTATTCTTAATTTATAACAACAGCTCTCTCTCTCTCGCACACGCACACGCACACTTTATTTATTCTTATTATGCGATTTGATTTGGACATCGACGCCTTTGTTGCGCCTTAATGGCAGTTGATTTAACTCAGGTGAGATGATCTAACTTGCACAGCTAAGGCAGTGACACAATACGCTGAAACGCGTAACCAGTAGGCCTACATTACACAGGTTTATATTAGTATATGTTGACAAGAACAAACGGTGCAGGACGGGCAACAGGGTTATGCATCACGCACGTCTGTCAAATCGTGCACTTTGTTGAGCTTCCTTAGACTGGACGGCGACATTCTTCAGCATTTTGCGTTGTTTTTTTTGAATGATTAAGAAGAACATTTTGAAACATGATAACGTGATAAGAAAATGCATTTTTTTTATTTTTTATTATTTTGTTTTGATTCACGATGGTTGCTATTTCGTTCCTGCTATTTTCGCCGATTCTGCAGCATATCCGTACATGGGCTACCAGGTTCAAGGATCGTTTGTTCCCACAGGCAGTGCGCTATACTGAACTGCTAGGAGTGCTGCCACTATCATAACATTATCATACATATTGCATTACACTACCATACACTATCAAACTTTTGCTGGACTTTCTGGACTCATTACAGTCACTGCACTGTTCTCATGATGCTGCGACATTTTAAAATGCTTTTTAAATGTTTTTTTGCACAATTCAACATAGGTATACATCATCCATCAGTCATTTGATTGTACTATAGTGTGTACAGTATTGTTATAGTGTAGTGTTGTATAGTACGTCAAGTATAAAGTGTTCAATTGTAGGTAATTCATACTGCGGGAGGGAATGGGGAGTAAGCATATCATCTTGAATCCTCCTACCAACAATTAAAGTACCCTTTGACATTTTGTTGAAATCAATTATTTTGTGATATAAAGGTAATATTAACAATGATGTTCTTATCCCTTTATTTTTACATAATTTAATTTGGATTAGATAATCCTTGTGCCACAATGGAAGAGCGATTAGTTTATGCCTTTCGTTTCCAGGATAAACAGTTACACACAGACAGTGGAATAAAGTCAATGCCTCAATTGATATCTTTCTCTCCTTTTCTCATGGCTCAAGATGGATGGATGGAGAAGAGAAGCTTCATCATCATCATCATCATCATCATCGTCGTCTACCAGTCATGTCAAGTAGGCCGAGAGTAGAACAACACCGATTGTATGCATTGACCAATGGGTCTTTCTCATGGGGTTATGTTATGCTTTATACAGCTTCCTCCGAGGTGTGGGCCCTGACATCACCAGGTGCTGTCTCCAGTGTGCGAACTATACCACGGTCTCCGGGGGAGCCGGGATTTTTTTTTTTTTGCGGGGGGGGGGGGGGGTCCGTTTATTAATAGCAACAGCACAGACATAGGCCTATTATAAAGAGAACATCTGTTGCACACGGGGTGGTGCCACAGGTCTACATTTACATGAAACGTCCCGATGGATCATGTTCATGTCAACATATTTCCCGAGCATGTATGGGCTACGCAAACTTCAATCAACTTGATAATAAATAATCCACGGACCACCAATGTAACGTTTGAATGTTTAATTAAATCAACTTAAAATGACTCAAAAACAGGCTGCATTGTTTCACATGGGCTATAGCCTATTATGGCTGTAGCCTACACAGAGCCGAACACACGCGATAAGAGCAGCCAGCGGCACCAACCATGAACAATATTAATATTAATAATACAGCTATAGCACAACACAACCCTCTCACTGCCTGGAGAGACGCGACGCCACACACACAACACAACGATGCACATAGCACTCATCATATCAGTATTTTAGAGAGCTCCCCCCAAATTTCACAAACCATGTTCCCAGGGGAGCTCATGTCACCACTAGGGGAGCTATAGCTCCCCCTGCTCCCCTCCAGTTCGCACCCTGGCTGTCTCCCTTTAGGTTATAGGTTGGGGAATGGCATTAGCATTATTACATAGCTGGCACTTTAAATGTATATATATATATATATATATATGTATATATATATATGTATATATATATATATATATATATATATGTATATATATATATATATATATATATATATATATATATATATATATATATATATATATATGTGTGTGTGTGTGTGTGTGTGTGTGTGTGAAGCTGTCTGAGAGAGCACGTTTCCTAGACCCGTTAGATTAGATTAGATTAGATTAGATTAGATTCAAATGCATTTTCATTGCACAGCACAAAGTACAGTAGAGCGAAAATAATAATTTGGCATCTAACCAGAGTGCAAATGTTACTTAAAGTGCATGGTAATATACAATGTACAGTGGTTTAATAGGATGTAAAAACTAGTCTATACAAACAGGTATAAAATAATTTACAATCATAAGGTGTATACCTTAGCGCTACTTCCCACTCCCTCTCTTACTCTTAGCTCTTAGCCTAAGGTATACCTTAACTAAGGTCGAGTTCTAAGAGTGGTCTAGAGCACTGGTAAGATCTCCCTTAGAGATAACACTCATTACAGTCATTCTGTCCACCCATCCTGTCAGTTTTAGCCGTATTATAGGCCAACATGATGCTCTTCAAGGTTGTCATCGCATCTCGTAGCCTATTACTCAGTTTAATATTAACTTATATGCAAATGACTTGATCCAAACAATGTTTCTGTGTTAAGCACATCGTTTCACCTGCCTATTCCCACCATGATGGAATAATAAAATAAAAATATTATACAAAATAAAAAATAACAAAATATGATGTACCGGTATATGGAGGTTGTACCCGGTTACGATAGGTCAGTATCTGATGGATATAAGGATGGATATAAGGGTCACATTGACAGCTCCACCTTATAGCTGAAGTACATTCAATCTGGCCAAACGATTCTATAGTTCCAGGTGGAGGTGTTCCAACGTCAGGTCTCGGGTTGTATGAGCTTTTAGGACCTTATCTCTATTTCTCATCTCCATTTCTCATCTCCATTTCCCATCTCTATTTCTCATCTGTTTCCCATCCCTCTTCCACTGAAGGCTGTAGCCGCATGGTGTAGACGCGTGTATTCACACGACATAAAAGAGAACAGCAAACTCTTTATTTTCAATAAGACGTATTTAGGAAGCAATATCCGCCTTTACACTTGACCTCTTTTGGGGTCACGAAATAGTCCGCCTATAGATGGGATCCTCTCGGGGCTATGCGAAGCCATAGCGTCTTTCTGGGTGACGTGTTAGTTAGATATTGTTCTATATTGTTTGCCAACTTATTGTACTTTTACCTTTTACCTGTACTAATTTTACCTGAGCACTGGCTCAGTTCTTGGATACTTGAATGAAATGCACTTTTGACTTCTGGTGACGAGTTGTTCTCTTACCTTCCTTTGTTGAAACACACTATTCTAAGTCGCTTTGGATAAAAGCGTCTGCTAAATGACTGTAATGTAGTGTGTATAATGTAATGTAATGTTATGTAATGTAATGTAATGTAATATTCACACGATATAAAAATAGAACACCAAACGCTTCTGTCTGTCAGTGAGACGTATCAAGGAAACAGTATATCACCCTTTACACTTGGACCTCTTTTGGGGGTCACGAAATAGTCCGACGCTTCGACGGTGTTGAACGTATAGGAGAATAAATCAACTCAATGATATTGATATTGATTGCGTAAAAGTCTGCGCTGCGGCGCGTCGAAGCGTTTGGACCGAGGAGGAACAGAGAGAGGACGAGCGTCCAGTGGTATACCCGAAGAAGTAACACAACATCACATAACACAACATCACATCACATCACATCACACACACACACACACACACACACACACACACACACACACACACACACACACACACACACACACACACACACACACACACACACACACACACACACACACACACACACACGGGGGTGTTGGTTCAGTCCTATATGCTGATGATGATCGAGCCGCTCCTCCTCCGTGGGTCTAAATGGGGATACTAGTCTAAAACCTCTTAACGTGAAAAGTGTTCCGTTACGCCTTTTCACGTTAAGCGTTTTAGACTAGTATCCACTTTTAGACCCATAGGGGATGCAGTGTATATAGGATACAGGAGATATATGGGATATATAGGATATGGACTGTGCACCTGTTTCTGGTCATCATCATGCTGTAACCGGAGAGCGGCGACAGGTCGCTCTCTGCGGAGGATGATGATGATGACGATGACGATGATGATGATGATGATGATGATGATGATGATGATGATGATGATGATGATGCGCAGAATGAACGCAATGAACTAACGAGACTATTTCAACATTTAAGTTAAATGAATACAAAACACACTTGTGTTGCTAGAATGGCATATCGTTTTGTTTAGGTATAGGCTGTTTGTGTTTAGTGTGCTGTAGCTCTACGGCTGGTTATTATTATTTTTATTTTATTTTTATTATTATTATTAGTATTATTATTATTATTAGTATTATCATGTCTACCTTTATCCATACCGTTAATTGTATTGTGAGAGGTGATGGGACGTTGTTTCGTTGTATAAATCGTATGATGTAACACCGTGAGCCGCAGACGCAAAGCCAATACCGTTATCATTTCGCGCTTTTCGTTTCATACTAGCCTAAATCGACCCCTAATAACCCCACACATAGCCCGTAGTACGTCTCTATATAGTCCATGTTGATAACCCCTTAAGGAAATCCCTTTCCCCTAAAAAAGCAGTTGCGTCTGCAAATACGCTATTGTGTGTGTGTGTGTGTGTGTGTGTGTGTGTGTGTGTGTGTGTGTGTGTGTGTGTGTGTGTGTGTGTGTGTGTGTGTGTGTGTGTGTGTGTGTGTGTGTGTGATTATAACAGGGCTACATCACACTCAGACTGGGTCTGGATTTTTTATCAGTGTGAATAAGTACGCGGCTTCTATAAATATTGAACGAAATGTCCCATCAAAATAATACGTACTCGAATTGTAATTCTTCTACAGCTAAATCCCAATATGGTCTAAAGAGCCGGTATTG
>CM051018.1:52500-100000 GCA_027704905.1 Muraenolepis orangiensis
ATAATTCATGTCATAATTTCCCACTAGAAGCCAAAGGCTGTAGCTAATAAGCGCTCGTGTTCGAGCACAACACCACCGCCACCAAACAATGCGACGGGAAATCTAATGATTTGTATGAATAGCATTTAACTTTTTTTTTTCATTATTCTATTGATGACTTCAACATTTAAGATATTCAAGATATATATATATATATACATTTTTGTATTTATTTTTCATTTTTAAAACGATTAATTAATGAGTCAGAGAATAAGATACCTACATCATTCAACTGCCCTGTCCTGCATGCAAGGCATTTCAAATTAGGTCAAACCTAACCCGCTTAGAAGTGATAGGCGTATATATATATATATACTGGCCTATACTGAAGGCTTATATCGATCAATTATTGAGTCATATTTAGATTTTGCCTAACACAACCCCATGGCTCTCTCTATCCAGCTCCATGACCCAACACACACCTTCTGAGAGCTGGTTTTCACCTTCCCCTGAAACACCATCCCCTGATGGAGAAACCTTGGGTGCGGTGGTGGTGGTGGTTGGTTGTTGTTGTTGTTGCTCTAAAAAAAATAACATTGACCCTGACTTAAAAGTCTATTTGTTGTGACTTATACGACTAAATCTGAACATACTAATTTGAAGTGAAAATAAAAACTAAACTTTAAAATGGAACTCATTTCATTGGTTGATTCATCTGGTTCACAGCACGCAGGCTCCAACCTGCATGGAGGTTTGGATGTATTTAGATGTATTTCATCTTCAGCGTTAAACATTATAATCATAGCTCTACTGCACTGTAATCATACTTTTTTTTTTTTTACTTTAACGTATTCTGAAATAATTCTAACTATTATTAATATGAAGAACCATAATTATACTACGATACAACAACGATAATATTAATACTATTAATACTATATACATTATTATTGATTATTTTATAGATTTAATTTGATATACACATGTATTATTATTATTGTTTTCGTACATTTGATGAGGAAGGCAAAACGTATGCAAAGTATGCAAAAAAAAAAAAAAAAAAAAACCAAAAAGTCAACTATTTTTTAACTTGATCCTTGATACTTGAGGCTGTTCACTTGTTCACTTTGATACGTGTTCCCACTTGTTTTGTTAACAAGTTGACCAATCCTGTGTGTCTCTGTTATACACTTGGCCTATTTAGTGGTTGTGTGTGTTGGGTGTTGAACATGTATTATAGTGTGATGATCGTGATCAACAATTCTACAATGTGAAAACACGTATTGCACGTCGTTCCTCATGACGTAGGCCCGCGTTTGCTTGAGTAAAGCCAACTTTTCTCATTTCCAACAAGACGTCTTCGACTCGTAGACGTGACGACGGGTCGGTGCAACGTACGCACACACACACACACACACACACACACACACACACGCGCACACACACACACGCACACGCACACGCACACACACGCGCGCGCGCACACACACGCACACGCACACGCACACGCACACACACGCACAGACTTGCACGTATCCACACACGCACACACACGCACACGCACGCACATAAGCACGCGCGCACACACACACACACACACACACACACACACACACACACACACACACACACACACACACACACACACACACACACACACACACACACACACACACCACGATTGAAAATAAACCTTTCGAAAATGCAACGCCTTCAATACTTTTCAGATTACGCCTGCATTAGTCAATATTTGTGTTTTATTTTCACATGCTTTTTTCTTTGTTTACGATTTAATATTTAACAATATAGGCCAATAGGAATTAGGAATGTAGTTCCATTCTATACACTGTGTGTGTGTGTGTGTGTGTGTGTGTGTGTGTGTGTGTGTGTGTGTGTGTGTGTGTGTGTGTGTGTGTGTGTGTGTGTGTGTGTGTGTGTGTGTGTGTGTGTGTGTGTCCTAAACATCGCAACACATGTATTGATTAAATACGTCAATCATAAATACGCGCATACTTTATAGGAGACGTAATACTGCCGTTTGGACGTGTACTTTATATTTGCAACTTGTCCTATGTTTGCTTTTGGTAAGTTCCTCTTCTATGCTAATTGTTTATTTATTGTCGGCCAGCATCAGAAATCTCCATGGTGATTCCCACTGACCACAATATAGATTTATAAGGTCACTTTGGTTCAGCAGTCGCTGACACCCTGAGCCTTAAAACCCCTTACTCCAAGACGCCTCATCTATAAGTGACAGATCAACTGAGTTAAACATATACATCTTCAGCTGCGTGTGTCCTATATAAGCCGATCCAGTGAGTGGAATATATACTGTCAATAATATGTTGATACTTACCTGTGTATATATATATATATATATACTTATATATCTTATACCTACTCTATAAGTTATTTTATACCTGTTTTTATACTATAGTAGACTGTTTTTACATGGTATTTAACCACTGTTATATATTAACATTGGCATCCTTGGGATGCAAATGTTTGCATATACATCCTGGCGTGTCCCATGTATGCGAAGCGATTGGGGTTATTGCGGTTATACTAATGAAGTTCTCTCAAAATATCGGACTCAATGTCGCTTGTACGGCATGTGACAGATAATTGAGAATTCACCCCCATAAAGGAGCTTATATGTCGGTCAACATTAACCACAACAACGCATCCCAAACCCAGCCAGCATGCCCTGCTACCCCGCACACACACACATACACACACACACGTGATGAAATGGATTATTAGTTTACAACCAAAACCCCATCGAAGACGCGTGGTTTTAATTCAATTTAAAATATGGTCAAAGTAGTCCCCACTCCCTTTCAGAACAGGTCGGTTGTTGTTCTACAAACGTTACACTCTGTTGGTTCCAAATCCGCATTGGAATTTAACCCTGCATGCTGCATGGCCGTCAGCGATAGAAAGGGCTTTTTTCTCTCCTTCTTCTCTGCTTGCTCCCTGCAGTATGGCCCCATGGGTGGGTGCTATAGACAGGGTGGGATGCTATAGTCAGGGTGGGTGCTATAGACAGGGTGGGGTGCTATAGACAGGGTGGGGTATAGACAGGGTGGGGTGCTATAGACAGGGTGTGGTGCTATAGTCAGCGTGGGGTGCTATAGACAGGGTGGGGTGCTATAGTCAGGGTGGGTGCTATAGTCAGGGTGGGGTGCTATAGACAGGGTGGGGTGCTATAGACAGGGTGGGTGCTATAGACAGGGTGGGGTGCTATAGTCAGGGTGGGGTGCTATAGACAGGGTGGGGTGCTATAGACAGGGTGGGGTGGGGTGCTATAGACAGGGTGGGGTGCTATAGACAGGGTGGGGTGCTATAGTCAGGGTGGGGTGCTATAGACAGGGTGGGGTGCTATAGACAGGGTGGGTGGGTGCTATAGTCAGGGTGGGTGCTATAGACAGGGTGGGGTGCTATAGACAGGGTGGGGTGGGTGCTATAGTCAGGGTGGGGTGCTATAGTCAGGGTGGGGTGCTATAGACAGGGTGGGGTGGGTGCTATAGACAGGGTGGGGTGCTATAGTCAGGGTGGGTGCTATAGACAGGGTGGGGTGCTATAGACAGGGTGGGGTGGGTGCTATAGTCAGGGTGGGGTGCTATAGTCAGGGTGGGGTGCTATAGACAGGGTGGGGTGGGTGATATAGACAGGGTGGGGTGCTATAGTCAGGGTGGGTGCTATAGACAGGGTGGGGTGCTATAGACAGGGTGGGGTGCTATAGTCAGAGTGGAGTGCTATAGTCAGGGCGGGGTGCTATAGACAGGGTGGGGTGCTATAGACAGGGTGGGGTGCTATAGTCAGGGTGGGGTGCTATTGACAGGGTGGGTGCTATAGTCAGGGTGGGGTGCTATAGACAGGGTGGGTGCTATAGTCAGGGTGGGGTGCTATAGACAGGGTGGGTGCTATAGTCAGGGTGGGTGCTATAGACAGGGTGGGTGCTATAGACAGGGTGGGGTGGGTGCTATAGTCAGGGTGGGGTGCTATAGTCAGGGTGGGGTGCTATAGTCAGGGTGGGTGCTATAGTCAGGATGGGGTGCTCAGGGTGGGCTAAGATGACCCTCTCACCCGCGGGCCTGCCTGCTCATCAACCTCCATGAAATCCCATTCATCAAACACACACACCACGTCAAACATGGCGGATTGGCTGCTCCATATGCTGAAATGTTGGACAAGCCGGGTCAGCGTTTCATTAAAAACACAAACCAGGCTGCATGCGACACATGTTTCGTATATATACGCTAAATGAAAGGAAAATAAATACAAGAGGCTAATACATCTGACTATTAATTGTTCACTGTTAATTCACTGTTGGTGAATGGACAATTGTCCTTTGACTAACTCGCACACACAAGCACACACGTTGTCAAAATGTAGGGCACATTTGAAAAACACTTAACAGCAAAACTGCTTAACAAGTTGAGTGAGTCATCATTTAAACGTTCCTATAGCTTGTGATTGCAGTGGAACACCTGCGTTGGTCAATAGTTACCTCTATTGTTTAAGTATAGCCTATTTTGAGAAACCGATCATATCAATAATAGCCTAAACATGAATTGGACAATTTGGCCTACGTTAATGGAAGTTGAATGAATGAATATTGAATATACAACACAACATATTATTCATCATAACCTCGTTCACAAAAGGTGGCTGATAATAGCACATCAAACATCCTAGCTATGAGCTATATATACGCTATGAGCAGCATCGATTACAGCCAATACATATAGATGTATAGGATATATCATGATTGGCTATACACACAACCCTCCCCCATCCTTAAAGAAAGACACCGCGTTGGGGGTTCACTCTATAGTTGCGTTTAATTATAACAAAAACAGAAAGAAAGTGCTTCAGAAATCCACCAATTCAAGTTTCGATTTCGAGTGCATTTTGCCCCGCATATTCACAATAAAGTCAATGTACAAAAAAAAATACCCACACATTAACAACAAGTAAACAGTAAATTCACAAAAATAAATATTCAGCTTTCATATAAACAACCAGTGACTTCAAAATTTCCGTCGTCCAAAAAAACCTGACCTCAAGTATGTATATTACGTATCAAAACGCGAAGGGAAAATGAGTGTGTGTGCGTGCGTGTGTGTGTGTGTGTGTGTGTGTGTGTGTGTGTGTGTGTGTGTGTGTGTGTGTGTGTGTGTGTGTGTGTGTGTGTGTGTGTGTGTGTGTGTGTGTGTGTGTGTGTGTGTGTGTGTGTGTGTGTGTGTTTGCAGTCTATTTCGGGCTGCTGGGTGGATGAGTAAAAGGGACCCGTGCAGTCTTGAATATAGCTTTAACAGACCATCAATAACCATCATATCCCCTGTATGATTCCCTCTGATTACTCTTTGTGACGAGTTGAGACGCACTGCCCCATGGACGCGATAAGGCGTCTCTATATGGGGCAAACCACCATAGGGGGGGGTGTGGGGTGGTGGGGGTGGGGGTGGGGGGGGGGACAGGTTTATGGTACATTCCCCCTTTGTCACTTTTTTTTTACCCCGATGTTTATGCTTTTTTTACACGCGGATTAGACCGAAAGCAACTCAAGTGCGTCACACATGTTGCCTGCGCGCTGCAGTCGCACACACACACACACACACACACACACACACACACACACACACACACACACACACACACACACCACACACACACACACACACACACACGCACACACACGCACGCGCACGCGTCAGCACAACTCATACACTAGAAAATAGCTTTGTGTTTCAGGGGCGAGGATAAAAGTTCAAGTTTGTACGTCTTCTCAATGCAGGGGGCGTTGAACTAGGGCCACAGCCGCGCCGTGTGGCGCGCTGTAAGCGCTTTGTGGCTACATCATGGGTACTTGTACCACATCAGACTGAACATGTACAACATGTATTCACAATGGTTTTCAGGCAGGGTTCGGGTTTTACTTTTCTTTTTTTTTATACTGTATATACATTTTTATTTTATTTTTTTTACAAATATGCTTGTTGTTTATGGTTTATACAATCTCATACACGCCGATCCCCACCATGCATGTGGGTTGACGTTCCCCGTCGACTTTTCCCCAACATCATGTTGGTTTGTTGTGAACCTGCAGAAACTCTACCCTCTTTACGGTAACCGGAGACTCAGACCGGCCACTTTCAGTCTTTGGCCCGCATTTACAAACTCTTGTAATTCTACCTAAAACGTCTAGACCTGGGGATGCAACCGCAACCATTCAGACAAAAAAAGGACTCCCCTTTAAACCATATATGGCCTATTGTTTTGTTTTTTTTGGTAGAATACAATTGTTGCGTGACGTCATGTCTAAACAATGGATCGCTGTTTTGTTTTAGGTCTGGGATACATTCACGTGTTCGGATTGCAACGTGGGTCGCTGATCAATCAGAAAACCATCTAAACAGACCAAAACTGTTTTGTTTTGTACGGGGTTTTTTTTAAATCGCGTTTAGGTTCCTGCAAGTCAACAGTCGACAGTCTATTGCCAAACGCTGAGCGAACCGTATAGGCCTGTAGATGGTTTGTGCATGTTGCATGGCCTGGACTGCACATTCATTCAGCTTATTCCTAAATAAATACCCCAAAATAAGCGAACACTGGTAATGGTGTGTGTGTGTGTGTGTGTGTGTGTGTGTGTGTGTGTGTGTGTGTGTGTGTGTGTGTGTGTGTGTGTGTGTGGTGTGTGTGTGTGTGTGTGTGTGTGTGTGTGTGTGTGTGTGTGTGTCGTGCTCCCAAGCAGGCTACATATAGGGCAGTTAAACATCGTCACTTCGAGCCATGAGCATTGATTCGAATAAAAAAAACAACAACAACATCATCTATTTGGTGTCAATATCCATATAAACCAGGGAGGCAGAGCGCGTCGTCTTTACACGTTTTTAGCTTTTTAGCACCTTTCAGACACCACTTTACATGCGAGCCTAAAAACCCTGAAGCTGAAACAAGACCCCCACCCCCCCCCCCCCCACACACACACACACACACACACACACACAACAGTGTCAAAGTGCAACGCATTTGAGCCAATACCTTGTGCTCTCTGGCATTGTTTTAAAGCAGGCAAGAGTGGTGGTGGTGGTGGGTGGGGGACAGGGGGTGGGTGGGGGTGGGAGTCGTCGTGGGTTTGATGTCCCCCCGCCCCCCCCCCTGCGGTTCCTGCATGGCGCACACCACGTCTTGCCTTCTATGCTATTACGTTACCATTCACCTCGGTTTTAATTAGTTCCCTTTAAGACAATGCTCCTGTTGTGATGGCAAAAGACGCGTTCACGTGGCAAATCAACGCGACGTGCCCGAGGAATCTGTGTACGTATAAGCGAATGGATTTTGCAGTGACATCCAAGCACTTAAATCCAGCCTATAGAACGTGAGACGTAACTGCGCGATATACAGGCCTATAAGCCCTACTATTTTTGATTGTCTGTACGTATAAGACCTGTGCCGTGTGTGTGTGTCTATAGCCCTGTTCCCAACACGCTGGTCGTGTGTGTGTGTGTGTGTGTGTGTGTGTGTGTGTGTGTGTGTGTGTGTGTGTGTGTGTGTGTGTGTGTGTGTGTGTGTGTGTGTGTGTGTGTGTGTGTGTGTGTGTGCATGGTCGTATAGCAGTACTTGAAAACCAGGAAACGAGCTGAGGAAATATAACCAGTGAATGAGTCAGTGAACCATATCACAAGCGACCGAAAAACCATCACATCAACACATCACCATGGGATCCCATATAACGACGCACGCATGTCAATTTGGATATATTGACGTGTGTGTGTTTGTATCCACTTGTAGTGAATAGGCCCTACTTTCGTAAGCGTTTGGGAACACTTGCAATGTATATAGGCTACGTATTGGCACAAAGAGGGGAACCCTGTTGTTGATTTGACCATATCAAAACTTTATCTCAGACCCTACAAGACACAACAATCACGCACACGCCTATGTCGCACACACACATAACACACATTTGTCGCCGGCTTATTGCGAGACAACGAGTCCCACAGAACGCACACACACACACACACACACACACACACACACACACACACACACACACACACACACACACACACACACACACACACACACACACACACACACACACACACACACACACCACGGAAACCCTGGTCACACACACATAGGCCTACAATCTAAAATGTCGAGCCTGGAAGCGGAGGAGGAGAAACGTATAACAAAAATATCCAACGAGCCGGCATGGCTTCTGCGTGATAGTTTGTTTGTGTTGTGTTTTTTGTTGTTGCAATAATCCAAGAACGCAGTCGTGCACGAGTCTTGCAGTTTGTGTGTGTGTGTGTGTGTGTGTGTGTGTATGTGTGTGTGTGTGTGTGTGTGTGTGTGTGTGTGTGTGTGTGTGTGTGTGTGTGTGTGTGTGTGTGTGTGTGTGTGTGTGTGTGTGTGTGTGTGTGTGTGTGTGTGTGTGTGTGTGTGTGTGTGTGCGAGAGAGAGCCTACAATGTGGCTTAAACCGAAACGCTAAAACGTTGCGTCTTATTCCTGAATACAAATCCAGAATCGTACATCCATTGGAGGGAGAACAAAAAACAAAAAAAGGAAAAACGCGTGTGATTACGACGAACAATAAAACATGTTTTGTAATCACTTTCTGTAAGACATCGAGGCATCTATAAGGCGGATTCTCATAGTCAGATAGCTCTTCTGGGTTCTTGGAGAAAAAAAAAGAAAGAAAAAAGAAACCAGCATTCAGCATTTCCTGATCCTTGGAGCGGGTGGGGGAGGGAGAGGCAGGCCGCCCGGGTGCCATCGCCACACCGGGTGAGAGAGGGGAGGCGAGCGGGGGGAGAGGGGAACCCCCCCCGGGGACTTCATGGAGTACGCGGGACACAGATCGCCATCTCTGCCCACCACGAGTGACGGCGCCGACGGGAAATTTGCCATGAAACTAAAGGGCTTTTTCGCCGGCTTTACTATCTGGCGTTTCACCTTACTTATCCCCGATACCACGTCCTCCGTGTGTCCGTCGGAGGTGTCCTCTTTGTCCGCGGCACGAAGGGGGGACGCTTTGATATGTTTGGACACATTGTGGTGCTGCTGCTGCTGGTGGTGGTGGCTCGCCTGCGTCCTTGGAGTCCTGTGTTTCTTCCCTATCAGTGGAGCTGCTGCTCTGTTGTTGGTTTTCCTGACCCTCGGGTCCTTCTCGTCCTCCCCCGAACAAGGCGTATTATCTGACGGGGCCTCGCATTCCACAGGGCGATAGGGGGACTTTGGAGCCGAATCGGCGCGTCCACTCCTGCAGCCTTCGACAGTGGTGGTGGTGGTGGTGGTGGTGTTGTTGTTGTTGAGGTATTCCGCATGCTTGACGTCGCAGACGAGATGCTGCTGGTCGTGGCTGTTGTTGTTGTCGTCGTCTGCAACGTCCCCCTTGCATTGGAACCCAGAGGCTTGGCTCGGGTATTCATATTCGTAGTCGTAGTTTTCCTCCACTTTAACTTTCACATTTTGAAAGTTTAAGGGAGGCGCCTTCTTGGCAGCCTTCTCGTGGTCCGATTTGAGGCCCGTGGAAAACGAGGGCTCCTCGGTCTCCGTCTTAATCGTTTTGAGTGGAGAATGCTGTTTTAGGTTTATAGTGGTTTCCAAGTCGTTCCTCAAGCTTAAAAGTTCGTGCAGGTCTTTAGAGTTCAGCGGCTTGCTGTCTTTCTCAAATTCACAATGTGCGTACGTTACGGTGGCCGGACATGTGTTTGCATACGCCGGCGTCCGGCGCTGAGGAAACGGCTGGAAACATTTGGCGGTCGGCGCGTTGAAGGCGACACACACAGGGTCGCCTCTCTTTGGTCCGTGCACCTCTGTCGCCTTACTTCCACTCTTATATTCGGTGAGAAAGTTCTCTCGCACAGCAGCAGCAGCAGCCCCGTTGAATTTAGCTGGGTGCAAGGGTCCCGAACACATTCTCGAGTCATTAAACGTCAACTCACTGTTCGGGCGAGCGTCGTGCCCGCCGTAGTCCGCTCCGAAGCCATCACCCAATGTCATGTGTTGTTGTTGTTGATGATGTTGATGTTTTTGTTGCTGCTGGATGTAGTGGAAGGTCGGCTGCAGAACCAAGGGGGTCTTGGTGCTGAACGTTTTGATAACAGGTGCGACCCGGGCCCGTCGAAATCGGATGCTCTGGACGGAGACCTGACTGGACACCGAGCTGGAATCGGACTGCGATGTGCTCTCCTCCTCCGAGCTGGCATCCGAACTCTCCGACCGGCTCTCATCCTCCTCCCCCTCCTCCTCTTCATCGGAACTCTCGGAGTTGCTGGTGGTGGAAATACTGGACCCGAAGTCCGAGTCGTTGTTCGCCCTCTCGGAGTAGCTGCTCGACTCGGTGTCGCTGCTGTAGCTCTCGTGGAACAGCGGGCCGTGCGCCCTGGAGTCCAAATAGAAATCATGTCCGACGTGGAAAGCGTTTAAAGTCCGCGTCCCGCCGGACTTCTGCTTGCCACAGCACTTGGGCTGCACCAGCAGCACCGGGGAGTGGTGTATGTGCCGGGTTCTGGTGCACGAGTGTCTCACGCCGTCCTTGCCGCCGCCCCCACCGTCGCGCCGCCTCTTCCTTTTGTGAGGCAGGTCGCCGGCTGAGCCCTGAGACAGCTTGGCCTGAGCGGCGATGGCGGACTGGAACACGACCGACTGCCGGCTCACCGCGCCCCGGAAAAACCCGCTCTTTCGCTTGTTAAAGGCCACACGGTTTCCGGTTATCTGCGTTGTTTCATAGTTTTTAAAGGGTTTGTAACCCGACTTGGCCACCGAGTGGTAATTCCGACCCGCGGATCGACCGTACATTTGAGTTAGTTTGGACTCGGGAAGCGAGGGAGTCTCCGCGCCGCCGTCCGGTTTGTTTTGAATGGACAGAGTCTGCGGGACGCCGCCGCTGTGCAAACTGAACCAAACTTTGTCTCGCCACAAGCCGGCCGGGGTCGTCGTCTCCGTGCGGAGGATGTCGGCGTGCGCGTCCCCCAGAGAGTGGTCCTTTGCCTTTCTTTTGTTGGATTTCAACACCCGCTCCGTCTTGCAGGAGACGTACAGCGCCTCCACGTCCTCGCGTGATATCAGCGTGCATTTGGCGGCGTGGAAGGCGATCGAATGGATGGCTTTGAGCTTTCGCAATTCCTCCAGTCCGCAGTGGTGCTTCTTGACGTGGAGGTGGTCCATGCGCTTGTGCACCGTGGTCCGCGGGATGTTCTTCAGGAGGTCGGTGAAGACCTGGGACAATGCAAACATTTGTTTCCCTTTGATGACCAGGTATCCCAGTTTCACTCCCTGCATTTCCTCAAAGCCACACTCCAGGTCCCCCATGGTGTACTCATCCGTGTACGTCCATATAGTCCGTGTAGTACAGTGTATTGTCCCTTTGCTGTATGAAGAAGAAAAAAAATGTAAATTTGAAGAAAAGAAAACGGGTTTTTAAATGGATCTCGAGCTCTCAAGCCATCCTGGTTCAATCAGTGCCAGTGTGACCATGCTGCACACACACCGGCAAACGCTGCTGCTGCCCTCGTCAGGAAATGGCCAACTTTGACATCTGTATAGTTAAATGGCGCCGGTGTGGCCGATGGCATCCACCCCTTCAGCCTGGCCCCGGTCCGGCATGGTGGAGGAATGCGTCGAGGATGTGTCCACCTCCGAAGCCCCTGTGGATGCCTGCTGCCTGCTCCCTCCTCCTACCTGCCGGCTACAGGCTACACTCCCCTGTGGTCGGCAGCAGGGCGAGGGGTAGGTGTACACCACAGGCACAGCGAGAGGGATAAAATAGCGAGGAGAGAGAGAGAGAAGAGAGAGAGAGAGAGAGAGAGAGAGAGAGAGAGAGAGAGAGAGAGGCTTGTCCGCGTGTGTGTATGAGATAGAGAGAGAGAGAGGGGGGGGGGGAGAGAGAGAGAGATTTAGCTGCACATGGAGAGGGAGGGCGAAAGTGAATGAGGGAGGGAAAGAGAGACAAAGTCACATAGGAGAGAGAGAGAGAGAGAGAGAGAGAGAGAGAGAGAGAGAGAGAGAGAGAGAGAGAGAGAGAGAGAGAGAGAGAGAGAGAGAGAGAGAGAGAGAGAGAGAGAGAGAGAGAGAGAGAGAGAGAGAGAGAGAGAGAGAGAGAGAGAGAGAGAGAGAGAATACGAGCTAAAACGCAGCTGCCATACTTGCTGCTGGTTAAGCCAGAAATAAAATGACAGAGGGAGGTGCGCGAGGCTGGAGACACCTTCATCAATTAATGCTCTGGTAGTCGACGCCCATTGGACGCTGTTGACAGGTGATGCAATAAAATGGATATTCCTCCCCTTTGTGCGTCCATTTCGCCCCTATATACGTTTACCCATAGTCTGCAATCGTACCCTTGGTGGCTGTTGTTATAATGTGGTTATGATAAATACATATTTGAATAGCACGTGGACCTACCGCTACTATCCACCCAAGCGAAGACCCCCCCCCCCCCCCCCACACACACACACACACACACACACACACACACACACACACACACACACACACACACACACGGCCTTTAGTTGCCCAGAAAGTCAATAGGTATACACATACATATACACATCGTGAGAAGATCACGGTGTTGCAAGTATAGGTTGACGTATATATATATATATATATATATATATATACACACATTCATACATTGAGAAATGTATGTGGCTTTGTCTTGGGTTGTATTTCTGAACATATGATATAGATATATTAACCCGGCGTTCGATACAGGCCTGACCCATTTATTTGTAAACTGGATGGCGATCGAAAAAAAAAACGACAATAATGCATTAAAAGAAAAATACGTTTATCTATGTTGATGTTTTCGCGACGTGCGTGCGTATTTTTTTGCGCGCACGTGTGTGTGTGTTCTCTTTTGTGTGTGTGTGTGTGTGTGTGCGTGCACGTGTGTGTGTGTGCGTGCACGTGTGTGTGTGTGCGTGCACGTGTGTGTGTGCGTGGCGTTGGCGTGTGTGTGCGTGCACGTGGGTGGGTGTGTGTGTGTGTGTGTGTGTGTGTGTGTGTGTGTGTGTGTGTGTGAAATACCTCGAACAAAATGAGAGTGTGCATATAGCTGGCTACATATAGGCTACATTGAGTGGAAAGTTTAATATCCCAATTCGATATAGTGCACATATGCACACATAGCCAGCCGCGCCCAACACGACCGCGCGGGTTTAGAGGAAAATCGTCCTTATAGGAAAAATCCTTGGCGATATGCATGGCCACCACCGCGCATGGCCCTAACTAACCGTGCACGGTAGGTTTTCACTATATGGTCCCACAGTGGCGACACGACGACAGATTAGACAGGGCTAAAGGCTCGTGCTTTCACGTGCTGGGAAAGTGCACAGTCAGTATATAGTGCTATTCCTGGAACTCCTTTAGCATGTAGAGAGAATGGTAGTCCTTATACAGGCCACTGCTGATTTATTCACATTGAATAATTAATTAAAGGGACACTATAGAGGGTATATAACACTGTTTATATGTGCACAGTACAAAACCCAAAGTCAGAGCATGCTTTATGTTGAAATGCTTAATACATGACGGGGAATATATTTCACAATATAATATAGCCATGTCATTTTCCTATACATTTTAATGGGGCTGTACACAATTATAATTGTTTTTACAAGAAAATTCACATGCCTTATATGTATGTCTGGCTGTTTTTTTTTTTTTTTTTCTTCCAACACAAACAGTGTTACCACCTAACCGTGCAATGTAAATAGTCACGGGCACGCGCGCACACAAGCACGTGCACACACACACACACAGGCGCGCTGCTTCATACGCTCACGGGCACGTCAAGGCAACGCTATGCACAGGCGAGCGCGTCACCCAGCAGCGAGGGGGAATACGAGGCGAGCCCCAATATCCCAATAGTAGTGTGCGTAAGAGTGTGTGTGTACTTAGAGCTTGATGGTTTAACATATAGCAGGAACGCAATATACTATCTATATAGGCTTACGGTTAATATCGTTTAGGCTCAATTCACGTTAGCGCCAAAGTATACTCAAAAAAGACACTGGGTAGCCCCTTTTGTGTTGAATTCCTGATGGAAGGTGTAAGTGTCCCTGATGAAGGAAAAATAATAATTATCCAACATAGGTTGCCACATAGGAACATGGTTATTCTCACCGAAGCACGTGACCTCAATTTGTCCCATATAGGTTAATTTGATAAATGACAATTGACTTATTTCAGTTTGCGTGTATAGATAGGCGTTTACATCTATAGGCGTATACGCATTGCCCTAGATGTATACGTTTTAACGTCTGTCAAGAAAAGGTTACATATAGGAAATCAATAGGACTTGGACTTTCTATAGACTATAATAATTAAATAAATATATGTATATTAATTCATTAATTAAATGAATGATACTAGGACATAAATAACTACATGCGCCTGTACATAAATACAACACACCATGGCGGATGGTGGAAAAGTCTCATGTAAGAACACAGAATTAGACACTGCAGCACATGTTGTGAGCGCTGTTGTCGATGTGTTTGTTCATGAGGCACCATCAAATTATTTAGTTAATCCTGAGTTAAGACTGCTTGTATTTAACACGGAATTATGCAATTGAGCGATCTGCACTCGCAATGTGTACACTACAGGCTATCGTACTAATGGGGATATTATAATACATAGTTTAAATGCCACTGTGAATTGCATTTGAACAAGAAAAAGCTATAGCTTATAGCCCACACACTCGACCCGAAAGGGGTTTTGGTTTTATGTCCATTATTCTATTACAGCCACGAAGCTATTACACACAACCTTGTTTACATAACTGATGCTCTCACTAAGGCCGTGGCGCGGGATGGAGCACTCCCTCCACTGAGAGAGAGAGAGAGAGAGAGAGAGAGAGAGAGAGAGAGAGAGAGAGAGAGAGAGAGAGAGAGAGAGAGAGAGAGAGAGAGAGAGAGAGAGAGAGAGAGAGAGAGAGAGAGAGAGAGAGAGAGAGAGAGAGAGAGAGAGAGAGAGAGAGAGAGAGAGAGAGAGAGAGAGAGAGAGAGAGAGAGAGAGAGAGAGAGAGAGAGAGAGAGATGGGGAGAGGGAGAGAGAGATGGGGAGAGGGAGGGAGAGAGGGAGAGAGCGAGAGAGGGGGAGGAGAGGGAGGGAGGGAGGGTGAGAGTGTGTGTGTGTGTGTGTGTGTGTGTGTGTGTGTGTGTGTGTGTGTGTGTGTGTGTGTGCGCGCGTGTGTGTGAAAGTAGAGACCAAAAACAATCCTATTCTAATCCGGATTCTGTGGGAGATATCGGGACCCTGCAGGGAGTATAAGAGACATATTATAATGTTGTTAACTAAGCAGATACCCCCCCCCCCTCCCCCCCCTCCCCACCCACCCTCCCCCCCTCTTTGAACGCACAGAGCAACACGTCACACGTGTATTTCACGTCTTTTGGGTGGTGCGTAAAGGTAGTTGGGGAGCCGTGTTGACGCGTATGATGTATGGAGGATCCCTCGGCTGCATGGCGCGAGGACAGGACAGTCGAGACGCGGGGGGTTAGCTGCTGCAGCATGGAAACTTTGTGGTCTGGATCCCGCATGGGGACGTGTGCACGTATAGCGATCGAGACCAAGTTGAATATATAACCCATGCAGGCCCAGGCCCATGCATGCATGCAGCCAAAGAGAGCCACGGAAAAGCAGGCGTCAATGAACTGTGTATACGTATATACGTCTTCAGGTCATATGTTGGCTTTTTTGATTTTGACACAATTGCATATCGCATATAGGCCTATGGATGCAATTATGCGAATCAATGGACGATGGTGATGATCAGCCAGGTGTCTGAAAGGAATGCCTTTTAAACTAATTCGTGCAATTTATTTTTTATTTTTTATAAATCATTGATAAACGTGTATTTTTTATTTTATTTTATTATTGATTTATTTTACCATATGTTGACATTATACGTATATGTGTGAACGCACGCAGGCACGCATACACACACACACACACACACACACACACACACACACACACACACACACACACACACACACACACACACACACACACACACACACACACACACACACACGGCATGACATTTCTAATGAAGAATACTGAAGAGACGGCGGGATTTCAACGCACGGTAGCACCCAGCTTATATACGTATACCAACCCTTCTGCGGTCCGTCCTGCTTTGGGGGGGAGGGGAGGGGGGAGGGAGAGTGTGTGTGTGTGTGTGTGGGGGGGGGGGATAAACAAATCGTAGAGACCGGGGGATCCAACGACGCAGAGGCTTGTTAAAACATTTTCAACCATGTAGAATAAGTGGCTTTAACCGACTAAATGGCGTTGTCTCCCCCGACGCACACATACATCGGCCCCTTCGAGCGTGATGTCACAGAAGCACGGCGTGTTGCTTCGAGCGCCAGACTCAATAGAGAGGATGGACGGGATGCAAAGACAGACGGCCGACACCCATATGTCTTATTCCATATATTGACAACTATGGTCAGTTGGTGATTTAAATCAAATGTATAATTATGGGTAAAAAAACATTTTTAAGGTTAATAAGGCTATACCTGTGTATCTGAATCTCAGATGTGTATACAGGGCTGCAGCTACAAGGGATATCTAAATATTGTATATTCAATTTGACATGCAAAGATCTTTTTTTAGTGCCTTGGGAATTGGTGGCAAGATATTGCCTCGAAGTGGTGTAGGCCCTAGATGCATATGCTGCAAAAAAAACGAGGAAAAAAACAAAACAACCCATAATTATCCATTTTATTCAAATCACCAACTGACCATGGATATGGAATAACAGTCGTGGATTGCAGGGTGAGAGAGTAAAGGTAAGAGAAGTAGCCCCGCATGGTTGTAACGGGTATAACTACGTTTGGTAATCGGTTCATTATAACCGCTTTCTTTATTTGTTTTTGTAAGTAACCCCTGATGCGTGTCGTTTTCTTACCCCATATTCATCTATTGAACAGTCCTACCTTTACCTTAACTTAATGTGTTGTATGTATTTGGGTTTTATGGAGACGACGCACGACGGAAGCACGTTACCTTCCGAGAGTAAAGGTTTTGATGACAAACAAAAACAACTTGCTCTACCCCATCATGCCAAAACAATGACTCCACGGCGCCCATCCCCCCGCTATACCCGGCACCGAAGGGGGTTTTGCATGCGATCCCCCGGCCTGAAGTGTGCTATAGGACAGTGTGTGTGTGTGTGTGTGTTTGGGGTAGGGTGGGGTGGGTGGGGTGGGTGGCGGGGGGGGGGGGTTAGGGCTGCGTTCACCTTTCACCTCTCTGTGTTGGGACCATGGTTGTATATATAGGCCTATTTTCGTGCGCCCCCCTGCATGCGTTACCCTCAAAGAAGCATGGACGGACCACTGCTTGTGGCTGTCTCGAGTCGACACTATAACTCTATACCAACTATTCTGAAGTTTACTACCAGAGAGAGTCCATCCCCACCCGAGTGTGGGTGAATAGACAGCGTTAGAGAGAGAAACACACACCATGTATAGCAGCGCAAACCTCTTTTGCCTTTTCCATTTTCCTGTCCGTCTGCCGCTTGCGTAACAAGGTTTGAACTGTGCTTGCTTTGGATAAAGCTTAACGCCGGCGACTTTTAAAAGGGGCTCTTTAATTATCACTTAAATTGCCTTAATACACGATAACTATACGTATATGTGGACTCATCGATAGCCATCCCAAGGGATTCAAACTAGCCTTTCGCCCATACCCCCTTCTATCTTTAGAATAAGACAGTATATTAAAAGAATAACTTGAATCAGGGGTTACTAATATATATTACCCTTATCAATTAATATAATTCATTATTAGATTACATTTAAGAAGATAAATTAAACTTGTATTTCTAGAATTTGTTTTAGAAATTCAGAACGCAGGAGTGGATGGAGAGCAAGCGATTCATTGTTGTTGAATCTTGAATCTTATTTTTTTTTCTCTTTTCTCTTTTAATTGCTTTTTAAATCCAATCACAATATGCTGACCCCACGTTCAACTTAAATATAGCTAAATAACACATTGGATTATCAAATCAGTGTTTCTCTCACACACACACACACACACACACACACACACACACACACACACACACACACACACACACACACACACACACACACACACACACACACACACACACACACACACACACACACACACACACACACACGTCATAGGTCAATATTGCTGTAAGACTAAAATATTGAGAAAACCATCATGGCAGCACATGGTAGTATCTTCCCCAAAGGTACAAAAGGTTTTCCCTTCTGGATTTCACATGAACAAATGTAAAAAATATTTTTAAACATAAACATAAACATTTTTTTCCAAATTTAATTTGGTAGTTTATAATATATGACATACAATTACATATTATAGAACATACATTTAAACCAACAAAAAAAACATGCATACATATAAATATTTAAAAAAAGATATATATAAAAATAAATAAATAAATAAACATAAATATATATATATATATATATATATATATATAGTGTGTGTGTGTGTGGGTGTGCGCTGTTTTCAGCGTTTTCAGATGCTCCGAGCCCCTTCTTCCACCATATCCCTGCCCCTTTTCCTCCTGCCTCCCTTTGTTCTTCCCGGCTCTAATAGGTTTTCCCCTGCCACACACAATTCGCTACCCCCCCCCCCTCTTCCCCTTCCCCTTTTAGTGCCCAGTGTCGGCGCATGGAGCATTTGAGCAATTTGAAATTAAAGCTAACAATGAGCAGGCACTCCCAGGGACCTCTCGCTCTCCGTATTACACGGAGGACGCTCGTGTGCTCTTGCACATTATTGGCAAGTCATTACGTTTCTCTGGAAACCCAGAGTGGGGTGGGTGGGTGGAGGGGGAGGGGGGGGGTGGGGTTGCTCAGAGGAATTGGTGATGCAAGCAGCAGCTGAGTGCTTGGAATGGCTTCTGTATGTGTGTGTGTGTGTGTGTTTGTGTTTGTGTTTTCTGTACATGCATGTGTGTGTGTGTGTGTGTTTTCTGTACATGCATGCATGTGCGTTTGTGTTTAAAGGCACCGGAGGAGTCATGCTTCTCTGCCTGACCTTTTTTAAATTTTTTAATGAAAGTCTAATGAATGAAATATAATGTTTAAAGTAAAGGCGTCACACAGCAGGTCATCCACGATGCAGATTGTTAATAAGTCATGTCACATCTTTCTGTGTTTACCCGCACTGTGGACAGCATTCCACTGGGAGTCAGGTCATCAAATGTACCCTGTATATGTTTTTATTTTGGGTAATTTATGTATTTCAAACGTGTTTTTTGGCTGAAAGAGCTTCGCTGTGTGTGTTCTTCACGGTAACTGAATTTTTGCCTTTACAAGTGACAGATAGAGGTACAAATGTTGTGGGTTATTTTATACACCAGAGGTTTTTTGTAGGCCTAAATGGTCAACCTAGCATTAGTTGAACCATGCCAAAAATATTTCAATTGTTTATTTTTGTTTTGTTGAAAAAGCTGAAAATTGCTACTGGAGTACAAAGCAGGCTTTGTGGAATAGTGGTCGTTCACCTGGCATTGGGTGAAAATAAAGATGGTCTTGTGGTTCCGGTCTTCAAGTTTGTTGCCTGTGTATTAGTATTGATGTGAAGATTTGAGTTATTATATTTATTTTCAGGCTCTTAATGGCAGGCCATTTGTTTATGTTTCTGTATTTGCTACTACTACCACCGTGTCATTTTTATATGACTATATGACTATTCGTTTGAACCGAGTATATTATCTTTCAGTAAACGTTAGCCTAGATTTTGGTTCACACTTTTTTTTTTCTTTGACAACAGACCAATAATGGGTTTCTTTTTTACAAAAACTCCCCTAAAACCCCAAATTGTGGAATACAACTATGGGTTTGAGCTGACATAAAGACTACAGCTAATTCTGGCTCAAAAACATAATCCAGAAATACACAACGTGCACACAACACATGCCCCTTTTTGCGTAACACGTTTGTTTCGTAGTAGTACTACTAGTACTTTCCTTAAAGCTTATTTGGCGGAGTTGTGGAATATAATCCAGCTTCAGCCATCATAACAACCTCACGGCGCTACAAACTAAGTTTTTCATTCATTCATTCTGGCCGTGCGGGAGCAAAATGGCCCAGGCAGGCGCTCTCCTGGAACCAACCAATCACAGGGACCCGTCAGTGGCTGTCAGAGGCACACACACACACGCGCCGTGCGTACGTGCGTGCGTGCTACGTACTTCCTCCCCCCCCCCCCCCGACGAGCTCTCGTCGTTTGGCTCGCGCCGTTAACCAAATGTTTTGGTGGAAAAAACACGGCGTCGAAGGGCAAAAAGTAAACACGACTTAACCATGACATTTACAACAAGCGGGACCTAAATCGGCACGGCGGCGGACCGGAGGTCGGATCGGCAAAGGGTTGTTTTTTTGGGGGGGGGGGGGGCACATCTTTGTTGCCCTCGCATGTCCGCTTTCTTCGTAGACTGGTCTCCAGCGAGAGGCGCGCAGCGGCGGCGGACGACGACGACGACGACTTCTTGGCAAATAACATGAAGGAGATGATTGGCGGTTGCTGTGTTTGCTCCGACGAGAGAGGATGGGCAGAGAACCCGCTGGTTTATTGCGACGGACACGGCTGCAGCGTCGCGGTGCACCAAGGTACGGGCCACGGCTAGGGCCACGGCTAGTTAGCCGCTAAGCTAGCACGCAAGCTAACGTTATCTTGTCGCAAGGTTACGGAAGCCGCGTCGGAGTGCGTCAGAACCGCCGCGCGCCCGGTCCGAGGTCAGCGATAATCGACGCCTGCATTTTGATTGACAGATAACTCTAGCAGCAACTTTAAGCAGCTATGATGCTCTCGGTTCGGGCTACGCGCCGTTTCCGGTTTCATGTAAACAACAAGTCGGTGTTGTTGTTTGTGGTTGGCTGTAGGCGGTGCTCTGGATGTACGGTGCGTCTTGGATATGTACGGTGCCGTGTTTATGTCGCTCCCCGTTGCACCGAAATCACAACAACAACACTGGCGTGACGTCCAATGTTTACAAGTTGTACCCACCGCGCGTGGCTGTGACGCACAACCTACCGCGAGTTATCTGTTGTGTATCTCATAACCTGTTGGTTCCGTTTTGTTTTGTGTGATGTATGCGGAAGAACATGTGTGTCACACGTCGAATAGTAAACTGTCAGTGCTGCAGGGAGGGTGTATTGTTTCGCTGACTTTTAATGGAGTGTTTTAGTGTTTCAGAACCATCGATGTCTCTGTGACTTTGCCATTGTCAAGAATTGTGGCTGTGTAGTCAATATGCCATGGCAAGTTGGTGTACATATTGGAAAGATGCATTTTCAAGAATGTATTTTCTGTAGTGTACAGCAAGGAAACAAGATATTTATCTTACACACACACACTTTAATTTGTGAAGTATAATATAACTAGGTCCTACTAGGTTCATGTCCTAGGTGTCATGACTGGCTGAATGCAGCAACTAGGCTATGATGCAGTAGATTATGTCCTCTGGGCAGATTTCATCTGAACGCTTTGCCAAGCTATTTACATATTAAAGGGAGACCAAGCCATAGTCAGTCATGTTGATATGGCCTGTATGGGGATAAGCTGTCATTCTCCTTGATGGAATTGTACCCTTCTGTTGCTTTTGAGGGGAAAAGTAGCAGTAATAGAATAGGTGTGAAAATGGGTGAAATGATTGTTCTGTCAGTGTTATTTGGGGAATGTGGTTTCCTTATCTACTGGGGGAAAGTAACCCAACAGCCGTGATACAGTCCTTTTGATGTGGTGGAGATAACTAACACCTGTCTCCTTCCTTTCTTTCCGCTCTCCTGCAGCCTGTTACGGCATTGTGCAGGTGCCCACTGGTCCCTGGTTCTGTAGGAAATGTGAATCCCAAGAGAGAGCAGCCCGTGTGGTAAGTTAATACATGCAGATTTTCTCTTATTTGCATTAAGTTATTTCTCGTCCATTACTGTTTGTGTTGCCTTTTGAGTATGGGACTTGCAAGAGACTTGCCCCGTGTAGAATCGGCATGTGTGCTGTCTGCTTACAGGGTTGAGTCCTATCATTTTGCTGTTAGCAGTGTGACATTGGTTGGTAGCAGTCGTGCTGTATGTTGTGATTGTGGTGAGAAGGATGTGGGTGGAACGTGGGGTTGAACCAGTCTCTCTCCTTAGTTTCCCAGACCATTATGCCCGCCTCAATCCATCTGCCTTGCCTCTTGATTTGAGTTTACTTCTGCTGTTTTCCGCCCATCTGTTGTGTTCTCGACTTCGTAAAATGTAACTTATTAAAATTAAAACAACTCCTCCAAACTCCTGAGGGGATGTTCCCCAATTGACATGCAAAAGGGAATCGCATGGTCAATAGAGTCGGCCTGCACTTGTACAGTGCTTTTCTAGCTACCACAACCCACACAGCGATGGAAACCGCAATGCATGGTGACAAACAGCTTGTTAAAACCAATCACTTTGGGCTCAAGGACATGTTGTTACTACTCTCAGGTGGAGCCTAGGGTCTATGAGCCTTCAGTTTTAGGGAAATATGTAAAATCCCCATCGCACTGTAGTATTGTTAGTATCCAGGCTGATGGCATTCTGCTTTAAACGGCCCCTATTATACCACCAGGGGTGAGAGGTGTGTTTATCCAGTACAAACCGTTTCAAAATAGTCATGTGACTAAAATTGTCATTGACATAGTGACATTACACAGTGGGAGTGTCCACCCAGACATACGGTGACTAGATCAGTCTACCAGCCTACCCAGTGGACTGTGCTAGGTTTATCTGTCCATCATACATCTGCTTCAACAGCAGATGTACAGCTTCAAATAGGGACCCTTTAACTTTTTATTTTGTCATGTTCACCGGATGGAGTGGTTCTCAAAGCTTTGGTCCAAAAAAATAATGCCAGTGCCCACCTCCCCACCTATACCTGTTCCCAGAGTTGTTTGCAATTTGACCAATTATCCTTACAAATAATTTCCTCAATGTAACTAACGCTCATAAGCTATTAAATGACGGTCCTAGTTGTGGTCAGTTGCCCAGTCAACATGCAGCATGAAGTAGACCTGGCGTTTATAGTCGCCGTTTTGAAATAACATTGTGGACACGCAAAGTTTGCCCACTCTTCTTGCGGAGCTTCAACATTTCAGAGGTACGCGGCACGCAGCATATTGTGGTGTGAGGCCTGTGCCAGCGTCCCCCATTACATAATTTTGGGTTCCCGGCGGCTCCTGCAGGTGTGCTATAAAGTTTGGCACTGGTTTGGCACTTTACAACTCTTGTGTGTAACACATTTTTAATTGTTCGCTCTGCCTGTGCTTTGCTTTTATACAGTGTGTGTGTGATTAAAATACACTAAAACACCTTACCTCTATGTCTCCCCCCCCCCCCTGCAGTACCCCTTTACCTCCCAAAGGTGGAGTTTAAGAAACACTGAACTAACGTGTGCTAGGATTATTACGATTTATGATGATTCTCTTTGTGTCACTTTTGAATGGAAGATTATTGGCTAAAGCTGGTACTTTATTCGAAAGCATCCCTACACAAAGCATCCAACCATTCTGAAAATGCTGATGTTGTCATGACGATGTTCTTTGAACAAATGTCGACATACTCCACTGTAATGAAGACTACACAAAATGATGGGTAGAAGCATAAATAAAGGACAGACTAATAAGGGCTGTGAATCTACAGTGGATAACGCACTTGTTATGAACACATTGAATATTGGTTATTGCTGCTGTTTTAATGACGACTGTGAAATGAAGGATCAGAAATATAATATTTATTACGCATCAGAGATACACAAGAAATACTAATAAGTGTAATATTTAAATACAGCTGTTTTAAACTATTACTGTTATTACACTAATTCTTGCCATTTTAGCTATTTATCATTTAATAATAAATTGAACTTTTAGGGGCCTGGTTCTTGTTTGAAAGCTCATTCTGTAGCATTCAGGAACAGTTTTTGTTTTGATCTAATCAGATATTATATACAGCCTGATAGGCCTCTCAGGATTAACCTTTCAAATCATTATACAATGAATATCAATTAAATTATAGCTGAAAATGTGTATGTGTATCTATGTATTATGGCATTTTTATGATGTTTTCAAAATTGGCTAACAAACTAATTATTACCGTATTTAAATTGTTCTCCCCGTATTCTCTTTTGTTGCAACTAGTGGCCGGTCACCCTAATGTGTAAGCTCATATCAGCAGTGGTGTGATTCCTGGTAACATCACTGTGTTAAACCTTGTTAAATATAACAAAGCAGACATGTTTGGAGCTTTCAAACAGATATTTTTGTGCATCTTTGTTCCCCCCTTTGTCTTAAGTGTCAAGCATGTTGTATTGAGTGCACAATCCCATCATCACTTGTCACCACAAAATTAAGCAGAAACTGTAATTAAAGCGTCGGCTCTCATAGACTCACTGCTCACAAAGATCTATTTTGATAGGCTGCATTTGAAATATCTGATTAGCTTAAAACACTGTTCCAGAATTAAAAACCTGACCAGAACGGTCCTTAAAACTGACACATGAATGCATCTGAAGTTCACACTTTATTGAGTGATTTCTGAATTTATCGGGTTATTTGTTCAATTTTAATACATTTTAACGGTTTTTAAATTCGACTGTAGCACCATTGCTAATTGTTTAATATCTACACTAAGCATATACATTTATTTCACTGGAACTGTAAAGAAACCCACCTATGTGGATTGTTTTGGCATTTATTTTTGTTATATGTATTGTTATTTGCAAATCATAAAAAAACACATGTGGGCGTTTCTCATTATTGTGAGTCGTCTAATTAAACATGACTCATGTTAATTAGCCATGAACCATATAAGTGCATTAATAAGATCTCTAGCACCGGTAAATACCCCTTTCCTCAAAATTGCTATTTTCTTGATGACTCAGGAAAAAGAGGTTGAATGTGGTCGAAGCGACATATCAAATAAAGGGCTTATTTTGTATGCTATCCATATTTTTAATAGTCTTTAATTTAATTTGTAATTTAATCCCCAACAGAAAATGTTAGTGAGTTTGTAGTATTTCCATCTGGTTATTGTAGCCACACTACTAATGTTTGTAGACAGCTAATGGTAATTGATAATGAACCAAATATTTTCACATTTTTGAAGGTATTGCTGCCTTCAATATCACTTGGATACTCCCAATATATTTACTGGAAAAAAATGCATATTATATGCAATAGTTGCTACTGAGCGAGTGCTTGTCGTCAATATATCCAGCATGTCCATTACCATCCATTTATCATTTATATTCAGTGCTTTATTTTGAGTGTATTTATTTGAAAAAAATCTACGCATTGGCACATTGGCACATTTTCAATTAGTTTAGCATGCTCAATAGTACTTAGCTTGGGTAGAAACATATTCATACAATTCAGTGTTTGTACTCTTAAACTTTGAACAATGTAACAAATTCTTTATAATATTGTGTGTATTTTTGTGAGTATTTGTCATGGCAGATTTTTTTTATCGACCTTTCTTAGGTTTAATGCTACGTGTTGATCACCTTTTTGTGAGTTTTGGAAAATGTGCCCATTTTCCACAGAAGCGTCTGTGCGGCATTTGTGCTATAGTCATGTAATGCAATACAGACTGCAAATCAACGCCTAACAGGGAATAGGAATTGTATGCTGTTGATGCTACTTTATACTGAATACTATGGGTGCAAATGTGTATCGAGTAAAAAGACTTATCAAGCAAATCATGAACTATTAACAAAATATTGTAATCTAAAATAGTTTTTTCCACCGTCTAGCATATATATATATATATTATGTTGATGAGTGCATGCATTGTTGTTGAGGTTTTATAAAATAGGTTTGTTAGCCAATGTTTTGTTTAGCTAGGTAGGCCCAGTTCCCCACGCTTTACAGCTTTATTATTTTTTATACTATAATGACGTCCCGGACATCCAAACTGAATGTGTAAAGCGGCATAACACTGCTGTGGTGACACATCTCATTAGCGGCTTATGCACGCCAGTTAGAAATATATTGGTAATTCAACAGATGTTGATGCTCTGAATTTGCGACGTGGCACGTTGAACTAAAGACATGACGATCACTGCGATGTGTCTAGCGGTGGATACCTGCCCAGGGCCTTCCAACCGAAACTGTCGAGTAGCAGCGCCCCTCTCTGTAGAGCTATCATTTGGTCAATACCCTCTACTCATTCTGCGAATTACAATTGGTATTCCAATTCCAATGGATGTTGTTTAGATGACCATCCTGCTTCATCTACAACAGTAAATGGCTGGCCAACAACTGCATGACCAGCTGAGCGTGTGGGTGTAACTCACATGGACTGTATAAAATAACTGATTAAAACTGACCGATATGCGGAAACTATTGCAGACATAAAAATAAAAACAATCTACAAAATGTGTACTTGAGTATTGTCTGACATTTGGGCCGTATATTTGATTATAATTTGTTGTGGATTGTTGCATTCCTACTGAATACACATTTAAGCCTTAGAGGTCTGGTACAGGTACATATAGTGGTATACATGTAATGTATGCAAATTACACACACACACACACACACACACACACACGGCTGCGTGCATGTGTCAGTGCCGTGGTCATGTCAGCTCATTTGTGGTTGAAGGGTTCATGGTGAAGAGGAATGTTGCCGGTTCAGTTAGGCGTTCTGCTTTATAGCGGAGATAATTGACACACACACACACACACACACACACACACACACACACACACACACACACACACACACACACACACACACACACACACACACACACACACACACACACACACACACACACACACGGGAGTATACAGCCTCAGGTGTCAGATAACAATTGTGCATTGCTAGTAACCTGTTGTGTACCTGCATGTATATAAATGGCTGGCCGCCACGTGCAACGTGTCTAACGCCTCATCGGTGGAAGACGGTGATGTTGACGTGCTGCTTTCTCACCCACCGGTTTACTTCCTTCTCTCTCTCTCTTTCTTTCTCTCTCTCTTTCTCTCTCCGCAGAGGTGCGAGCTGTGTCCCCACAAAGATGGAGCCCTCAAGAGGACCGACAATGGAGGTAAAAGTCTTAAAGCACATACACTTTCACACACATCTTGTGTGTCTTGTGGTTGTGGCCTCTTGTATATTTTCACTATTAATTGTGTGTCACGAGGCAGGTTTAAGGGGTGTGATCATGCTGGGAGAGTTATGTAGCCGTTGGTTGTGCAAGTCCTGTGTACCTTGCCTCGCTCTGTCGTCTGTTTGTGTGTGTGTGTGTGTGTGAGAGAGAGAAGAGAGGGAGTGTGTGTTTATGAGGGGGCGGGTTAGGATGGGTATAGTGCGTGGCCTGTGAGGAGTCTCCTTTTTGAGTTCATTGGGAGGTCAGCTTGGTGGAGACTGTAAATATTCTGTGTGTGTGTGTGTTTAAGTCAGAGGCACAGCTGTGGGATTGTGTCCAGGCCTGCCGGGAGGCATCAGGGCAACACTAACACACACCGTTTTACTACTTTCTCTTTTATTCTACCCTTTCCATGACCCCGCTCTCTCTCTCTCTCTTTCCCTCCTCCATTTCTCCTGCTCTCACTTCTTCTTTCTCCTGCTCCTCCTCCTGCTCCTCCTCCCAGCTACCTTATCTGTGAGATAGTTTGTTGTTTCAGGTGGAGCAGTAGTAAAGCGTCATTCACAAGAGGCCGCTTCATATAAGCATCAATAGAATGATATCACCTCCTCTCATTTCATTGGGACAAATGGCCCTGGATCACTAGATCCTTATTGACATCCTAGTGTCCTTCTACACGCACAAGCACAGATGTTACACAAACATTGGTGTCATTTGTGCTTTTATAACCGGCAAATGATTAATTTGGGAACTGTTGCTGTTGCAGGGGTGGGTTAGTTAAAGCAGGTAGAATTCATTAATCTTTGTTTTAGTCCATGAGTTCCCTTTTTATATAACCAGTATTACTTGCTACCTTTTATTTAAAACCCTTAATAAAGGAAGTTATAACGGAAGTTACACCGTTGCTGGATTCCCCCTCTCTATGTCGGAATGGTGTCGAGACGGCCAACCCCTAAATCATAGATTTCATCATCCGTGTTTTACCACAACGGCTGCTGCCAAGTCCTCCTCTGAATAAACGGCGGGATTGTTTGTGCCTCGGTGTTAGCTGCTGGCTTTAAGGAGGGAAACGTCCGTGCCACTTTTATAGTCCTGTTTTATAGGCCTCTTCCAGATTCTTGCAGGGACTTCAAAAACAACAACAAGCGGCCATTTCACACCCCGTCTCCCGCCCTCCCGGGCCGTCCCGCCCTCTGCCCCCGACGCCCCTCTCTCCCCCCCCCCCGGCCTCCCCCTACCCCCGCTCATCAGGTCAAAGGCAGGTCAGGGGTTCAACTGTAAGTTTAAGCCTGTTTTTGTTTCCGCCACGGGGAAAAACAGACACCTCCAGTGTGGCTGGGAGGCTCCCACCTCCGTTTGACCCGCCGTTCACCTCCTCGGGCTCCTCGTAAAATCCTTGTCAACCCTGCTGCCACTCTGGCGTAACCCCCCCCCCCCCCCCCTCCCCTCTCCTATCCCATCATTCTACTACCCTCTGCTTGCCTGCATGTCTTCACTGACAGCCAGCTGTGTGTGTGTGTGTGTGTGTGTGTGGTGTGTGTGTGTGTGTGTGTGTGTGTGTGTGTGTGTGTGTGTGTGTGTGTGTGTGTGTGGTGTGTGTGTGTGTGTGTGTGTGTGTGTGTGTGTGGTGTGTGTGTGGTGTGTGTGTGTGTGTGTGTGTGTGTGAGAGAGGCGAGCGTTTAGGGCCGCAAGTTATTTGGTTTTAGTACTTTGTAATTGTTGCTTTAAAAATGTCAACCGCTTAGCTTGATGTTTGTGTATGCCCTCATTTTATGCATGCTTTGACCATGTGCCTCAAAACAGAAAATAAATAAATACATATATATACGATAAAAGTATATCACAATATTGTGTACTAGAAAAACCAAACGATACTTGGTCTCCTATTTAATATCTCTCAATATATAATATTACCCCATCATATTCTAGGTTGCTTCAAATTCTAGGTTTTCTTCAAACTATTGATTGTTCCAGTAGTTCTGTGTGTTAACCCTCATCGTGGCACTCTCTGTTGGTTGTCTTGTCAGGCTGGGCCCACGTCGTGTGTGCCCTGTATATACCAGAGGTGGAGTTCGCCAACGTCTCAACCATGGAGCCCATCGTACTGCAGTCCGTACCGCACGACCGCTACAACAAGGCAAGTTGGCGACTGCGCTTACAGATTAACACACACACACACACACCAGGACTCAACATTCCTATTGCCCTATTGCCAGGGGGGCAAGTAAAATGGCACGTCAGGCAAGTAAACCTAGCAACTCACTTGCCCAATTGGGCAAGTGGTAAAAACACAACACTTTTTACTTAAATAAAAAGTAATAATACAATAAGCTTTTCCGTTCATTTTTGATAACCGCTCATAAAAAAAAAAAAAATGATATTCGGGAAATGTTTTATTTACATCGGGCAAATCAATTTGTGACACACTTGCGCGATCGAAGTGAAAAAAAGCCCCGGTCACACTGGTTGAATCACCGCCTCGGGATGGTGGATGTTCAACCTGTATCGCTCGGTAAAATGGGCACCTGTGGTCTCAACTGGTGAATGGATCTCAACTGTATGGTTGTTTCCATGGTGCTCCCAAACGGTCGGATATTCTGATCTAAATAAGGACTTTTGTAGATGACCTCAATTACACATTGAGATAAAAGTACTAAAAGTAACATTTCTTTGAAGGTGATGAAGGATGATTAGCTTAAAATCAGTGCCCTTCCTTCAGTAAAACAAAAGGGTTTTAATTGAGTCTTTACTTATCATTTTGTTATATATAATATATGCATAAGGGGCGGCAGTAGCTCAGTCCGTTTGAACTTGGCTTGGGAACCAGATTTCCAGTCCACTGGTTCAAGTCCCCGTAACACCAGGTGCCCTTGAGCAAGGCATCAGACCCCCTACACTGCTCCTAATACTAGGATGGGTTAAATGTAGCGACACAAATTTCACTGTATGCACTGTACATGTGTGCGACCAATAAAGAGGATTAAATTGCATATTCTACGATGTGTTATTGTGTGATTTGTGAACGTGGTTGTCTGCGTGTACAGACGTGCTACATCTGCGAGGACCAGGGCAGAGAGAGCAAAGCGGCTACAGGGGCGTGCATGACCTGCAACAAACATGGCTGTCGACAGGCCTTCCACGTTACATGGTGAGGGATCGTTACATTATGGCTTTTCTTCCTTCCCATCCCTTCCTTTTTTTCCCTCTTCTTCCTAAACCACACTTAGCGGATGGACTTATTGATTTTCCTTTTAGCCTTGCCTTAAGCTCTTTACATCGTATTTCTATTAACAAGATTGTAAGGTCACGTGATATTTTAATGGCGTGTCTTCTCCCCGAGTTTGTCGGTGCCCCCCTCCCCCCCTCGTTCCCGAGGCCCGGTCACACAAGGGATGTTTTATTCATCTGGTGTCTGTCATGTGTCTCTGTAGGGCCAGCCTCAAACACGGCCGTTTGTAATGTACCAAGAGGGTTTTTTTGGTTTTTCTTCTGATTCCGCCGGGCCATAAATGTAGCGCACGTCGTGTCTCGCCCCGAGCCACATGACTCAATGTCTGGGGATTCTTTTTTGTAATCTTGATATGATTTTATATTAAATTGAATATTCTGACCGTTCCAATTGTGGTGAAAGGTCGGAATCCAGATTAGCAATTTCTGAAATGTTTTCTGCAGCGCCGCGGACAACTCCAAAATATTGCAGCTATTGCAATTATTGTTGCATTAGCCACCAAAATACAATGGTTTTGTTTTTTATGAATATTGCTCTGGTGGTACTAAGATGAGCATTCCCCTTTAACCTCTGTTCACCTCTTCATCCGCGCTGCAGTGCTCAGTTTGCTGGGTTGTTGTGTGAGGAACAAGGATCAGATGCGGACAACGTCAAGTACTGCGGATACTGCAAATATCACCACAGCAAACTGGTAAGTCTAGCTTGTAGTCCTTCTGTATCAAATAAAGAGACGTTTCGTGTTTGACAGGAAAGTCTGCAACGACACGGAGGTACGCATTTTTGCCTTTTTGAGTGATGTGTCTCAACAAAGCCTCATCGATCGTTACCTGAACATGCCGATCAATGAGCTGCCTTGATTATACTTTGTATTTAATTTGAAGCTGAATCCATGTTCTTTGGCCTTTTACTGGCTGCAGTGAGCCTCCACATGATATTGACTGCATGCTGTCGCCCCGAAGAGATTTGTCCATCCATCGATTTAGTCGATTTTCCAGAACATCAACGATTACAATTTCGATAAGCTATGAACTTCAACTTATGGCATCGGCAAATGAAGATACTCAATAGGATGTATAATAAACGTACAGACCCTGTGTGTAAAGAGCAGTAGAGTACATGTAATGCAGTTGAACTGGCAGTGCTGCTAAGGAAAATGCCTGTACTGTAGTTCTGAAGAGATGTCAAACATTTTGTTCTCCAGACGTAAGAAAATTGCTTTGTTTGGTGCATGCCCCAAAAAAACGCAAAAAGTGATCATTTCCAGTAATAGTGTATCATATTGCAATCGCAATATCTGTAAAAATAACTCAGTATATATTTAGTTCACCATATCGTTCAGCCCGATTCCACCATGCCTACCTGAGAACCACTCTATCCCTCCATCCTCTCCTGTGCTTTGATTTAACCACCTGTTATTTTACATTGTTCCTTTATTCTTCTTCTCAAATCCCTTTTTTGTTTTAATATACACATCACATCTGGGGACTTTGAGACTCGGGAGTCGGACTTGAGTCGTGAAAATGGGGACTTGCCTGCCTGTGAGACTTGACTTACTTGAGACATGTCTGCTAGGAGACTCAAGTCTCCGGAGACTTGAAAGCAAACATTTGGTCAGCTTCTAAAGGCCACGATAAATAATCATCGAATGCATTGTTTGTTTGTTGCACCGCTGCTGCATGAATGTATGTAGGGGAAACACTGCATAATCATCTCAGCCTGATTTCCCCAAAGTGGCCAATCATATTTTGCGAAAGGGAAGTGACGATGTCCAGGAGCCTCTGCTCTAAAGCACGTCAGGTAGACCCCCCCCCCCCCCCCCCCCCCCCCCCCCTTAGCGCCTTAGCGTTAGTCCATCAGTTAACACCGTTTGACCAACCGGGATTTTCACTGCTGATTGTCCCTTTTGCGGAATGGTGAGATGGAGAAGTGCTTACGGAACCTCATACTTTTTTAAGGAAACTCAGTTAAATGCCAGTGATTGGAGTTTCTCTCGGTTCCACTACATATTGCTTTTGCCATAGGCCTACTTGTTATCGAAAGAGAAAACTAAATTAAACTATGCTGAATGGATTGAACAAAGGCAAATCCACGGTTCTATGAATACCGCGTGAAGGAATTAATTACTATAGGGCGTATATCTCTTCAACAACTACTATGATCGGGCTTTCATCTTTTATTTTTTTAAACTTTTTAAAGATAAATGGTTGGCAAGTAGCTTGTGTTGCTGGTGAGGCGCTTGTGGTAAGAAGCGTGTCTTGCCGGTAAGGAGCTTGTCTTGCCGGTAAGAAGCTTGTCTTGCTGGTAAGGAGCTTGTCTTGCTGGTAAGGAGCTTGTGTTGCTGGTAAGGAGCTTGTCTTGCTGGTAAGGAGCTTGTGTTGCTGGTAAGGAGCTTGTCTAGCTGGTAAGGAGCTTGTCTAGCTGGTAAGGAGCTTGTCTTGCTGGTAAGGAGCTTGTCTTGCTGGTAAGGAGCTTGTCTTGCTGGTAAGGAGCTTGTCTAGCTGGTAAGGAGCTTGTCTCGCTGGTAAGGAGCTTGTCTAGCTGGTAAGGAGCTTGTCTAGCTGGTAAGGAGCTTGTGTTGCTGGTAAGGAGTGTGTGTTGCTGGTAAGGAGTGTGTTGCTGGTAAGGAGTGTGTGTTGCTGGTAAGGAGCTTGTGTTGCTGGTAAGGAGTGTGTGTTGCTGGTAAGGAGTGTGTGTTGCTGGTAAGGAGCGTGTGTTGCTGGTAAGGAGCTTGTGTTGCTGGTAAGGAGCGTGTGTTGCTGGTAAGGAGCGTGTGTTGCTGGTAAGGAGTGTGTGTTGCTGGTAAGGAGTGTGTGTTGCTGGTAAGGAGCTTGTGTTGCAGCAATGCAGATTGCTGCCAATATACACGTGTCCACTCTTATTTATCCATGTCCACTTTTACGATTGAGACTTGACTTGGACTTGTGCCCAAAGACTTAAAACCAGCTCTGATATCATCCATTGTTTCTCATTTACTCTGTCGGGATCGGTTCCACCCCTCTCTCAATCTCTCTCTCTCAATTCCCTTTGCCAGGCCATTATTTGTTCATCATACATTATTCCCCCTGATATCTTTCCATCCATCAGTAGTCCGGTTGACGTGCCCTACTGATCAACACCGTCTGTGAACTAGGGCAAACGAACCATAACCTCTCCTTATCCTCACATGGGAAATATTCAAGGCAAAGACAAGAACAAGCCACGTGCTATAAGCTAAATAGCATGCCGAATGCGTAGAGAATGACTTGAAGCCATTTCCCTGACGCCTGGTAATGAGACTATTAGAATAAAACATCTGAGCAAGTGGTAGTAGAGTGGTGTATACATACATACAAACGCAGCTAATGGAAATGGGCTATCCATGTGTTGTAACGCACACATGCTCCAGAGACCCCCTACTGCTTATAGATAGAGAGAGAGACACACACACACACACACACACACACACACACACACACACACACACACACACACACACACACACAGACACACAGACACAGACACAGACACAGACACACAGACACAGACACACACACACAGTGTCAGGTGTGGGCCGGTGGGAAATACGAAATGCAGGGCATGATTGCGGCAACGTTAGATATGTTGGAAGGCGGTAGAGCTTGGATAGAGAGGGAGGAGATGGTAGGCGCTCCGCAGTAATAAAACATCCACACGCACAGCAGCAGAGTCGGATGACATTTTGCAATGTTAACAAATGCAGAGAGACTCCCCGCTGGCATATTGATCTCATTTGAATGGCTTTGGACATCGTGGGCATAATGTCATTAGGCCCGGAATTGTATGGATGACAGGAATGTATAAGAGGGAATCGATGACAAAGAAAGCAATGTTGTGAGCAGAGTGGTGTTCATAAGATAGCGCATGATGGATGTTCACGCCATGTTAACAACATGTGGTATTTGACTGGACTTGCTGCTTAGCCAAATCTAATTCCAGAACTGGATTCCCCTTGTTTAAGTCTGTACCACAGAACCCCCCCCCCCCCCAGACAAGGTCTGCTACTGTGCAGGGACTGGCTCACTAACGTTTTCTCTGCTTTTCTATTTTCCATTTTCCATTTTCTATTTCTATTGTTTTTAAACTTTATAGTTCTGAATCAGGTTTCCCAGGCGAACAGTAGAGTTTGTAGGCTATAGTCATCTTGGTCTTGACTTATTTTTTTATTATATATTCTTGTTTGGCGTCTTTTTTCCCACTTGTGTTATAAAGTCCACAAGTTGTCAACCTGTTTTTACTGTGTTGCTAAATTGTTGGCAGTTACAGCCGTGTACCCAAGCCTGTTCTTATTAGCTCAATTAGCCTAGCAGCTGAAAACGGTAAACTAACAAACCCTCCCTATAAACGAGGATACGATTAGGATTCAAGTATCACTCGACGAGGCATTTTTTACTTTCTCCCCAACTTATCATTTACAAAGTATTTTCATGTAAGGGTAAATCCTCTGCAACGAGCTGATGGCTGGCAACCGCCAATCGTTGGCGCCCGTCAGTTTTGAGCGGAACGAACCCAGCTTCTACATGCTAAGGTGCAGACAGAAGGCCCCCCCCCCCCACCCCCTCAGCGGTCAGGAATGAGCACTTGAACAACCAGAGAGTCTGAAGTGAATGTGATCCTGAGCAGTACAACGGGGAGGGGACCTCTGGTGCTGTGCGTCGCCATAGTAACCGCCTATGCACGTCTCTTTTGTGGCCAGTGAGCGAGCTACGGCCCCGGAGATCGATATAGTCGAGGGGCCCCTCTCGCTCTCCATGGGGGCCTCTTCATGCACTGTACCGCTTTTACAGCAGCCAACCGGTTCTTATAAATGGCACAGATATGTATTTTTTCTCTCTATTTATTATTACATTACACTTATTACAGTCATTTAGCAGACGCTTGTGTCCGAAGCGACTTAACAATAGCTACGATGTTGGTTAATGAATCTTAAACGCCATTGATAGGACTTCTAGTATTTGGGTCAGTGTCACGGTGCATTTAACTGTCCATGTGTATTCATATGACAAAGTAAAGACAAATGCTCTCAACATATTTGTGTGTTTTATCAGATGTAATCTGACATTGTCGTTTTCTGACTGTCTTTGGATCCTTGACTTGAGTTTCTTTATTTCAGTTGCTTCAGTTCCTCTTTTTAAATGTTTTTTAGATTTTCTAATTGAGTAGCTTACACTTTGCTAATTTCTCTGGACTTTATCCAGTAACTTGGAGTTCCTCTTTGCCTTTTAGCGAAGGAGCAGGGGCCGTGGTAGTAGGTCTCAAAGCTTAAGTGACTCTTCCCCTCAGTGTATGGATAGAGCCTCTGGCCAGGACAAAAAGGTAAGCCCTCAGACCTTACCCCACCACCACCCATACCCATCCCTCCTCACCCCACATCCCATCCCTCCTCTCACTCTGTCTGTCTGTCTGTCTGTCTGTCTGTCTGTCTGTCTGTCGTCTGTCTGTCTGTCTGTCTGTCTGCTGTCTGTCTCTCTCTCTCTGTCTCTCTGTCTCTCGTCTCTCTCACTCTCTCCTCTGTCACCCACCCACGAACCGCCATACATACCATACTTCCTCACCGATAGCATGCACACACACTCCAGTGGGACGCAGGGCGAGATCATGGTACAGCAAAGCTCTCACAGAGGTCATTAACAACACATTCCGGATTTTTGGATTTGAGATTCATGCATCATCTGGTGAACTCAATTTGTCTATATTTGCTAAGAATTGTGTGATGTAAACGCTAATAGCTGGCTCATACTTCTTTTTAACTTAAATTTAAATAAATGTTCTTTAATGTAAAACCTAGATAAATATATGAATGTGTCATATTTACAACAATGTAGGTCCTACTGTGTGATAAGCCATTACGAGGCGTTTCAAAATTGTCCTGTGACATCCCACAGTGGGAGTGTCCACCCAGATCTATGAAGACTAGATCAGTCTACCAGCCTAACCCCCCCCCCCCAGTGGACTGTGCCAACAGGTCGGCGTAACTATCAATCATTCATCTGGGTGGACACTCCAACGTGTGATGTCCCTATGTCAATGATCATTTTAGTTCGGATGACCATTTTGAAATGGCTTGTAATCCCACTCACACCTGGTGGTGGAATAGGGCCCTTTAAGCCAGTTAATCAATAGAAGAAGCAGATTAAAAATATAAAAATAACTGCTCATGTTGTGTGGACCAAGAGTCAGTTGCGTTGTTTTTTAAAGCGGCAATGTGACCACAAGCCCACCTGCAGACAACACCGCTGAGCTGCCGCCTGTAATGAATGGTGTATCAGCGAGGTAATCAGTCATGGCGGTTAGCAAAACGTGTAATCATGGGCAATCGTGGAATCAGAATTTACACGAGCCAGTAGTCATCAAGAGTCATCTGTTCCACCTATTTCACAGTGGCGTCGCTGAAGGCCACGCTACAAGGAACCAAGCAGAATTGAGTCTACAATTGAATTAGGGCCTGCGTTTTCTCATTCCAAATGTGCAGTGCCTCAACACGCCTTGAAAATGCCCGTCTTCTCTCGACTTCAACCTCTTCAGCTAGCTTTTTTGGTGGGTGGGGGGGGGGGGGGGGACGATTTTATTGGGCAGGCCCAATTCATGTACCAATATAATCTAAACACATGTTATGGGCCTAATCCTTGTCACGGTGCGGGCTGTTATTGCGAGACTATGGTTTTCTGTTCACTCGTCATCTGATTCCAGACAACCCCCCCCCCCCCGTCCTCCTGACTCCTGACTATCTGCCGTCCCCCCCCCCCCCCCCCCCCCCGGCTGTAGCCCCTGTTACAATGCATCCATTCTTGTTGGCTTGAGGGCTAGAGATTAGCAGCCAGATGTGACACAATCGGTAGATTCTCCCGTTGCAATTCATTAGAAACGGCCACTGCAAACAAACTGTAAAACATCATGTTACTTGGGAGCCTGTGGTCGACTGGCGTGTGCCCGTGTCGTTTGTATGTGTGGATCGTGTTTGCTTGGCGAGTCCCGAGTCAACATGGTTTTGAGTGTTGCGCTAACATTTACTTTACTGAAAAAGAGAAAACACGGGTGCGATGAATAATGTAAACCCCCTTGCTTCAAGGAATAAGCCTTAATGTTTATATGTATACATCTGTATGGGCTGGTTTGCGGTTTGAGCGTGAGCCTGTGCATGTGTGCAACAGGGCTACAAAGACGCCATGCTAAATGAGACCCAATGGTAGCATTGTACGACTTTCATTTGTACGTCTGTACAGGTGTCGGACGTATATTTCAAGCTATCATCATCATCATAAGCATGATAACTTGACACGCATCGCATTGAACTTTGCTGTTTACAATCATGTATGTAATAGATGGTTCTTTATGTTGAGGCTGTGCGGATGAGGGATATTTTGGCTCAGCCCTATTGTATTATCCGTTATCAGTATAGAAAACATTATCTTGATGGGATGAAGTTTCAGGAGACCTTGTAATATGGCTGTAATATTATAATCTCCTCTCCCTCCCCACCATTATAAGCCTTTTATGACTCGGACATTGGCCTTTTTGTACAGTTTTACCAACCTGAAACATAATACGGGAATGGGCGTTAACAATGAATGGATGCATTCAGAGGCTTCCCAAAGCCCAAATGTGTCCCTGTCTTCCTGGCCAATGCGTTGTAATGGACATCAGAATAAGTTTCCCTCGAGGCACTACAGAGGTGTAATTCTCTCTGCCTCATTGTTTAGTGCAATGAGCGCTCCATTGAAGTCTACCAATTGATTGATTGGAATGCTGCGACGTGTGCTCTCACAGAATCTTCTCATGGTCCCAATGATGGGTTATGTGGTTCACTTCCAGGCCTTCGCCACAAACGCCTGATTTGCATTAGCCAGGGAGCCCACCCCCCCCCCCCCCTCCTCTCTGTCTCTCACACACATTCCAGGGTCAGGGGTCAGCTGGCTCAGAGGTGTGTGTGTGTGTGTGTGTGTGTGTGTGTGTGTGTGTGTGTGTGTGTGTGTGTGTGTGTGTGTGTGTGTGTGTGTGTGTGTGTGTGTGTGTGTGTGTGTGTGTGTGTGTGTGTGTGTGTGTGTGTGTGTGTGTGTGTGTGTGTGTGTGTGTGTGTGTGTGTGTGTGTGTGTGTGTGTGTCTTTTGAGATTGTAGATGTATACCGCATGTTGGACCCTGAAGTCAAATTACGACGAGGGCTAAAGGATTCCACACACTCAAACACACACACAGGAAACGACGCGGGGAAATTCCTGTTCCAAGGAAGGGTGGATTATTTTCCCTGTTTCTTCCTGTTCCTCTGTTACCCCTAAACCCCCCCTTCGTCTGTCCCCGCCCCCCCCCACACACACACACACTTCCTACCCGCATGGTCCATCTGTTGTAAGGCCCCATTCCACCTCCTGTGCCCACAGGGGGGTAGCTAAACTTGTTTTCTATATGATACTATAAGTATATATTATATATATTTATGTTGGTTCAATATCTTTTGCTGGTATGGAACCCGCTTGTTTAGTTGATCATTTTGTCCATTAAAGGTCCTTTTGTGTCCACCATTGGATCCATATCAAAGTTATATTTGTGATTATTGATTAACGGTTAGTTTACAACTTGATTTGGCTTGATATGGCTTTTTTGTGGACAGGTGTTCCATTTATTTTTTTCTTTTCAGACTCCCTTTAGCCCAAACAAATAGATTAAAGAACACTTTAATACCCTCTGCCATCTCCCACCTGAACTACAAGATGAAAAGGGTAGATGCTGTCTTAACTTATTGTATATTTATACATTTTTCTTAACTTACGAGTAAGTAAGCTTTTATCCTTGGTCTTGGTTGTGTCCTGTGTTTAATGTTGTTAAATGTAAATCCTACTGATGTTTTCCTAATCACCCCACTGGGGGACAAATCAAGTAAAATGTGCAATGAAAATCATTTGTAGAGGCTGCTTAAGCTATTTTAAGATGAGTTCAGTCTTCTGTGCACGAGAGTGAAACGTATATTTTTTCGGTTGACGGTTGAAGCTGTGAATAGGACACTGGAGTTTCCCCTTCCCCTTTCAGAACATTGGGTTTGACAGAGACTGAGAAGATGTGCAAGCCCAGTGTGGGGATGGTTATTGTTCAGGGGAAGTTTGTGATAGATGAATCAGTACCACAGCCCCCCCACCCTGCATCTGCCCCCCCCCCCAAGTCAGAAGAGAACTTGGGACATGTCAAATGATCGGACTCTAAATAGGCAAGGACGCGTTAAAAGCCATTGTCAGCAAAAGTGTGTGTGTGTGTGTGTGTGTGTGTGTGTGTGTGTGTGTGTGTGTGTGTGTGTGTGTGTGTGTGTGTGTGTGTGTGTGTGTGTGTGTGTGTGTGTGTGTGTGTGTGTGTGTGTGTGTGTGTGTGTGTGTGTGTGTGTGTGTGTGTGTGTGTGTGTGTGTGTGTGTTGATGGCCTCTGTCTATCAACACCATCCTCTGGAATGTTAATGAAAAACAACAAGAGAATCTAGTTGCATTTTTTCCCCCCCTCTCTCGCTCCTTCCATCTTGATGTTTCTGAACTCCTCACTTGAGCCACTTCATGAAGAACAAACTCTTTCTAGATTTTGAAGTCACCTTGCCGTGCTTGGCAGCAGAAGACACTCACCCCACCCCCCTCTTCCTCCTCCTCATGCCCGAGGGGTTTGTAGTCTGGAAGCCAGCATGAACTGTTTCGCCACAGCTTTCCATTCTTCATCTGGCTCGCAATCACTGTTAACTGCTCCCTGTGCCGGAAGCCTGGCTAAACTGTCACCCCCACCCCCGAATCCAATCACTCTGGCCCCTAGGGGAGGGGAGGGCTACAACTGTTTTAAGAGTTATCGTGGCACTAAGCATAAGGAGCATGTTGAGTCCCATGTTGTCTCTGAAGATCACTGCATATTTCTGTGTGTGAACTAGAATAGAGCCGATCAATTTAGCGTGCGTGTGCGTGTGTGCGTGTGTGCGTGTGTGCGTGTGTGTGTGTGTGTGTGTGCGTGTGTGTGTGTGTGTGTGTGTGTGTGTGTGTGTGTGTGTGTGTGTGTGTGTGTGTGTGTGTGTGTGTGTGTGTGTGTGTGTGTGTGTGTGTGTGTGTGTGTGTGTGTGTGTGTGTGTGTGTGTGTGTGTGTGTGTGTGTGTGTGTGTGTGTGTGTGTGTGTGAGATAGGTGCCGGGGCTCTGAGCGTGCGTGCAGGAGGTGTAAATTTGCTGGCACCTTGTGGGCCCTCCAGGGGTGCGAGAGTTGGGGGGGAGGGGGGCGGAGCCGGCGAACGTGTAAGCGAAGGGTGTAAATTGAGCTTTCGTGGTCTTGGGGAGCGAGGCTCTGATTGGAGGGCGGCGTGGAACACACGCAGCTCTAAAACTGTGACATCTTGGGACTCCTCCCCCTCCTTTCTCTCTGGTTGACGTGTGTGTTTATTACTGTGAGTTTTCATATATTTTATTTTGTCTTTCTTCTGCACCATTTTTAGTGTTGGCGCAAAATAGACCTCCAATCATCCTTGCCTGACTGCCTTTTAAAAGAGAGAGAGAGGCAGGCAGGCAGAGAGAGAGAGAGAGAGAGAGAGGCAAAGAGAGGGGGGGAGAGGGAGACGGAGAGAGGAAGCTCTTTAATCCCCACCGTAATGTACAGTAGATTTTTCACCGTTAGTCACCGTTACATCTGTCAGTTTGTAATTCACCTTTGCAGTACACATGGAACACTGAGTGTCGGATGTCAGTCTCTTATCTGTTACCGCCGCTGCCTCCTCCTTCCTCCTCCTCCTCCTCTTTCCCCAGTTGCGTCACCTACTGGTCTGTTTGTCTTCTCTGTCCCCCCCCCCAACCCCCCCTTAGAAACACAAAGAGAGGGAGAGGCACAAGCCCAAACACAAGAAGACCCCACTAGACATGTCTCCCTCCCTCGTCCTCCCCAACACCATGGTCCCCGACAAGGTAAGAGTGCAGCTCGCCCTATTCCCCGTCCCCCCGTCCCCCCGTCCCCCCCCCGTCCCCCCGTCCCCCCGTCCCTGTACCTTCTGTTTGTGGTTGTCTGTGTGTTATTCACCACCGTGGGTGTTCTTAGGGTGTTGTTCAGCTGCTCTGCATCCGGGGGCTCTGGAACTCTCATCGCCGCTCATTTCCCCCCCGCTGCCCCCTTCCAGTTTACTCTCTCGTCAAAACCCGTTTTTGTCCACCTGAGCCTGGCTCAGTTTTAAAACCATTTGCATTTCCACTCTGGGCACGCTGCGCTACTGTTGGTTACTGTTGGTCTAGGGTCTCCGACTCTCCATGTCCGGTCTATTGCTTTTATTTAAATGTATCATCTATGGATCTATTTGCATCTATTTATTGTGACTAGGTTTGGGAACCATTTTTTTCCCCGCATTCCTAGTAAATTAACAAATTAACAAAACTGAATCAATGTTCTTTTATCGCAGGGCTACAACTGCAGCGGTGGCTCCGGCGGAGTCGGGGCCTCTCTGCCCGCCGCCTTGCAGAAGCGGTTGGACGACGGCACCGCCCGCTTCACCACCGCCAATTTCCAGGAAGTGCCGTTGGCACACGGCGGAAGCGGCGGCGGCACCAAGGACGGCTCGGCGGTCGACGGCGGGAAGCCGGGATCCGAGGCAAAGAACAAGAAGGGCAACATGGCCGGTGCCGCCGCGAGCACAGGCCATGTGGTCGGCCAGCGGGGGGGGGGCCGCAAGTCTCTCATGTCCTCGGGGAAACCGCTGCCCTCCACCATGGTCACCATGGCAACCTCCTCCACCTCAGCCACCGCCTCCACTGGACCATTTCATCAGGGTGAGCACTTTTTCATGTCCAAGTTTGCCTTTGACCTTTTTCTTTTTTTCTTTTTTTTTTTACTTTATACATCATGGTGTGTTTGCTTTGTGTCCACAGAGCAGACGGCATACACAGACCCATTGGCGTCTGTTATCTAGAGCCTTGTTTAGGTTTAGGCCTGATTCACTACCACACACACACACACACACACACACACACACACACACACACACACACACACACACACACACACACACACACACACACACACCACACACACACACACACACACCATAAGGATAGAAGTTAGTCAGAGCTCCTGTGTCTGTTGTTATCAGTGGATAACAGTGTGTTTATGTTTCTGTGTATGGGAGCTTGTGTGCGCTCACCAGACATGGCCTCTGTCACATACACATTTGTTTCTAAATAAATACATACATTTGTAATTTATTCATTTTTTTTTTTCCCTCCTTGTGAATAATACTTTGCCTTTCCTCTCTTTCCCTTTTTTTTTTTTTTTTTTGTTTCTTCTCTCCCAGGCCTTTTACTGACCAGCGCCAGTAAGACGTCCTCTGCCCCGTCGTCCTCCGACTTCCTGGGCTTCTCCGATTCGTCCCTGCGGCCGGGGGGCGGCACCACCTTCTCGTCCCCGCCCTCGTTCAGCAGCTGCCTGGTGAAGACCGGCTCGGAGGGCGGAGCCGACGGCTCCACCGCGCTGTTTGGGTCGCTGATGTCCGCCACCGTAGCACCGGGAGGTACTTGTGAACGCACGCAACTTGAGTTATTTAATGAAAACTGTTCTTATTTGTCTGTTCTATTTGAGTTTTCGGATTTTCTTTTTATAAACTGTATATAAATGTGTTTAAATGGTGGTGTAAATTTTATTTTTTCTTCTTAAAACCATGTATAAACGCTTATAACATAATAAACTATCACTTGGTTCCAATAGAAAAATCTTCCCCTGCAGCTGTCTTAACGACAAGCTTAGAATCTGTTTAATTTGACCAAAAAAAAACTAAAAACAGATGGTATCCTAATAAAGTATTTCCTGACTCCACGTAGTGCAACGGTTACAAGCTTAAGCTGTGAATCCGTAGCCGTCTGGCAACTTTTTACTTTTCATGTTTTCACACTAATTGGCCGGCGAGTGCTGGCAGCCGCCGCTCACAACAAAAAACATTCTAATTGTTTTCTCCCCCCCCCCCCGCGCGCGCGCTTCATCCTGGCAGTGGGCGGGAAGCTGTACGAGAACTCTCACTGTCTCACGCCACCGGACACCGTGAGCCTGAGCGGGGTGGTGGGCTTCAAGCGGGCCCAGCCCTCCACCTCGGGCTCCGGGCCCGGCCTGGCGGGCGCCAGCGCGGGCTGCGGCGGCGGCGGAAGCGACGACAGCGGGAAGAAGAAGAAGAAGGGCAACTGGCGCAACCGCTTCGGGCCGTGCTTCACCACGGAAACTAAGCCCTCGGAGCCCGCGCCGTCGCTCACACTGCCCGCCGGCGGGGTTGGCGCCCTCTCTTCTTCCTCCTCCTCCTGCTCTTCCTCTTCCTCCGTCGCCTCACCCTCTCCGTTGGCGCTGTCGGGGCGCCCCGGCCCGGGGGGGATGACCGGGGGCGGAGCCGGCGGCGTGGGAGGAGGAGGAGGAGGCGGGGCCGAGAGGATGATGGGGGTCGGCGGCGGGATCCAGAAGTCCCCGTCGCTCCTCAGGAACGGGACGCTCGCCGGCTCCACCCCCACTGGTGCAGGTAGGACACGTGAATTAACAAAACAAACGCATCTAAGCTCATTTTTCTGGCGTTACTAATTCATAGATTGTGTGGGTGTCCCTCTTTGCAAAGTCACCATTTTTTGTCACTGTTTTCTGTTGCAGAAAACAGCTTGTTTGTTCACTTAAATGATGTGTGGTTCAGGCTTCATCCTAATTTAAGGATTTATCGACTTTCTGTATCTTTTTTTTGGTTTTAATGCTAAACAAGCGCCCTCATTTGACATGCTGTTGAATGAAACAAACACTGCAAGCAGCAGCGTGTCCTTCTGAAGCTTCATGACCATGGCACGAAAATTCACAAAGATTTCTATCTCTCTCTCTCTCTCTTTCTCTCTCTCTGTGTGTGTTTCTCACACTCGCACACATGTTGAAGTGGTCACTGTCCTCCCCCCCCCCCCCCCCCCACCCACCCTAATCTGTGTTCAGTTGCTTGGCAACCGTCTTTATGCTTAGGAGTTCCATTCTGCTGATGGAAATGGCCCAGTAGTATTACATTTGCTTCTTCTTCTTCTTCTTCTTCTTCTTCTTCTTCTTCTTCTTCTTCTTCTTCTTCTTCTTCTTCTTCTTCTTCTTCTTCTTCTTCTTCTTCTTCTTCTTCTTCTTCTCTTCTTCTTCTTCTTCTTCTTCTTCTTCTTCTTCTTCTTCTTCTTCTTCTTCTTCTTCTTCTTCTTCTTCTTCTTCTTCTTCTTCTTCTTCTTCTTCTCTTCTTCTTCTTCTTCTTCTTCTCTTCTTCTTCTTCTTCTTCTTCTTCTTCTTCTTCTTCTCTTCTCTCTCTCTCTCCTCCTCCTTCCTCCTCCTCCTCCTCCTCCTCCTCCTCCTCCTCCTCCCTCCTCCTCCTCCTCCTCCTCCTCCTCCTCCTCCTCCTCCTCCTCCTCCTCCTCCTCCTCCTCCCACCTCTCAAACAGTCAAATACTCTCACCTGTTACCTTATGTGTCTGTATGAACACCCATAATTTGCATATTCCGCCTCACTGTTTTGTCGTTTGGGGCGAATGTCAATTCAATCGTCCGCTCGAGTCCCAGGTGATGCAGTGCGGAACGTGTGTGACGTTTAGTTAAGTAGTCGGAATGAATGATTCGTTAATTTATGAATTTATCGCCTAATGAGCTTCGAAGGGAAAAGGGAGGAGGGGTTAGTGTTGACAATGAAAAATTACTTCAGCCGTTTGGCACAGATGTTTTGTAGGCGCTTACAGATGTCGGGTGTGTGCGTGCGCGTGTTGATTGCACATTATTTGAGCACTGTTATTCTGATTATTATTTTTTTTTTTTATAAATAATGTATACATTACTTATACACAATTGACAACATGACTATCAATGTGATTAGGCCTTGTCCACCGTGCTGCTCGGCAACCTGGCGCTGTTGTATCATTGGTTGGCCAAGTGGCCACTAACCCACACCATGTTTGGAATAAATTGCAATAAAATGCTGGCCGATTTGCATCTTATCAAAAGGGATACACAAAGAGAAAAAAAAACTAACGTGTGTGTGTGTGTGTGTGTGTGTGTGTGTGTGTGTGTGTGTGTGTGTGTGTGTGTGTGTGTGTGTGTGTGTGTGTGTGTGTGTGTGTGTGTGTGTGTGTGTGTGTGTGTGTGTGTGTTTATTCCTCTGTATGTCATCTGTACTTATGTTTATATGAAGATTTTGTTATTTGCAATGTGCGATGGCATGGTTCTGTGCTTGGGTTGCCTGGTTTATTGTTTATAAACGTTTTATGTATGTGTATTTTTTGGTTTGATAGCTGACCAGCATGATCAATTATTTATTGACCATGCCCCAAGGATATCGCACACATATTGCCAAATTAGGTTGTAACTTCAAATTCCAATTTTCTAAATCGGCAATCGATCTTATTAGCAAAAAATGAAGTGCTATTGATTACTATTAAAATGTCCTCAGAATTAGTCTTTCGCCAAGTATTAGTTCCAACGTATCGTTCTTTGACGTGCGTGCGTGCGTGCGTGCGTGTGCGTGTGTGTGTGTGTGTGTGTGTGTGTGTGTTACATTCTCCTTTCCACTGTAAATATTTAGCCAGGGGTTAATGCAGGGCAGTAATGGGGAGGCTCCTGTCGTCTTTATCTTTCCCCCCCCCCCCCCCATCCTATCCCATCCTGTGTGGCGTCTCCCCTGTGTGGACGGATGGATGGATAGTTGGCCTGATAGATAGGTGTTAGTGGGCGGCAGTGGGGGGGGCAGCAGCAGGGGGTTAGATGTGGGCCAGGTTAATGTTTGACAATGCTGGATGGAGGGGGATGGGTGTGTGTGTGTGTGTGGGGGGGGGGGGGGGTCACAGATGGGTTGGCTCAGGCTGGTGGAGGTGGAGCTGGGACAGCCCATGGCGGGAGGTAATCTGTTAGGCCAGTGGAGGAAAGTTAGTTCCGCATGGATGGGTGTTGTGTGTGGGACCATGGATGAGAACGAGTGAGGGAGGGGAGGGTAGAGAATAGTAGGTAAAGCTCAAGTTATACAAAGCAAATTCAATGCAGCCCTTTTTGGTAAAGCCAGCTAGTGTCGGAATAGTGTTTTTTTTCATGCTACCATGGTAGAGGATTATGGTTGTCAAAAATGTGTTGTATTATCAATAGGTATATTTTGTGCAATTTAGTGATGTCACTTAAATAAATCGTCAGAGAAAGTTGTTTATTTTTTCCCATGATTCTTTGCCATGTGGTGCTTTGTCTCCATGAGGAGCACTTATCAGGAGCTTTGACGTAACCAAGGCAACCTGTCATTGTTTATGAATAAGATTCATCAGACACAAAATCAGCTATTTTGCAGCCGCAGTGTTTTACATTGTTTAATGGATAGACTTTACACACTTATTAACCCAGCATGAAAACCATAGTTTTTCAGAATGAGGCCAGGTTGTACTTTTAAAGCTGGCATGTTCCAGGTGGACGTTCAGGCACCTTCCAAAAGCTAATGAGTTGGACGGGATGAGCTGCTTGGACAGGTGGTGTGGGGGGAGATACGGTCAGGGAACCGTGGACGTCAACCGTATTGATCTCCAACAGATAGGCCCGGGCTTCCAGCTTACGCCAGGCCATGGTGTGCCTTGTGTCATCATTTTTGGTTACATTTCTGGTTAATCTACAGTTTATTTTGTGTATGTATATGTTGCATGCACTATACCATGGTGCATAGTTTTACATAGACTCCAGCCTGTATGAGTCTGGTATTGCCTCATGCTGCTACAAACCCTCAGGGCTGAGTCTTGAGTCTTGTGGTTTACTTTAACCTTTCAGTTTGTCTTCAGTTCTGACCGGCAACATGCTGACCAGGGCTCGTAGTACCCGACCATGACCTCACGAGCTGCCGTCGCCACTCTCGGCGCTGCTATGCTGTGCTAGCTACTATGTGCCTGTCTTATCAGCCTGCAAAGTATATGTAGTTAGTGTGCGCACCTGTGAGTGTGCATTAGTCATCAGGCTTGTGTCTTTCTCGCTCTTTATCTCGCTCTGTCTGTCTGTCTCTCTCTCTCTCTGCGCTCTCCCCCTCTTTCACTCTCTCTCTCTCTCTCTCCCTATCCCTCTTTCTCTTTCCTCCCCACCCACCCCCCTCTCTCTCCCCACCCCCCTCTCCCTCCCCACCCCCTCTCTCTCCCCACCCCCCACTCTCTCCCCG
>CM051018.1:105000-112040 GCA_027704905.1 Muraenolepis orangiensis
AAGAAAAAAATAAATAATTCAGAAATTGTCTGGTATGAACATACTAAATTAGAACTCCAAATGGCGGTACGGTGTTAAAATAGTACCGCGATTTGTGAAGTTGAGGTGTTGCCAGTGCATTGCCAAAATTCCTATTGGCGATGGGCTATTACATGAAGGAACCCCCTCACCCTCTCCTACACCCCTTAGTTGGGAAATGCTTTAATTGGATTAAACTATCCGCACCAGAGCCACTTTGTCAGCGTGCCAGTGTAGTGTGGAGCCACGGCTACTCGAGAGGTGTGTGTGTGTGTGTGTGTGTGTGTGTGTGTGTGTGTGTGTGTGTGTGTGTGTGTGTGTGTGTGTGTGTGTGTGTGGTGTGTGTGTGTGTGTGTGTGTGTGTGTGTGTGTGTGTGTGTGTGTGTGTGTGTGTGTGTGTGTGTGTGTGTGTGTGTGTGTGTGTGTGTGTGTGTGTGTGTGTGTGTGTGCGTGCGTGTGTGCGTGCGTGTGTGTGCGCACATGCGCGCGCATTGCTATTGTTTCTCTCCTTTGAAGAGTGAGTGTATATTTTCCTTCATCTCATATGGGCCAAGTTGGCATACAATAATGCAATTAATTATGAACTAAAATATAAAAAAATCAACATTGATTAAATGTATTGTCACTTTGACCTGGGATAATTAAAATCCTCAAATAATAACATGTGGTGGCCATGGCCTTAACATAAAGACATTATTGTAATGTGAATTTGACCTTTTTTTTCTTCTTTTCTCTCTCCTCTAGGTAAGCAGCTTGCCAGGGTCTGTGTTCAACCTCGCTCCCTCTCATATGTTTGGGAACCGGCTTAACCCAAATTCAGCCATGGCAGCACTCATGGCCCAGTCTGAAGCCACGCCAGCAGGTATATATATGTGTGTGTTTATTGTGTCGGGGAGAGAGAGAGAGAGAACGGGAGAACAAGAATGAGCGAGATAATGGCTGGGTCACGCCCCCTGGGTCTCACAGAGGGGTCAAGGGTCATTGGCTATGGTAGTCACAGGCTCCTCCCTTACAGCTCCAGTTACACACACACACACACCACACACACACACACACACACACACACACACACACACACACACACACACGCCTAGCGTTGGGGCTGTCCGGCGTGTAGCAGTATGTAGAATAAATTGGAGCAGAGGAAGTGGCCGGATAGACTGTTGACTTCTGCTGGACGGACAGGGAGAGAGTTTAGGGTTTCGTGCTCTGTGAGAAGGGAAGGGGGGAGAGAGAGATAGAAAGAGTTGGGTTGATGCTTTGCTCCAGTGCCCCCCCCGCAACCTGCGGGTCAGCTCACTAATCACACTTAATGACACACACACACACACACAACACACACACACACACACACACACACACACACACACACACACACACACACACACACACACACACACACCACACACACACACACACACACACACACACACACACACTATCTATGTGCGACCAGGACCGTGAGTGACTGCGTGCAGATGGCGCGGTCGCAGCACCGGCGAAACCTTTTCAACCCATTGGCCAAACCCTGGATTAATAGCTCCTGTTGAGCTCCAGCCGTTCTCCGCTCTACACATTGTGACCTGTGGACAGTCTGTGCATGCACATGTGCTCATGGCAAGCACACGTGTGTGTGTGTGTGTGTCTGTCTGTGTGCATAGCCTATGTACACCGTTAACGTATGTAGTGCGTCTGGGCTGGTGACTTGAGTGTGCATGTGGGGAGGTGCGCTTTTGTATTTATGTATGTGTGTGTGTGTGTGTGTGTGTGTGTGAGTGTGTGCACACTTGCATTGGATGCACATGGGTGTGTGTGTGCGCATGTGTGATTCATTACCCTCACTGAGGAAAATGAAAAGAGGCGTCTGGCCAGGGGCCCAAAGGGAGCGGGGCGACTTGGGGGAGAGAGACTTTGGGAGGAGGGGGAGAGAGAGAGAGAGACTTGGGGGAGAGGGGTAGAGAGAGAAACATGAGGAGAGAGGGAGACTTGGGGGAGAGAGAGAGAGACTTGGGGGAGAGGGGTAGAGAGGGTCTTGGGGGAGGGGGGGGGGGTGGGGAAGAGAAAGAGAGAGAGAGAGAGACACACTGACTTGGGGCGGGGGGGGGAGTCATAGAGAAACCTGGGGAGGGAGAGAGAGAGACTTGGGTCAGGAGGGAGAGAGATAGACTTGAGGGGGGAGGGAGGGAGAGAGAGAGACTTGAGGAGAGAGTGAGAGAGACTTGAGGAGAGAGAGAGAGACTTGAGGAGAGAGAGAGAGAGAGAGAGACTTGAGGAGAGAGAGAGAGAGAGAGAGACTTGAGGAGAGAGAGGGAGACTTGAGGAGAGAGAGACACTTCGGGAGGGAGGGAGGGACAGAGTGAGTGAGAGAGAGAGAGGAACGAGAGAGGGAGGGAGGGACACTTTGGGAGGGGGGGGAGAGAGGAGCACATGCAGTTTGAATAAGGGCTGGTGTGTAACGGAGATACAAAGAGAGGGTGAGTGAGTAGCTCGCCCAGCCGTCTGTTTTAGATGTGCGATTGATTTTGTGTGTGTGTGTGTGTGTTTTAGACCAGGAGGTAGGAGACGGCAGCACCAGTAGTGTTGGAGCCCAGGGCTTCTCCATAAGAGCTTCTCCCAAGACCACCCCGCGGTGAGTACACACACACACACACACACACACACACACACACACACACACACACACACACACACACACACACACACACACACACACACACACACACACACACACACACACACACACACACACACACACACACACACACACACACACACACAGATGCTCTGCTCGCTCTCCCTCGCGAGCGAGCCCCCTATTTACATTCCACACTGCCCCCCCACCCACTCCCCTACCCTCGTCTTTTCCCTCCGCTGGCCCCTCATTTCTTCGTCTCTACACACACACACACACACACACACTCCCCCTGCCTCTCTCACCCCTAAAGGCGATCTCCCCCCCCCCCCTCCTCCCTGACCATGAGTTGTGTTTTGGGATGTGGAAATCGTCCACTGTGCTTTGATCTTTTTTCTTTGCTCGCTTTTAAAACCTTGTCGATTGCCAGGGAACGACAGTCTGATAGTTAAACCCCCCCCCCCCCCCCCCCCCCCCCTCCATCCCATCCCAATCCTCCACCTACCTCCTTCCTTCCTCCTCTATCTCACACACACACCATCTCACTCTGGGAACGTTTTCTGGGTCTGTGAAGATGGGAGTTCTTGAGGCTGCCTTCAGCGTGTGTTGGGTCAGTTTAGAATGGAGGTTGGTTTATGTATTTTAATCGGCCCCCGCCTTTGTCTTGTTTGCCTTGCCAGCTGCGAGGAACATTTAATGTAAATAGACTACTTTATAATACAATAAGAAAGAACTAAAATATTAATAATATCTGGAGGAAATATGTCGACGAGATGGAAGGCGTAATAGATTTTCTCCAAAAATGTGTCCAGAAAATATTGTGTTTTTTAAATGACAGCTGAAAATGTTAATATAATGGTAATATTTGGTTAAACGGTCTGGATCACAATTCTGTTTACATGTTCTCCCCGAATTGCTGCTCTATTTCTTTTATTTCCTAATTTACTTACTCAGTATTTTTCATTAATTTTACAATACCATCCCTCCATGCACACAACAGTATATTATAGCTAGTTTCACTTTTCCTCTCTCTCTCTCTCTCTCTCTCTCTCTCTCTTTCTCTTTCTCTTTCTCTTTCTCTCTTCTCTCTCTCTCTCCCCCCCTCTGAAGTCCTCATCCAGACAGGATGTCTTGCTGGCTACTTTTCATCAACGCCCACTGTAACAACAAATTGATGTCGTTTTATAGCCAGCAGTGTCTATGGTTGTCTGACATTTATGTTGGGTCGTTAATCTCCTCTTTGACCTCTCTCTCTCTCTCTCTGTCTCTCTCTCTCTCGCTCTCCATCGCTCTCTCCATCGCTCTCTGTCTCTCTTATTTTCCCCACTGCCTCTCTCTCTTTCTCTTACCCTCACTCATCATTTTATCTCATGCTTGCTTTTTTTTTGTATTCTTTACACACACCCCTCCCTCCCCTCTCCCTCTACCCTTGCTTGCTCTCTCTCTCTCTCTCTCTCTCTCTCTCTCTCGTCTCTCTGTCTCTCTCTGTCTCTCTCTCTCTCTCAGCTCTCCCATTGGTGGCCTGCAGATCCGCTATGACCCGTCGGGGTCAGGGCTGGGCCTGGGCATGCTGGGGGCGGGGGGTGGAGGAGGTGGTGGTGGGGATGCACTGCCCCCAGTGGCCACCAGTATGGAGCAGCTCCTGGAGAGGCAGTGGAACGACGGGCAGAGCTTCCTCATGCAGCAGGAAGCACAGGGAGACGGTGAGAGAGGAGCTAGACATGAGCACAGACTTAAATGTACATATACACACACATGCATTAATCTGTTCATGCACTCTGTCTCAGTTTTTCCTCCGTCTTTAAAATTGTTTTAAAGACCCGACATCAACATCTTTAATTAACCTCTCGCTCTCGCTCTCCCTCCCCCCCCCCAGTGGTGGCCATGTTGAAGTCCCTGCACCAGTTGCAGGTGGAGAACAAGCGTCTGGAGGACCAGATCCGGTCTCTGACCCTGAAGAAGGAGAGGCTGCAGCTCCTCAGTGCGCAGCTCTCCGTGCCTTTCACCCCCCACTCGGCTTCCTCTGGTATACACACACACACACACACACACATGCACGCACGCACGCACACACACAAACATTTTTCTAAAAAGCTTACGCATGCATACCAAACGTTTACACTCTAGTTCTAGTCAGCCATTCATAACTGCGTTTGTGCATCCCGTTAAATAGAAATAAACTACCGTTAACACACATAAGCGCACACGAAACACACACACACACACACACACATGCGTCACACAGCGGGGGGGAGGGCGGCCTAATGTAAATGAGTATTAATCTGTGTTCCAGACGTGAAGGGATCCCAGCTGGGGGGCGCTGATTCGTCTCTGCCCATGACAGCCCAGGTGAGGACAGCCCTCCCCGTCCTCCCCCCTCCCCTCCCCTTCCCATCCCTCCCCTCCAGAAATTTGCCGGTCTCTCGTTCTCATTCTGTCTTTGCCTCTCTCTCTCTCTCTCTCTGGCTGTCTCTGTCTCTGTCTCTCTGTCTATCTCACTCTGTTCTTGCTCTCTCTCTCTCCAGTACTCGTTCTTTCTCGCTCTGTTGCTCTCTCTCCCGTACTCGCTCTTGCTCTCTCTCGCTCTCTCTTGCTCTCTCTCTCTCTCTCTCTCTCTCTCTCTCCCGTACTCGTTCTTTCTCGCTCTGTCTCTCTCTCTCCCGTACTTGCTCTCTCTCTCTCTCTCTCCCGTACTCGTTCTTTCTCGCTCTGTCTCTCTCTCTCTCGTACTTGCTCTTTTTCTTGTTCTCTCTCGCTGTCTGTCTGTTTCTCTCTGTCTTTCTCTCCTTCTCTCACACACACTCTCTTGCCTCGTTTCCACCAACGCAAGCCTAGTCGCAAGCCTAGCTCTTGCTCTCGGATGGCGCTAGAGCCGGTTCACAGTTGGTTCAACTGGCGAGCCATCTAAGAACCGGTTTGCGTTTCCACCGACTTTTTCCCCCGAGAGAGCCACGTCCTGACGTCACTGTTAACGTCTCTGCTTTCCCAGCAACGCCAGCAGACACAACAGTGGTGGATTACATGATGTATGTACTGTATGTAAGTGTTGTTCCTGGCTTTCAGGCTGCAAACACGGCTGGTCCAACGTGTTGAGCTGCTCGTCTTTAGTGCTATGGACGCGATTACAAATAAACTAATAAAATGGACTTGACGTTAGAGCTGCATTAAGAGTACTTAAACAGGAGGGACCATTTGCCTTTTCTTCTTCAAAACTGTCATCTAGTATTATGTTTCTCGGTTGATAAAGCATAATGAAGCGGACATTTATATTTAGAAATTTTATTTAAAAAAACATTAAATACACAATATACAGTAATCACAAAATGTAAAAGTGTAGAGTGCAGTGTAATAAGTCCATGTTAATAAAGCTCCGAGGGGCTCCTGGGCGAGCTGCAGCCCAGTGGGGCGGTAGCTTCGCATCGACATCGTCGAGGGAAGACGACTCCATAAACAACTAAAACAAGAGAAAAGTGCATTAAAACATGACTCCATAAACAACTAAAACAAGAGAAAAGTGCATTAAAACATGACTCCATAAACAACTAAAACAAGAGAAAAGTGCATTAAAACATGACTCCATAAACAACTAAAACAAGAGAAAAGTGCATTAAAACATGTCTCCATTACACTTTACTGTTTTTAGAAAGTAGCATCCTGACGTTGGCTATTGTTATCAAGGCTAATATCGGCTAACAGAAGCCTAGCAATCATAGCTCCTCATTTCTGATGATACGAACATAACATTGATGTGATAATGAGTAGCTCGCTAAACATATTATAAATACAAAGCTGGTTGGCAACACGGGAGAGATTTATAAAGTAAAACTTACCAGGACCAGAGTGACAACACTGGATCATCAGTTTGTTATCGATTAGCTCCTCGGTCCTGTCCCCCGCTGAAGACATCTCACGCTGTAGTTTTTCGAATAGTGGTTTGTTCTAGAAGCTCCTGTAGTTTATTGTGACCTTCTGCCGAGGACAACAACGTCCACGGAACACTGCTGCTTCGACTTCACGTCCATGGCGAATTTTAGTGATTAAAAAAATGGCCGTCAAAAACTTGGAGTTTGTCCGATAAGCCCCGCCCCCAGCCCCTGGCGTAGTGGAGCTAGCCCAGCTTCGATGTGGGGCCACTCAGAAACCAGTTTACCGGGCCAGAAAGCGGTTCCTTCGCGGTGGAAACGCAAACAACTGGTTCGAGATTAGGCCCGAGCTCCGAACCAGCCCTCAAAACAGCTTAGTGGAAACACGGTATCTGTGGTTCTTTCCCTGTAGGACAACATGTCGTGTGGCGGCCGCAGCAGCAACGGCTCCACCTCCTCTCTGTCCACGCCGCCCTCTGTCTCCCAGAGCCCCCCCCAGCCACAGTTCAACGGCCTGGCGTCAGCCG
>CM051018.1:112540-355040 GCA_027704905.1 Muraenolepis orangiensis
TGTTACTATGTTACTGCAAAGAGCCACATCATACACACAGTCACAGATGCCCCCACCCACCCCCTCTCCTTCTCTCTTTTGTTCTCAGCCTTTCTCTGTGCTCCCTCACTCTCTTTCTCCCCTCTCTCTATTACACAGACTAAATTAAAATCTAGAACTTTACACACACACACTCAGGATCCTCCCTCCCAAAGACACACACACCCTCACACAGACAGACACACATAGCTCTGCTCTGATAGATTTATTGTAAATGTCACACACCATAATATTGACAGAAATTGAATTAAACCTCTCCTAACTACGGCCAGTTATTATCAACAATGAACATTGTGTGCACTCTCACACAAACTCTCAGTAAACTAAATGTGAACAAGTTTTTTATCTTCCTATGCATGTTGCTTCTTTAAATTAAATTAGTGGGACTTCTGACATTCCTTGCCTTGAACAATTCTCCACCTTGTTTCAGTTTTTGGTTTTCTGGAAACAAGATTTCAACCACGCATTGGTTTAGGCATTTTTTAACAAACTCCCCTTCATTGTATGGCTTTTTAGCTCGTGCTATGTTCCAAGCAACTTGATATGATGCAAGCGTTACGGTCTCCGAGTGCTTCGTTATTTTTGCTTTTCCGCCTGACTTTTCAAGGTGTTTAACTTCTGCTTGCGAAGTTCAACACCTTTAGGGAATTCCTGGTCGATGGAGTGAGCATGGAGTGAGGTGAAATGGTGCTGAAGATTTGAAGCCTTGAAATTGGCTAATGATGTCTGGCATAGAAGGCAAAATGGCTTGCAATCGCGTTCTATAAAAAAATATGAAGGGTTTGAACTCAGGTGGTCAACTCAGATAGTGCTTACTCAACGATAGGGTTTTCACCCCTCGAAGGTGATTGGTTCACTGCATCACAGGCATTTTTGTGATAGGCTCTTGGGCCGAATCACAATTAGACGCGCTGTCATGCTCTCATACTGACACTACACACACACAGTGGCGTAGGGGAGGGGCCCGCAAGGCACCCACTGCGGGGGGGAAGAAAATTAACATGTATATATCTTAATTTCTGATCGGGTAGTAGCACCCCACCCCCGTCAACGATCGTCGCACATCGCGATATTTCCCCACGGATTTTGCTCGCGGGGGGCCACGGGATTTTGCGCTACGCCACTGCACACACACGTACACACAGGTACGTACACACACACACAAATATAATTCGATATGAACTGAAGAGCCGCATGAAACTGTGCAAAGAGCCGCATGCGGCTCGAGAGCCGCGGGTTGGCCACCCCTGGTGTAGTACCATCTGGTGGGGTAGTAGCAGGTTCTGTAGTGGATGGACATTGAGCTGCAAGACAGATGACATAATTGTTTTTACAATAATGCATAGAATTCAATACATACAAATAATTTCATTTAATTTGACATGCATCAGTTCATACGTTGTTAGGCCTGTCATTGTGACTAACATTTCACCTTAAAAATCCACTTAAATTAATAATCTGAAAATACATTTTCCCTATGACTGTTTAGTCTACAGAGGTTCATGTTATCTTCTGTATAGCTTACGTAGTAGACTTAACTTGTCCTATTTGCTATTTAACCGTCACTTTAATTCAAAGTGAGTGAATGAATCGTTAGTCTTTAAAGGTGCTGCAGGTAAGATGTAAGAGCTATTGGTTGATTGTAATTTGTTAGAAATGGCCTAGCCATCCTTCAGCTGTTAGTGAGTGAAATGCTCTGTGATCATATCTGTTTAGAGTTGACTGTGGCTTCCTCCATATGAGACTATTTAGAGTGTTGAACGCTCCCTGCTCATTTCTGACCAATCAGGGCATCTCTTCCCTGATTGGTCCGAGGAATACATCTTGCGTGTCAATCACAGGTAAGTGGAACGCAACACTTTCTCACTGGCAGAGACACTTAGGGAGGGAGGGAGCAAAATGGGAGGGGACTTTCTTTTGGAGTTATTTAGCTTCAAAATCTTGCTAGTTTCTACTATATCCTGTGGTAATCTTTACCCCCACCATGTTTGTTTGTCTGTCTGTTTGTCTGTTAGCAAGATAATAATAATCCTAATACTAGGATGGGTTAAATGCAGAAAACACATTTCACTGTATGTCTGTACATGTATGTGACCAATAAACCAAAATAGACCAAAAATTCAATCCTCCAGATTTAGATTTGATATATGACGCAAATCAAATGCCCCCATTTTGCATTTCAAAAATCTGGTCACTTTATGATACTGATGGTGCATCATCTACTGTATACAGTTTGCATTATTACTATTAGAACATATACATGGATGCAGCATTACACAAGGCTTTATGCACATTTATTTAAGCACTTGTGAATATTGAACCAGAGAACGAATCTAATTGTAATTGCCCCTATGTCTGTAAATGTTATTATGTATGATCTTACATGCGTGGACCCCAGGGGGTCCCAAGAGTCAACCACTGACTTTGAGCAACAAGTACGTGAAACCAGTGAGACACATCCAGTCGCTCAGGAAATGCTAACCCATGTGTTTTTTCTCCATATAAGCCCTGTGTTTCATACACTCTCAGTGTTTTTCCCTCTCATGTTTTCCTGCCCTCTGATTGGCTGCCTGGGACCTCATTGTTTCCACCTGTTATGTTCCGTGTGTTTAAATAGGCGTTGTCTTCTTTTGTTCGGGGCCAGTTCATTATATATATATATATATATATATATATATATATATATATATAATGAACATAATAATGAATAACTTGGCGGTTATTCAGGCGTGGTTGGCCGCTCCGAAAGTTCCGTGTGTTTCTCTTTTCCAATTTCTCAATCAATGTTAAAAGCATCCTTGTGAGTCGGCCAATTTCATCCTCCACCTACCTGAGCCTGATGGGAGAGAGCTTGTGAAGTTGGCGTTGAACCCCCGGCCCGACACGGACCCGTCCGTCCGGAAGAGAACGGTGATCTGAGTGGAGGAGGACTGGAAGAAGTCCTGAACCGTGTGGTTGTTTTCACACAATTTTCAAGAGTCGCGAGTTCACAGAGGGTCCATCGAAGACAGAGACATAGTCACAGCCACAGCAGTCTTCCAACCTACACATACCAAAGACCATCCGTTCCAAGGGTCATAGTCACGCCAGAGCCAACGACTAGGCCTACTTTGATAAGTCATGAGTTATTAAAAGGCCAGGTGTCAACCAATGTGAGACTTAATTCAAGATTCAAGATTCAAGAAACTTTATTTATCCCGAGGGAAATTAATGTGCAACAGTTGACACAGGGGGAATAAATGCACACACAAATATACTAATACCTAAAAGCTAAAAACGAAATAACAACAACTAACTAAACAAAACTCTTATAAACAAAATATAACTCTAAAATAACTCTAAATTGAATCTAAATGTATTGATAGATGAATAGATGAATTGCACAATTTACAGTATTATTACAGTAATACGTAGGTATATACAATACACAACAATACGTATAGTGCAAATTGGCAGTAATAATATATTAATAAATAACTCCGATGAATACTTCAAAGTGACATGTGAAATTGAATTTACAGTGCAAAATTACAGTGAAAGGATTTACAGTGCGTTGACCAAAAAATAATAATAATAACAGTGCGTTGGCCTCAGGTCACTGAGTCTCCACTGTCCCTCTCACGACCCGAGGTAGATGAATTACAGAGACTGATGGCCACAGGAAGAAAGGACTTCCTGTGGCGTTCTGTGGTACATCTGGGTGGAATGAGTCTGTTGCTGAAGGTGCTTCTATATGAGGTCAGCACCTGATGGAGAGGGTGAGAGTTGTTGTCAAGGATACTACGCAGCTTGCGCAGCATCCTTCTCTCAGACACCACCAACAAGGAGTCCAGCTGGACCCCCAGGACAGCGCCAGCCTTCCTGACAATCCTGCTGATCTTGTTGGCGTCTGCTGACCTCAACCTGCTACCCCAGCACACGACACCGGAGAAGATGGCACTGGCTACCACCGACTGGTAGAACATGTTCAGCATCTTGTTACAAACGTTGAAGGACCGGAGCCTCCGCAGGAAGTAGAGACGGCTCTGGCCCTTCTTGTACACAGCATCAGAGTTCTTGGCCCAGACCAGTTTGTTGTCCAGATGAACTCCCAGGTATTTATATTCCTGAACAACTTCAGCGGACACACCCTTGATGGAAATGGGTGTGGGGGTAGATTTCCTCCTGCGGAAGTCCACCACCATCTCCTTCGTCTTGTCAGTGTTGAGCTGCATGTGGTTCAGCTCACACCACTCAACGAAGGAGTCCACGACGCCCCTGTACTCCTCATCGTTTCCCTCGCTGACACAACCAACAACTGCAGAGTCGTACAGAGTTGTACTGGAAGTCTGAGGTGTAAAGGGTGAACAGGAATGGGGAAAGAACCGTTCCCTGTGGAGCACCAGTGCTGCTGACCACAGTGTCAGACACACAGTCCTGCAGTCTGACAAACTGTGGACGACCCGTCAAATAGTCAGTAATCCAGGACACCAGGGAAGAGTCCACCTTCATCGCACTTCAGCTTACTCCCCAGCAGGGCAGGCCGGATGGTGTTGAACGCACTGGAGAAGTCGGAAAACATGATTCTCACAGTGCTCCTGAGTCTGTCCAAGTGGGCGTAGGCACGATGAAGCAGGAAGATGATGGCGTCCTCCACTCCCAGTTTCGGCTGGTAGGCAAACTGAAGAGGGTCCAGCGATGATCTGACCAGGGGCCGAAGAAGCGACAGGAATACAGGAATACATCCTGCCTGTCAATCACAGGTAAGTGGAACGCAACACTTTCTCAATGGCAGAGACACTTAGGGAGGGAGGGAGCAAAATGGGAGGGGACTTTCTTTTGGAGATATTTAGCTTCAAAATCTTGCTAGTTTCTACTATATCCTCAACTCTTAAATCTTACCTACAGCAGCTTTAATGCTACATTTGAATACATTTTGTTCATATCATTTTTCATGCCTCAGTTCTAATGTTGTCTAGCCTGTCATTGTGACTAAATGTTCATGCGATTGCTGTAGACAAAGTGCTGGAGCCAAAATGCCTTTTGGTTTATTTTGTTTTATTTTAACTCACGTGCAGAGGTGTGGCATTGTCAGTCACCATGGCAACCACCACAGGGGTTGGTTACCCATTTATACTGATCAGTGGCTGACGAGCCCCAGGTGTGCAAGGGGAATAGCCAAACAGTTTTTGACCGTGTCGTGTTGATGTGCTGTATATAGGTCGGCATTCAGTGTTATTTGTAAAAAGAGTTTTCGTATATATTTTTGGTTGATAATGGTCAAATGGATTGGCATATCCGAAGTTATACGAGCACTCTGGACATTGAATTCTTCAAGCACGCGTCTAACTCAACTCAACCCATTTGCCCCTCGCAGTAGGCTTATAGGTAAAGGCTCTATAATTATCGTACAAAAACGGCAACCTCAATATGTGTAATATTAATTCGTACCTTGAGCACAATGTGAGAACATCACACTGCATAGGACCAGGAATCCCAGAGTCTCCATGTTCTCGCCACTTTGCTTCACAATGTTGTGTCCCGTTGCGAAAAGGGATGGCTTTCATACCCATCGATTTACATGACGACATCCTTATAACACCCATAAATTGCGCAACACAATATAACATATTGTAACTAATGGCTCTGAGAAAAATGCAACCTGCATGCAAAATAATTTGCACCTGCAAGGGATTTGCTTAGGGAAATATATAAAGTAGGGCTGGGCGATATGGACTTAAAACTATCACGATATTTCATGGTATTTATTGCGATAACGATAAATGACGATAAATGACAAATAAATGATAAAAATAAAAAATAAAAAATAAAAAAATCTTAATCCTTACCATCATTAAATACATAAGGGATAATGAACGGAACGCTCATTAATAAGTCGGTAGTCGGTCCCGCTCATTAATAAGTCGGTAGTCGGTCCCGACTTATTATGATTTACTTCCGCGGAGAAAAAAATTGTTCTCCGAAGTTGAGGCATTGCTTGGCAACTGGCGCAAACAATTCAGCAATTCTATCAGCAAGTCAGTATTTTCCGTCAGGAAAAGTGAACGGGACTGTTACTACTCGCGGAGTGATATGATAGCCGTGAATTGAAGCCAATTCCAGTGAAAATGCAAACGCCAATACTCACATGATTCATAATCTAACCCCAGGAGAAACACATGCAAAAGTTGTAAAAATACTTTTCTTCTGTAAAAATGCAGTAATGTTTAAATAGTGCAAACTTATTTTACTATGCTGCAAAACATTAGAAAGAAAACACAATGATTCACATCAAGTTTGAAATGTAAACATTGAATGTGACTTTATTAATTAAGAACAAATGAAAATGTAAACACTTACACTCATGGCACAAATGGCGGTAAAAATAGTGCAAACAGCATATCAAAAATAAACAGTGCCAAACAGTGTCTAAGTCCAAACACAACCTGATAAATTAACATCAAAAAGGTACAATCCCAAACATGTCTTTAGTAAAGTTACAAAAATTACAAAACAGTGCAAAAATAACCTGATAAATTAACGTCAAAAAGTTACAATCCCTGTGTACAGACATCTACTGATGCCTAGTCTGGACACATCTTCAGTGATGTTCCTGGAATCATAGGACGTTTCGGGTCTCGCAACATCATACGCCTTCCTTCAGGTGACCCAGCCAGGGCTGATCAGACCCCAGCTTGTGTCCAGATGGCTAGCTAGCTACCATGACTCCATGGCTCCCCTCTTTTGAGCCACAGCCATCTTGAGGCCCTCTCTGCCGCATCGGTGGTACTGCGGATGGCTCTCCTCTTTCTCACTCCCTCGATGCCTAAACTGCTGAAGGCTCTGACCAAGGAACGGGCTGCGAATCCTCTGCATCCAACTTCCCCTGGGAAACACCTTGCTCTCCAACCAGCCTGCTGACAGTCGCTGACCAGTCCTGCGTACTTGGAGAGCTTCCTTTCAAAGGCTTCTTCCAAGCGATCTTCCCACGGGACTGTCAGCTCCAGCAGCACAGTTGCTTGGTGGACTCAGACACAAGAACAATGTCTGGTCGCAGGGTGGTGACTGCAATATGGCTGGGGAACTTCAGCTGATGTTCAAGGTCCACCAACAACTGCCAGTCTCTTGCAGACGTCAGGATGCCTGCAGATGTTTTTCTGGCAGAAGTTGGCTTGTCCCCAGCTCTGACAAAGGCGATGGTGACCTTGGAGTGTCGGAACTGCTTTGACCACGCCAGTCCTGCGCTGATGGCTTCAGCAATGGTCTTCAGGACTTGGTCATGCCTCCACCTGTACCGTCCATCTCCAAGTGCCTTTGTACAGCAACTGAGGATGTGTTCCAGGGTTCCTCGCTTGGAACACAATGGGCATGCTGGTGTCTCTGCTATGCCCCATGTGTGCAGATTTGACGGGCTTGGAAGCACATCATACACTGCTTGGATTAGGAATTTGATGCGGTGAGGCTCGGCTTTCCAAAGCTTAGCCCAGGTCACTTTCCTCTCAACCGCATTCCCCCATCTCGTCCAAGCTCCCTGTTGCTTCATTCCCACTGCCTTGCAGGTTCTTGCCTCCTCCACTGCTGCTCTCACCTCCTCCTGAACAAGACGGCGCCCTTCCTTTCCCCTGGTGTTCATTTGGGGAGTTGGAATGGATCCTAGCCCAGCTCGACCTCGTGTGACCACTCCCACCAGGCTCTTGTGACGCAAACTTGCCTCTGCCTCTTGAACTGCTTCCTCTGCCCTCCATTTCCTGCCAGTCCTCACTTGGATCCCTGCTTTAGCCACCTTCGGATCACTTGAGTCCCTGTATTGAACCACTTCCCAAATATGTCTTTAGTTAAGTTATAAAACTACAAAACAGTGCAAAAACAACCTGATAAATTTACATCAAACAGTTACAATCCCAAACATGTCTTTGGTTAAGTTATAAAACTACAAAACAGTGCAAAAACAACCTGATAAATTAACAGCAAATTGACAAATGAAATACAAGTTCAATGATAATTGAAACACTGATATACTCTAAAAATGTAAATAAAATAACTTATGTGGAATGAGGTTGTGGCTGGAACATGCCACAAATTAGGTAGTGCAAGTTATCACACACATACTACTAAAGCATGTGATTCAGGAAGAGGTCCTGTTGTCTTTTTTATAGCTACATCACACCTTTTAGATTTTTTGACAAGAAGACTAGCATATTAACTGTGGCTGGTTTGAGAGTAGACCTTTGGCATGTAACTATATTTCCCCCAGCACTGAATAGCCTCTCTGAGGCTGTACTTGTGGCAGGGACACACAAGTACTTTTTTGCCAAACGACTCATATGAGGAAAAATCACCTCGTGTAGCTTCCACCATGCGAGGGGATCGCTTTCGCCATCTGCTAGTGGACCAAGCAAATAGCGGTTTAATTCAGCCTCAATTTTCTCTGTGTCAGAAAGGCTGGTCTCTCAACAGCTGGCTTCTTGAAAATGCTTCCAAGACTCTTCCTCTGCTTCTTCGATGCACTTTGGGCTTGTCCTGTAGATCCAGGTGATTTTTCAGGGGCAGCAGCCCCACTTGGCATGACAGAAAGGGATTCCACCTCTCTGACTACTCTGGCTTTGATGACCAGGATCTCTTCTTGACTCATGTGCTGAGTGCGGAAGCGTGGATCAAGCATTGTTGCAATGTTGATCAGTTCCTCAATCTCTGGCTCCTTGTACTTAGTGTTTAAATAGTCCAGTATTGAACTTTTAATTGTCTTGGTGAGATCGGTGTCTTCATCTTTCCCCTGTAGCAGCTCACTGTTGAATAGCTGAAGAACAGGCTTCAAGCATGACAAAGTGACATACTTTTCAGCAAAGAGGGCATCTGTGAAATCAAGGAGAGGCCCTAATGCCTTACTCACAGAATCAAGAACATCAACGTCCTGCCATGTAGGCACAAGATGCCTGGTTGACCTATCAGCAGCTAAGACTTGTGTAATGGCCTTTTCTTGTTCAAGCAGTCGCTGTATCATCTTTTGCCTTGATCCCCATCGTGTTGGATATTCCGTCACCAGTTTATGCAGAGGGAGGCCAATTTCTGAGCATCTCTGAGCGCTGCCTTTTCCAGCTGTGTGAGAATGCACTGACGACCTTTTTACAAACTCCCACAGCTCTGTCAATCCTGGCATCCCTCATGCTTCTCTCTGCAAAAAATGACTGTTAGTTCAGTCATTAATTTCATCATAATATTAAATACACACAATACATACATAAATAATTTCCTTTTATGTCTGTACCAGTGTCTGCATGTTTTAATGTTTTTGTAATGTATTACTTTCCAAAATGTATAGTTATAGTATAGGCAACAAAGGAAGTTGTCTCTGAAGAACATAAAGATTATGCTCATGTATGCTCAACATGCATGCATGGATACACTAACATTAAGAGAAAGGACACATGGAGAGAGTAAACTTACCAATAGCAATGTGTAGACGATGACCAAAGCAAGACAGTCTTGTCCACTTGCTAACGTTGCTTTGACCACGTTAGCTCCACTGTCCGTTGTCAGGCACACCTGTCTCCCCTCGTCTAGATCCCATGCTTCAAGAAATTGCTTCAAACCACTCGTGATGTTTTCGCCCGTGTGGTCATCTGGGAAAAAACTTGTTTCGAGGCAGCAGCTGTTCAAACTCCAGTCGCTGTTTATGTAGTGGACCGTGAGGCTAATGTATGGCTCCGCCACTCGGCTACTCCACATGTCTGTGGTTGAGGCATAAAACTCCACTGTAGACAGCGTTGTTTTTAACCTACCGCGACACTCCTCATACATGACTGGTAGGGCCGTTTTAGAAAAGTATTTCCTTGACGGCATGTTATACCTTCGGTCCATTTTTTGCATCATTCGCCTGAATCCCTCCTTTTCCACTGTTTGGATTGGCAACATGTCTTTTGCCAAGCAAAATGCCACCGCCTCTGTCAATTCTCCCCAGCATTTGCTTGTTTTATCGTACGGTGTGCAACTGGCAAACGCGCTGACCATCCCCTTCTGAGTAAGAGGGGTTTGCACGTTGCTCGTTGACGCCTTCCCCGAACACAACTTCTGACTCTCCTCATACTCTCGTCTGTGTTTGTACTTTAGTTGGTGGAACAAATTGGACGTGTTTCCATCCTTTGTTTGTACTTTTTGTTGACACACTTTGCATGTAACAGACTTTGATTAACGTCTGCTTTTTTGAACCCAAACCAGGTCCGTACTACAGATGGAGCTCCTTTTTCCTCCATTAACTCCTCCTCGCCTACGTTTGGAACTCCGCCTTCCGCCATTGTTGTTCTCCTTCTACATGCCCACGTTTGTCGCATATGTACGCAACACGTCATTAATTATCGTCATTACCCCGGTATGACAAAATACTTATCGTGGGGAGGACTTATCGCAATAAACGATACGATATGGCACAGCCCTAATATATAGGACGATGGACATTTCTAAGTACTATTAACAGATCCATAACAGACATGTTCATGAGGCGGGTCGGGTTGGGGGAAGGGCATGGCACCAGGTATATTGTGGCTCGATCCTTAAAATAATAAACATTTCCCCCAAAGTCCCCTAAAGTACCTCATACACACCTAGCCATTTGTAACAACTACAGTTTATATGAGCCCCTATTATTACTTGTACTGCAATTTAGTGGAATTATTAGATATTGTAAAACAATATCAATATATCAATGTGTACATCTCTTCTGTGCTCCTTTTCAATGGGTCTTGTCTTTTAAAGGGCTCAGGGTTAGGGTAAGTGGTCATCTTTACCCCCACCATGTTTGTTTGTCTGTCTGTTTGTCTGTTAGCAAGATAATAATAATCCTAATACTAGGATGGGTTAAATGCAGAAAACACATTTCACTGTATGTCTGTACATGTATGTGACCAATAAAGAGGATTCAATCCTCCAGATTCAGATTTAGATTTGATATATGGACTGCCAAAATACAAATGTCCCTATTTTGCATTTCAAAAATCTGGTCACTTTATGATACTGAAGGTGCATCATAGCCCACTAAATAATTGGGAGTGCTCTGAAAGCGGTTTATGGAAATTAAACCAAAGCTACGCCTACGTGGTCTACCTGAGCAAACGCTTGATACAAACAACCCCCCCCCCCCTTGTATAATCTTGGATGTTTTCTGTACCCGTATTGGCAGACGAGGCACACTTAAATCATGCTTTAACACCCCCCCCCCCCCCCCCCAAACATACGACGTACATCTGTACAGCGGTTACAAATTAAGAGTTACAAATGTTTGCCTGCAATGTGCAACGTTTTGCTGTGTAGAAGGTCTTCACACACAGTCCGACCACAATGATGATACCATTTTTAATATTGTCATGGTTCACTTTGATGTTGGGCAGAAGAACCACCCTCCGTATGAAGTCTCCCGTGGACGCTCAGTCTTGTTCCGAATTGCCACGTAGCACCAGAGATGTTCTATTCTTTGTGACGGCATATGCCTTGGGATGCCCGCGTTATATCGGCCCCTGCTATTAACTGGTTATTGTATTCCGATTTGTTTTTGATCGATGTTAAGTGTCAATAATAACTAAACAAAAGAGGTGAATGCTTAGCAAGGTTGTGTATTGTACTGAATGGTGTTGTCTGTTGCTAGGACCAACTGCTTGAGAGACCGTACCGGTACTACAGGCGTCCAATGATAATGGCCTTATGTTCTCTCAGTGTGTCATAGGTCGATTGGTAGCGGTGAATGTGGAATACAATTTTGTAAATCACCGTCTCCCCTCTGGGATAACAAATACTTTTATTGTGAGATGGAATTAACGCTAACCAATTAATCAGTAAAGTGTTTTCTAACAATCTGCCCCTTTGTCGTGTCTTATTTGTGTCGCTATGTCAATGACTGCACAGACGTTGTCTTTAAGAATGCTTTTAATATATCAGAATGAAGAGTTATTGGATAAAATTTAGTTAAAAATGAAATAGGTCATTTTGCAAAGAGCAGAAAAGAGGGACCAAAACCACGTTAAATCAAATGTCAATTGACTTCTCGGGCTCCACTTCCTCTTTGGCACTCCCGTCACCCTGGCCCTGCGGGTCTAGTGGGGGGGAAGAGAAAGAGAAAGTGGACGGATGTTAGTGGTGAAAAATCAAGCGCAACATTTCCCTAACGCTTCCTCCAAGCAGAAATAAACTTGCAAAGCCTTGCAAAAACGTACCGTGCAGTGTGATGGGACCCAGGACCAGCGTGTGGCTGTCCTCAGGAGCCCTCAGGGCCCTGGCCTTGCGCACGCTGCAGCCCCGGCGGCAGCGGGAGTTGTAGTCCGAGGCGGGGCAGATCACCACCTTGCACTGCAGGTACACCGACTCGTGGGTCCGCAGAAACTGGAAGGCTCTGAACCTGAAGCGGGCGTCGCTGTTGTAGCCGGACGCGTAGGCGTAGTAGGAGTCGTCCTTTACGCATCTAGTGGCAACAATGAAAAACAATGTGCAAAGAGCACCGTCTTTCGGATTCAGATGTGAAACGGAAGCCCTGGGTCACCAACAATCCCTCGACACCGTGTACTGTATGTAAAGCGCTGTGTTGAGTGCCTTGTTAAAGCACAATGTTAAAGGATCCGTCTCTCGCGGACGGGACAGTGCGTACCCGTTGCGGACAAGGTCGTAGGAAATGTTATGGAAGTCGTGGGGTGAGGGAGACGCCACACACGTGTCCAGGAAGAGAACCAGGCTGCTGTCGGACCACCGCAGGTTCACCTGGACGTACAGGTTCTGGTTCAGGGTCACCACGTACGGAACCTGAGTCACCTGATCCAAGCAAGGAAGAAAACAAAAACACAAAACAAGAAAGGATAAGAATCTCTTCTGCCGTTTGGAAATGTAGTTTAAAATATCGATTCCTATTTATTTCCAACAATTATAATTTTATAGCTTTCTACAGTGTCTCTCTGCAAAAAAAAATCGAATTAAAATCAAAAATTGAACATAAAAGAAAATATATATGTATATGAAATATACATCATAAAAGTTGACGTAAAAGATACGTTATAACATTTGTTTTCTATGTATATAATATCGGGGGGGGGGGGGAACAAATAAACGTGGTTGACTTCATGACCCCCCCCCCCTTACCTCATTTACGAAATTGCCGGAGGTGTAGAAGGCCATGCTGCCGTTGAATCTGCCCATGCCCGAGATGTGGCCGTCCACCTGGGCCCGGGCGACATACATGATCTGGACCGTGGTGTCGGGCTCCATGCGGCAGTCCACGTCCAGCTTCAAGGAGGACTGACGTGTGATCAGGCCATAGTCCAACTTGTGGGCGTGCAGAGAATTGGTGTACGCGATGATGCCGTTGTTCAGCTGTTTCAGTACAGGACAAGAACACAGTGGGATAAGAGTGACATCTTCGGTCCGTGGAAGTTGGAACGGTTGGAATTAGGTGTGTTGGAACGGTTGGAATGACGCCACTGTGTAATTACCGCCGCTGTCAAAGATGGGAGGAGGTTATGTTTGTGGCCCCAGTTTGTTTGTCTGTCTGTCTGTTTGTCTTGTTTGCAAGATAACTCCAAAAGTGATGTACGGAATTTGGACAACACTTGGTGGTTACATTACCAAGGAACAGTTCATTTTGGAAAGCGATTGGATTCTTACCGTGCGTATGGTGCCACATGTGTTGATTGGGAAACTGAAGATCACTTGATATGCAGTGATTCGGGGTCTGCAGTACGGGTCATTCAGGTACAGATTGTTGCCAGCGTAGCCCATAGAGTTCAGGTAGGATTTCTCAATCGTAATGTCCATGTTGTGTCCAGAACACTCCACACGACCTGGTGGAAATTCAACATGTATATACCAACTCTGATTGGTGCGTGCGTTTCTCTTTTCCAATTTCTCAATCAATGTTAAAAGCATCCTTGCGAGTCGGCCAATTTCATCCTCCACCTACCTGAGCCTGATGTGAGAGAGCTTGTGAAGTTGGCGTTGAACCCCCGGCCCGACCCGGACCCGTCCGTCCGGAAGAGAACGGTGATCTGAGTGGAGGAGGACTGGAAGAAGTCCTGAACCGTGTTGTTTTTTCACACAATTTCCCCAAGAGTCGCGAATTCACAGAGGGTCCATCGAAGACGGAGACATAGTCACAGCCACAGCAGTTTTCCAACCTACACATAGCAAAGACCATCCGTTCCAAGGGTCATAGTCACGCCAGAGCCAAGGACTAGGCCTACTTTGACAAGTCATGAGTTGTTAAAAGGCCAGGTGTCGACCAATGTGAGACTTAATGATAATATTATTAATAATAATAATAATAATAATAATAATAATAATAATTTTCTACAGTGTACTCAAAGACACTTCCAACAAAAACAAATAACATAATGAAAACATTCTCAAATTAGCAGCATAGAGAACAGTAAAAGCATGGATAGCATGAAATGATATACCACTGGGACAGGAAGCTCAAGTAGAAAGAGTTTAAACATTTAAGGCGAGTTTGAAGAAGAATGGGTTTTGAGGGAAGACTCGAAAGGAGGAGAGTGAGGTGGAGTCCCCAAGGGGTTGGGGGAGAGGGAGTTCCAGAGGGTTTGGGGACGGTGACGGAGAAGTCACCCCAGGTTCAGACATGCTGTGAAGAAATGACCAACGAAACGTAGTCCCATGACGCAAAACCTAAGCGGCCAATGTGACTCACTGGAAGTCCGTGAGGATAGGAATATCCTATGGTTAGGCGACGCTGTCAGCTGCCAAACGCAGTAGGCGCCAGGGAGGTAGGAGCCAGGGTAGCCGGGACTGGAAAGTGACCCGGAGCCGGACAGATAGCCTCCGCAGGCATGCCCTGCAAGAGGTTCAGCATTGGGTTAAAAAGCAGTTTTTCTAAAGGAAGAAATCCAAATACTTTTTTTTGCATAATCCAAACGTTTTTGACTGGCAAAAACGAGAGATATTGATCCCACTGGATGGCTTTAATTTAGCTGGAAATGGATGTAATGATTTAGTTATATCATAAATGATAATGAATATCTAAATCGTCTTTATTGGTCACAAACATATACACACACGGTGAAATTAGTTTCGCTGCCTTTCACACCCATCCTAGTATTAGGAGCAGTGGGCAGCTATTTTATATACAGTGAGGTGTTTCAGGGACTTGAACTAGCAACCTTCCTGTTCCCAAGCCAAGTCCCAAGTCCAATAACTTGACTGATGGTTGATATATACATGAGTTGAATTGTGCAAAGAGTATTTAAAGAGCATTTTAAAGTGTCAGTAGTGTAGGCATCAGGAATACAGTGCAGAACAGTGCAGAACAGTGCAGTAATTGCAATGAGACTAGAAAGTAGAGAGAATGTAGTGCAAGAAGTGGTACAGTACCTGGTGTTGTGTAATAACCCAACAGGAGTAGAGACAAACAAAATATATAACAAAATATATAAGTTTGATTTTTCACAAGGTCTGAACGTAAGTAACAAATTACAATGTAAGGTGAGAAATACATTTTTTTACAAAAAAATCCAATTAGCACTACTACAACTACTACTAATGATAAGCACTATCATTATCATACAAAAACAGCAACCTCAATATGTGTAATATTAATTCGTACCTTGAGCACAATGTGAGAACATCACACTGCATAGGACCAGGAATCCCAGAGTCTCCATGTTCTCGCCGCTTTGCTTCACAATGTTGTGTCCCGTTGCGAAAAGGGATGGCTTTCATACCCATCGATTTACATGACGACTTCCTCATAACAGCCATAAATTGCGCAAAACAATATATCATATTGCGCAACCTGGCGGGTGTGTGCACACACTGAAAAAACTGATTCGGACCCCTTTTAAATGTTAAATGTTTTAATCTAGCCCTTTTTAATAGATTTGAATGTGTTATTGCATCTTTCTTATCTTTTTTAATTAATCTTAACATATATTTTCACTGTTTAAAACAAGTTAATTTCATTCATTTAAAAGTAACTTGAAAAAAACATGTACAATTTAATTTCCACACTACTGTCCTGTCTCCGCATGTGCAGACACGCCCCTTTTCCCGCACAAATTCGTACTTGTACTTCAACTTCATACTTTATATTGAACTTTATCCACGGCTCTCCGTTTTAAGTATACTGGCCAGTGGCGGCTGGTGCATTTTTCACCAGGGGGGGCTATACCATTTTTTTTATTTACAATTACATATTGTTAATTACATTATATACAATTACTTTTTGTATTGAAATGTCGCCCTTCTGTCCATCACTTTCATCATGGCCACGCAAGGCCAGCTCAAAGGCACCACAGAACTTCACACAGTCTATTCTTTTAGACTTTATTTGGTACATACATAAACACATTTAAGAGGAAACAACGAGTTAACAATAACACCAAAACACATTCAAAGCAGCTCTGAACAGGTGAGTTTGGTGAGTGATTTAAACAAGCAGGTATATATATATATATATATATATATATATATATATATATATATATATATATACCTGCTTGTTTAAATCACTCACGAAAACTATATCAATCACTCAACAAAAATATATATATATCGGCACACTGACAAAAAACACTGACATATATTTGTAAGTGTGTGTGTGTGTGTGTGTGTGTTTTTGTGTAAGTGTTTGTGCGTGTGTGCGTGCGTGTGTGTGTCTGTGTGTGAGTGTGCGTCTGTGCGTGTGCGTGTGTGTGCGTGTGCGTGTGTGTGCCCACAGAGACAGAGCATAATATGCTTTTCCTAGTAGTACACTGTGACGCACACAAATGACGTCTTCCGTGGGGCGATTTGAAAAGCGCCCCACGGGAAGACGTTTTGAGGACGCTGATTGGCTACATTTTATGTCCCTCGTTTATATCTTGAATCAGCAATTGGCTAAACTACTACAGAGACCCGCCTCCGTGGGGCGATTTGAAAAGCGCCCCAGCAGCATCGTCATACAAATGCGCCCTTAAGGCTGCAGTGTACTAGGCATATGTGTACTAGGAAAAGCATATTATGTTGTGCAAATTATTTTAAAATCATATTTTACACATATTTCTGGGTGCATTCCATATTTTAAACACACATATTGACAATTTATATATATATATTTTTTATTTTTTATTTTATTTTGTGGTTTAGGGGGGGCGGCGCCCCATCGCCCCCTATGGGCCAGCCGCCACTGATACTGACCTTGCCTACTGTGTTCCTGAAACGACTTTAAGTATGTTTTTTTTTTAAACGTATTCTTATCAGTGTGATAATATTAGGACAAAACGAAACATGTGAAATCACGTTGGTAAGGGTGCTTTTGGTAACGTTACTCTCTGGCAGCAAGGGGCTAATGTTACCGTGGCTGTAACGTCACGGTTAAGGCTAGGGACGAGTACCGGGCCCCGGGGCTGGATTATTAAAGGCCGTGGTACCGTTAAACTCCGACGTTATCGGTCATTTTATCGGTACTGGAGACATTTAAAAATATGTCATATGTATTATTGCTACATAAACATTATATTGCAGTCTTAGTGTCGCCAACTCCGTTTCTAATATGCAATAATGATGTATTTTCGATCTTTCCAATCCAGACAAGAGATCTCTCTCCCTCGTCTGTGTGCGAGGGGGCGGGGCCCCCACACACAGACGCTGCTGCTGCTACATGCAGCACACACACGGCGGAGAGAACTAGGCCCCGTCCACACGGGGACGTTTTTAGGTGAATGAGCTAAAGTATTGTATTGTTTGGGCCGTCCGTCCACACGATACTATACGATAAACTTTGAATAGGGGAGAACGTCCGGCAACCCCCCCGCTGCGTTGCCGTGTGGACGCGCGATAACGCGATAACGATGACGTCATAGCCCCGCCTCTCCCTGTGCTCCCTGTGCTCACTGCTTGCCCCCGCCCCCGCGTCTGATTGGCTACATTGTTACAGCGTTTGCCCTGTGGACGGAACACTTGTGGGTACCGTTTTACTTGATAGAAAATAGTCCAGCAGTAAATAAATAAGATAATAAAATATTCCTGAAAATGAATTGCATATTTATCTGTCCACTCCTACCTTCTTAATCTGCCTTTTCTAGTAATATTAAGGCTCTATAAAAAAAAACGTAACATTGTCACAAAGAAGACCATTACCATTATCTTTTATTTCTGCTCATCTTTATTTTTATTGCAGGTTTTATTTCTGAAACCTCATATTCTAACTGGGACCTCATATTGTTTTGGTAAGTTCATTTAACAAACACATTCCTTTGAACACAGTTACTTTACAGTGCATGGCTTTGTGTAATCAAAGCTGAAGCAGATCACCATGACCAGAGGTGACTGTAAAACACCATCACTAATGTTTGATTCCCCCCTTTTCTCTCGGTGTTGTTTGTCTAGTTATGTGGCAGTGTAAAGACTGTGGCGCTGAAGTGTCTAAGCCATCAGAAATTCTGAAACATTAAAGCCCGCTGGATGGCTTTAATTTAGCTGGAAATGGATGTAATGATTTAGTTATATCATAAATGATAATGAATATCTAAATCGTCTTTATTGGTCACAAACATATACACACACGGTGAAATTAGTTTCGCTGCCTTTCACACCCATCCTAGTATTAGGAGCAGTGGGCAGCTATTTTATATACAGTGAGGTGTTTCAGGGACTTGAACTAGCGACCATCCTGTTCCCAAGCCAGTTGAATTGTGCAAAGAGCATTTAAAGAGCATTTTAAAGTGTCAGTAGTGCAGCAGCATCAGGAATACAGTGCAGAACAGTGCAGAACAGTGCAGTAATTGCAATGAGACCAGAAAGTAGAGAGAATGTAGTGCAAAGAAGTGGCACAGTACCTGGTGTTGTGTAATAACCTAAAAGGAGTAGAGACAAACAAAATATATAAGTTTGATTTTTCACACAAGGTCTGAACGTAAGTAACAAATTACAATGTAAGGTGAGAAATACATTTAAGTTAAAAAAAATCCAACTAGCACTACTACGACTACTACTAATGATAAGCACTATCATTATCGTACAAAAACGGCAACCTCAATATGTGTAATATTAATTCGTACCTTGAGCACAATGTGAGAACATCACACTGCATAGGACCAGGAATCCCAGAGTCTCCATGTTCTCGCCGCTTTGCTTCACAATGTTGTCCCGTTGCGAAAAGGGATGGCTTTCATACCCATCGATTTACATGACGACTTCCTTATAACAGCCATAAATTGCATGCAATAATTGGCACCGGCAAGGGATTTGCTTAGGGAAATATATATAGGACGATGGACATTTCTAAGTACTATTAACAGATCCATAACAGACATGTTGATGAGGCGGGTCGGGTTGGGGGAAGGGCATGGCACCAGGTATATTGTGGCTCGATCCTTAAAAGAATGAAAACGTTTCCCCCAAAGTCCCCTAAAGTACCTCATACACACCTAGCCATTTGTAACAACTACAGTTTATATGAGCCCCTATTATTACTTGTACTGCAATTTAGTGGAATTATTAGATATTGTAAAACAATATCAATATATCAATGTGTACATCTCTTCTGTGCTCCTTTTCAATGTGTCTTGTCTTTTAAAGGGCTCAGGGTTAGGGTAAGTGGTCATCTTTACCCCCACCATGTTTGTTTGTCTGTCTGTTTGTCTGTTAGCAAGATAATAATAATCCTAATACTAGGATGGGTTAAATGCAGAAAACACATTTCACTGTATGTCTGTACATGTATGTGACCAATAAAGAGGATTCAATCCTCCAGATTCAGATTTAGATTTGATATATGGACTGCCAAAATACAAATGTCCCTATTTTGCATTTCAAAAATCTGGTCACTTTATGATACTGAAGGTGCATCATAGCCCACTAAATAATTGGGAGTGCTCTGAAAGCGGTTTATGTTTGCTACGCTAGGAAATTAAACCAAAGCTACGCCTACGTGGTCTACCTGAGCAAACGCTTGATACAAACACCCCCCCCCCCCCCCCCTTGTATAATCTTGGATGTTTTCTGTACCCGTATTGGCAGACGAGGCACACTTAAATCATGCTTTAACACCCCCCCCCCCCCCCAAACATACGACGTACATCAGCGGTTACAAATTAAGAGTTACAAATTGTTTTGCCTGCAATGGTGCAACTGTTTTGCTGTGTAGAAGGTCTTCACACACAGTCCGACCACAATGATGATACCATTTTTAATATTGTCATGGTTCACTTTGATGTTGGGCAGAAGAACCACCCTCCGTATGTAGTCTCCCGTGGACGCTCAGTCTTGTTCTGAATTGCCACGTAGCACCAGAGATGTTCTATTCTTTGTGACGGCATATGCCTTGGGATGCCCGCGTTATATCGGCCCCTGCTATTAACTGGTTATTGTATTCCGATTTGTTTTTGATCGATGTTAAGTGTCAATAATAACTAAACAAAATAGGTGAATGCTTAGCAAGGTTGTGTATTGTACTGAATGGTGTTGTCTGTTGCTAGGACCAACTGCTTGAGAGACCGTACCGGTACTACAGGCGTCCAATGATAATGGCCTTATGTTCTCTCAGTGTGTCATAGGTCGATTGGTAGCGGTGAATGTGGAATACAATTTTGTAAATCACCGTCTCCCCTCTGGGATAACAAATACTTTTATTGTGAGATGGAATTAACGCTAACCAATTAATCAGTAAAGTGTTTTCTAACAATCTGCCCCTTTGTCGTGTCTTATTTGTGTCGCTATGTCAATGACTGCACAGACGTCTTTAAGAATGCTTTTAATATATCAGAATGAAGAGTTATTGGATAAAATTGAGTTTAAAATTAAATAGGTCATTTTGCAAAGAGCAGAAAAGAGGGACCAAAACCACGTTAAATCAAATGTCAATTGACTTCTCGGGCTCCACTTCCTCTTTGGCACTCCCTTCACCCTGGCCCTGCGGGTCTAGTGGAGGGGGGAGAGAAAGTGGATGGATGTTAGTGGTGAAAAATCAAGCGCAACATTTCCGTAACGCTTCCTCCAAGCAGAAATAAACTTGCAAAAACGTACCGTGCAGTGTGATGGGACCCAGGACCAGCGTGTGGCTGTCCTCAGGAGCCATCAGGGCCCTGGCCTTGCGCACGCTGCAGCCCCGGCGGCAGCGGGAGTTGTAGTCCGAGGCGAGGCAGATCACCACCTTGCACTGCAGGTACACCGACTCGTGGGTCCGCAGAAACTGGAAGGCTCTGAAGGTGAAGCGGGCGTCGCTGTTGTAGCCGGACGCGTAGGCGTAGTAGGAGGAGTCCTTTACGCATCTAGTGGTAACAAAGAGAAACAATGTGCAAAGAGCACCGTCTTTCGGATTGAGATGTGAAACGGAAGCCCTGGGTCACCAACGATCCCTCGACACCGTGTAAAGCGCTGTGTTGAGTGCCTTGTTAAAGCACAATGTTAAAGGATCCGTCTCTAGGACAGTGCCTACCCGTTGCGGACAAGGTCATAGGAAATGTTATGGAAGTCGTGGGGTGAGGGAGACGCCACACACGTGTCCAGGAAGAGAACCAGGCTGCTGTCGGACCACCGCAGGTTCACCTGGACGTACAGGTTCTGGTTCAGGGTCACCACGTACGGAACCTGAGTCACCTGATCCAAGCAAGGAAGAAAACAAAAACACAAAACAAGAAAGGATAAGAATCTCTTCTGCCGTTTGGAAATGTAGTTTAAAATATCGATTCCTATTTATTTCCAACAATTATGCTTTTATAGCTTTCTACAGTGTCTCTCTGCAACAAAAAAAAATCGAATTAAAAGCAAAAATTTAACATAAAACAAAATATATATGTATATGAAATATACATCATAAAAGTTGACATAAGATACGTTATAACTTTTTTTAAATATGTATAGGGGAACAAACAAACATGGTTGACTTCATGACCCCCCCCCCCCCCCTTACCTCATTTACGAAATTGCCGGAGGTGTAGAAGGCCATGCTGCCGTTGAATCTGCCCATGCCCGAGATGAGACCGCCCACGGCCCCGGCGACATACACGACCTGGACCGTGGTGTCGGGCTCCATGCGACAGTCCACGTCCAGCTTCAAGGAGGACTGACGTGTGATCAGGCCATAGTCCGACTTGTGGGCGCGCAGAGAATTGGTGTACGCGATGCTGCCGTTGTTCAGCTGTTTCAGTACAGTACAAGAACACAGTGGGATAAGAGTGACATCTTCGGTCCGTGGAAGTTGGAACGGTTCGAATTAGGTGTGTTGGAACGGTTGGAATGATGCCACTGTGTAATTACCACCGCTGTCAAAGATGGGAGGAGGTTATGTTTGTGGCCCCTGTTTGTTTGTCTGTCTGTTTGTATTGTTTTTGCAAGATAACTACAAAAGTGATGTACGGAATTTGGACAACACTTGGTGAATACATTACCAAGGAACAGTTCATTTTGGAAAGCGATTGGATTCTTACCGTGCGTATGGTGCCACATGTGTTGATTGGGAAACTGAAGATCACTTGATATGCAGTGATTCGGGGTCTGCAGTACGGGTCATTCAGGTACAGATTGTTGCCAGCGTAGCCCATAGAGTTCAGGTAGGATTTCTCAATCGTAATGTCCATGTTGTGTCCAGAACACTCCACACGACCTGGTGGAAATTCAACATGTATAGACAAACTCTGATTGGTGCGTGCGTTTCTCTTTTCCAATTTCTCAATCAATGTTAAAAGCATCCTTGTGAGTCGGCCAATTTCATCCTCCACCTACCTGAGCCTGATGTGAGAGCGCTTGTGAAGTTGGCGTTGAACCCCCGGCCCGAGATGGACCAGTCTGTCCGGAAGAGAACGGTGATCTGAGTGGAGGAGGACTGGAAGGAATCCTGAACCATGTGGTTGTATTCACACAATTTCCCCAAGAGTCGCGAGTTCACAGAGGGTCCATCGAAGACGGAGACATAGTCACAGCCACAGCAGTTTTCCAACCTACACATACCAAAGACCATCCGTTTCAAAGTCACGCCAGAGCCAAGGACTAGGCCTACTTTGACAAGTCATGAGTTGTTAAAAGGCCAGGTGTCAACCAATGGGAGACTTAATGATATATTAATAATAATTTTCTACAATGTACTCAAAGACACTTCACAGCAAAAACTAAATAACATAATGAAAACATTCTCAAATTAGCAGCATAGAGAACAGTAAAAGCATGGATAGCATGAAATGATATACCACTGGGACAGGAAGCTCAAGTAGAAAGAGTTTAAACATTTAAGGCGAGTTTGAAGAAGAATGGGTTTTGAGGGAAGACTCGAAAGGAGGAGAGTGAGTCCCCAAGGGGTTGGGGGAGAGGGAGTTCCAGAGGGTTTGGGGACGGTGACGGAGAAGTCACCCCAGGTTCAGACATGCTGTGAAGAAATGACCAACGAAACATAGTCCCATGACGCAAAACCTAAGCGGCCAATGTGACTCACTGGAAGTCCGTGAAGGATAGGAATATCCTATGGTTAGGCAACGCTGTCAGCTGCCAAACGCAGTAGGCGCCGTGAGGGTAGGAGCCAGGGTAGCCGGGACTGGAAAGTGACCCGGAGCCGGACAGATAGCCTCCGCAGGGATGCCCTGGAAGAGGTTCAGCATTGGGTTAAAAAGCAGTTTTTCTAAAGGAAGAAATCCAAATACTTTTTTTAGCATAATCCAAACGTTTTGGACTGGCAAGAGAGATATTGTCCCACTGGATGGCTTTAATTTAGCTGGAAATGGATGTAATGATTTAGTTATATCATAAATGATAATGAATATCTAAATCGTCTTTATTGGTCACAAACATATACACACACGGTGAAATTAGTTTGGCTGCCTTTCACACCCATCCTAGTATTAAGAGCAGTGGGCAGCTATTTTATATACAGTGAGGTGTTTCAGGGACTTGAACTGGCGACCTTCGTGTTCCCAAGCCAAGTCCCAACAGACTGAGCTACTGCCACCCAAACATATGACACACGCACGCACACACCCTCTCCCCCTGGATGGTTTTCACTTCACTGGACATGTAGTTTATGTAAAAGAATGTATACGTTTTAGTCATTTAGACCAGAGATGGTTCATTACCTGTAGGAACATCTGGTGTGGTTGCTGTAGTGGATGGACATTGAGCTGCAAGACAGATGACATAATTGTTTTTACAATAATGCATAGATTTCAATACATACAAATAATTGAATTTAATTTGTCATGCATCAGTTCTTACGTTGTTAAGCCTGTCATTGTGACTAACATTTCACCTTAAAAATCCACTTAAATGTATACTCTGACAATACATTTTCACTTTGACTGTTTACTCTACAAAGGTTCATGTTATCTTCTGTAGAGCTTCAGTAGTAGACTTAACTTGTCATATTTACTATTTAACAGACACTTTTATTCAAAGTGAGTGAATTAATATACAAGTCATTAAAGGTGCAGCAGGTAAGCATGGGAGCATTTTATGGTTGTTTTGATTTTACAGGCCTTGTCACTTACAGTAGTAGTCATAGCAACAGTTGCCATAGTATTGACAGGAGGAGGAGCAGGAACAGCTTCCCATGTTTCTCCCACAGTTGTAGCGACATGACGGTTGAGCTGGGAAACGGGGAGATATCGTCTCACTGGAAGGTTTTCACTTCACTGGACATGTTTATGTAATAGAATGTATACATTTTAGTCATTTAGACCAGAGATGGTTCATTACCTGTAGTACCATCTGGTGGGGTTGCTGTAGTGGATGAACATTGAGCTGCAAGACAGATGACATTTCGTTTTTTACAATAATGCATACAATTCAATACATACAAATAATTTAATTGAATTTGTCATGCATCAGTTCTTACGTTGTTAAGCCTGTCATTGTGACTAACATTTCACCTTAAAAATCCACTTAAATTTATATTCTTTAAAGACTTTTCCCTATGACTGTTTACTCTACAGAGGTTCAGGTTATCTTCTGTATAGCTTACGTAGTAGACTTCACTTGTCCTATTTACTATTTAACCGTCACTTTAATTCAAAGTGAGTGAATGAATGAATCGTTAGTCTTTAAAGGTGCTGCAGGTAAGATGTAAGAGCTATTGGTTGATTGTAATTAGTAAGAAATGGCCTAGCCATCCTTCAGCTGTTAGTGAGTGAAATGCTCTGTGATCATATCTGTTTAGAGTTGACTGTGGCTTCCTCCATATGAGACTATTTAGAGTGTAGAACGCTCCCTGCTCATTTCTGACCAATCAGGGCATCTCTTCCCTGATTGGTCCGGGGAATACATCCTGCCTGTCAATCACAGGTAAGTGGAACGCAACACCTTTCAATGGCAGAGACACTTAGGGAGGCAGGGAGCAAAAAGGGAGGGGACTTTTTTGGGGATAATTTAGCTTCAAAATCTTGCTAGTTTCTACTATATCCTCAACTCTTAAATCTTACCTACAGCAGCTTTAATGCTACATTTGAATACATTTTTTCATATAATTTGTCATGCCTCAGTTCTAATGTGGTCTAGCCTGTCATTGTGACTCAATGTTAATGCGATTGCTGTAGACAAAGTAAGGGAACATTTCATGGTTGTTTTGAATTGGCAAGACTTGTCACTTACAGTAGTAGTCATAGCAACAGTTGCCATAGTATTGACAGGAAGAGGAGCAGGAACAGCTTCCCATGTGTCTCCCACAGTTGTAGCGACAGGAGGGTTGAGCTGGGAAACAGGGAGATATTGTCTCACTGGAAGGTTTTCACTTCACTGGACATGTTTATGTAATAGAATGTATACGTTTTAGTCATTTAGACCAGAGATGGTTCATTACCTGTAGTACCATCTGGTGTGGTTTCTGTAGTGGATGAACATTGAGCTGCAAGACAGATGACATTTAGTTTTTTACAATAATGCATAGAATTCAATACGTACAAATAATTTAATTTAATTTGTCATGCATCAGTTCTTACGTTGTTAAGCCTGTCATTGTGACTAACATTTCACCTTAAAAATCCCTTTAAATGTATACTCTGAAAAGATATTTTTACTATGACTGTTTACTCTACAGAGGTTAATGTGATTTTCTGTAGAGCTTCAGTAGTAGACTTAACTTGTCACATTTACTATTTAACAGACACTTTTATCTAAAATGAGTGAATTAATGTACAAGTCATTAAAGGTGCAGCAGGTAAGCATGGGAGCATCTTATGGTTGTTTTGATTTTACAGGCCTTGTCACTTACAGTAGTAGTCATAGCAACAGTTGCCAAAGTATTCACAGGAGGAAGAGCAGGAACAGTTTCCATTGTTTCTCCCACAGTTGTAGCGACATGAGGGTTGAGCTGGGAAACGGGGAGATATCGTCTCACTGGAGGGTTTCATTTAACTTCCGGTTCACTACAGTACTACAATACCATAAGGAATAGGGAAAAAAATTCTGATTTCCCTATAAATAATATTAATTAAATGATATCAGCTATTTCATCAGCTATCACGTCCCGCATTCATGTCATCGTTTCCCCAGCCCTCGTCCTGATAGCCACGCCCCCTTATTAGTGCTCCCTGCAGCTGCAGCGCATCACCGTTAATTTCCACCTCATGTTTTCCTGCCCTCTTATTGGCTGCCTGGGACCTCATTGTTTCCACCTGTTATGTTCCGTGTGTTTAAATAGGCGGCGTCTTCTTTTGTTCGGGGCCAGTTCATATATATATTTTTTTTAATATATATATATATATATATATATATATATATACACATACATATACATATACATATACATATACACACATATACACACACACACACATACATATACATAATGAACATAATGAATAACTTGGCGGTTATTCAGGCGTGGTTGGCCGCTCCGAAAGTTCCGTGTGTTTCTCTTTTCCAATTTCTCAATCAAAGTTAAAAGTAGTACCATCTGGTGGGGTTGCTGTAGTACCATCTGGTGGGGTAGTAGCAGGTTCTGTAGTGGATGAAAATTGAGCTGCAAGACAGATGACATAATTGTTTTTACAATAATGCATAGAATTCAATACATACAAATAATTTAATTTAATTTGTCATGTATCAGTTCTTACGTTGATAAGCCTGTCATTGTGACTAACCTTTCACCTTAAACATCCACTTAAATTGATAATAATAACTGTTTACTCTACAGAGGTTCATGTTATCTTCTGTATAGTGTCATGAACCAAACTCAAGGTACAGACAAAACAAGGGAGACCACACAAGTACTTGAGGATTTTTAAAGAAAAGTAATTTAATTATGCTATTAAACTATTTACAAACAAAGGAAATTAAAGAATGAATGGATCCGTAATATCAGTAATGTAGTGAGTGCATGGATGAGTCAGTGTGTGGTGCGTGTAAGAGATCATATGAGAAACAAATAAACCAAATGAAACAAAACAAAATGGCCAGCTGGGAGGAGAGAGAGACCCAACAATGGAGAAGCCACTCCTTTTACACCGGTGTGCCTCTTCCTCCTGACCAGGGTGTGTCTGATTGACAGGCTGTGGATGACAGACAGGTTAAATGAGATATTCAGGTATATCCCTGAGTTAACCTGTAGGAGAGGGATGGGGTTGTCACACCCCCCCCCCCCCCCATAAGAGCGGAGACCACCGTGGTACTCCGCCAAACCGCACACTTTATACTAATAACAAAACAATATCAAGCATTTAACAATTTAACTGTTCCCTACAACACCATCCCTCCAGCACCTTCTGATTTTAACCATTTACTTGCTGTACATCCAAATCTACGTTCCACCATCCCTACAGCACTCCACTCCTCCGCAACCTTGAACCCTACGAGCATTTTAAGAGAGTAGAAGAACTGAGGGACAGCAGAAGCACAAATAAACAACACAACAATTAAGTATCCACATTAAACCTAGAAGGCGCGAGAGAGAGCGTCAGCAATCACGTTTTCAGTGACTCTAATATGGCGAACATCCAAATGATATGGCTTTAAAAATAATGCCCATCTCATCAAGCGCTGATTGGGGTTTTGGAAAGAGCGCAAAAAGGTGAGGGGATTGTGATCCGTGTATACCACCAAAGGTGTCCCAGAACTAACATACACATTAAAATGTTGCAATCCACAAATCAACGCTAAAGCCTCCTTCTAGATGACCGAATAATTTAACTGATATGACGTAAACTTTTTTCAACATTTGTTTTGCCATTTGCCACATAGAGTCTGTGCCTAAAACCATCCACATATTCCATCAAGTTCTGAGGTGGCTCAGACTGTTGGTCAATATTTTTCAACACAGCCAATGGTCCACGCACCGAGTGCCCAAAAACCAAATAATTTGGACTAAACCCGGTGCTGGACTGTACTACCTCCCTCGCAGCCAGTAACAACCACGGCAGACCCTCCTCCCAGTCTCGATCAAGTTCCGTGCAGTAAGCACGCAAAAGGGACTTAAGGGTTTGGTGAAAACGTTCTAAACAACCTTGACTTTGAGGATGATAGGCCGATGACAAGTTGTGCTTAATCTGAAGCTGTTGCAAAACCTGAGCAAACAATCGAGAGCGAAAATTGGAACCTTTCAAACCTCCAGTTTGTATGACTTTGGCAATGCCAAATACCGAAATGAACTGAGACAGTGCTTTCACCACAGACTTGGCTGTAATAGAACGCAACGGGTAAGCTGCTGGATAGCGGGTAGCCTGACACATCAAAGTTAACAAATATTGGTTACCAGACTTTGAGGGCGGCAACGGACCTACACAATCCATAACTAAATACTCAAAAGGCTGGTCCAAAGCTGGAATAGGACACAGTGGTGCCGGACTTATTGACTGATTGGGCTTTCCCGTCAGCTGACAGGTGTGGCAAGTTTTAATGAATGCAGATACTTCAGTTTTCATACATGGCCAAAAGAAATGATCCAGGATCCGAGTGTAAGTTTTCTGAACACCCATATGACCAGCTACATCATTATGCGCCGCTTTCATGACCGTTTCTCTGAACTTAGTAGGCACCACAATCTGCACAATCGGTTTACCCACAAAGTTATCTCCCTGTGCACACCATTTTCGCAACAGGACACCATTTTTTTCAAAATAACCTTGAGCTGCATTTTCCATGTCCCCCACAGGAGACACCAACTCAAAACAAGTCTTCAGAGAAAGGTCAGATTTTTGTTCCAGAACCAAGTCACTATGAGATATTGACTCAAGAGGCACCGGTATCATTACAGCCTTTCCCTCTGCTTTTGCAGACTCATCCTTCAGCCGACCCATAGCTCGAGTCACTGCGCACGCTGGGAACCACTCTTTTTCAGGTTCAGACTCTACTCTTTCATCTTTTGACTTCGAAGTAAGGGGTGCCGGAACCTGGGTGACCACATAAGGTGGTGGCGCCTCTGCCCAAACTCTATCTCCTGCCAGGTCATTCCCCAGAATGATGTCAACCCCTTCCACAGGCAGAGCTGGGCGCACTCCTACCCTCACTTCTCTAGTGACAAACCCGCAGACTATCTCCATTCTATGCACCGGTACTGGAATAATATTCATACCCATACCCTGCATCAAAATGACATCTCCGGTGTCTGTATCAGAGGTGAATGGAAGAACCGAGTCACAGACAAACGTATGTAGCGTGCCAGTGTCTCTCAATATTTTAACTGCCACTTTCTCCTTCCCAGGTATGGACATGTAACCCTCTGAAATAAATGCTGCATAATCCCCTCTGTTTTTTGACTCACACAGAGTAGGACAATGGACCACAGAGTGTCCCTCCGTTTGGAGCGCTAAATGGACCAAGGAAACATGGGTAGCCAAAGTCGCAGGCTTTACTTGCAGCCTGCCAGAAAACCTTGCTTTGTCTTTAAGTGCAGGACATTCATTTTTCCAGCGCCCTTTGCGCTGGCAGTAATGACAACTATCATCCTTCCATGAACTATGATCAGGCCTGGAATAAACCGAATCCACATTTGACCCAAAACGTCTGTCCATGCGCGGAGAAAATCTATTCTGCTGCACACTACCACTTGCTTCGGCAAATGTACGTTTATGAATTAAACTATATTCATCAGCCAACATTGCTGCTTCCTGCGGAGTTTTTACTTTTCGTTTGTTTAAGTAAGTAACAATACTATATGGCACACCGTTTTTTATTTGCTCCAGTATTACTAAATCAGACAGTTCTTGAAAAGTTCTAACCTCTGACGCCGAACACCATCGATTAAACTGAACAACCAGATCACGGACAAATTCAACATGAGTCTGGTGCTCCTGCTTTTCCCAATTCCTAAAACGTTGCCGATATGCTTCGGGGACCAACTCATATGCCGTCAGGCAGGCGATACCGCAGTATCAAGTGTCGTACAAATAGGCTTAGAGATAGCTTCCACAGTCAGGCCATCAGGCTGCTGAACAAGGGCGTATAACATATAACAATGTATATTTTATTACATTGATTTATATATATATTGCTCTTTTCTGTGCTGATTTTTGCATTTTATAAATTGCATTTTTTATTTTTATTTTATATTCTTTATTCTATTTTTTATTCTATTTTTTATCTATTTTTATTTTATCTTATTTTATTTTATAACTGCTGTCTGTCGTCGGGTATTGCACACAAGAATTTCACATCACTGCTTTATACTAAACTGTAAACTGTGAAGTGACAATAAACTTGACTTGACTTGACTTGACTTGACTTGATATGCACGCAACACTATAGTTTTAACTGTGGCATAGATCTTACTGTCTGCTACAGTCAAAGAAGCAGAGGCCTCTTGTGCCTTTCCTGTGAGGACACACTGCAACAACAAAGTGCACTCCTCATCAGACCACTTTTTGGCATTTGCCACCCGCTCAAACAAAGAAAAAAACAGGTCTGGATCCTTTTCTGTGAACTGGGGAAGCGGTTGCCGGTTAGATCCCACATTAAATGTATTTTCCTCCTGACCAGTGATCCCGGAGGACATTTTTCCCTAAATTATTTGCTTCAACTTAATGTGTTCCATCTCCAATTGTATTTGGACTTTAATTCTTTCATGTTCCACTTTAAAATGTTCATGTTCCATACTAAGAATTAACAACTCCTTTTGCTGTTCAAAGGTCAAAGCTTCAGGGGTCACTGTAGATGAAATGACAGGTTTTTCAACAAAAATCTCCCTTTCCACCAATGTGTCTCAACAATACTTTCACATCTTCCTTCAACCGTTTATCAGTCACCTCAATCTCAAAGTGCTCAGCAATTTTTAGCAGGTGTTCCTTTGTACACTGATTCAATAACTCCATTGAAGGAGTGTGTATAAAGTCTTTCACAATGGAAGCCATATTTAAAGCACTAGTCACTACTACCCAACAAGTAGCATACCACTACTTACACAGAATACAAGCAGAAAACATGGTGAGCAAAACTTCCTGAGTGCCAATCCCTAACCATATACAATGATATTTGTATTTGAGCAACCCTGGTTCCCTACCTACCAATATAACTACCTTAAACCTAACCGTCTTCTTTGAGGCGTGCCGGGATGTGGATGATAGACAGGTTAAATGAGATATTCAGGTATATCCCTGAGTTAACCTGTAGGAGAGGGATGGGGTTGTCACAATAGCTTACGTAGTAGACTTAACTTGTCCTATTTACTATTTAACCGTCACTTTAATTCAAAGTGAGTGAATGAATCGTTAGTCTTTAAAGGTGCTGCAGGTAGGTTGTAGGCCGGATGCGGCCCGCAGACGCTTATTTTGTGTCCCCCGACATGCCTGGTTATGAATGCATAATAATTATAATAAAATATATATAACAAATAAAAATAAATCCTCACCTGCTTTGGATCTACTTATGTGTGAGAAAGCTCCTTCTCTGCCATGGGAATAATAAAATCAAAGCAGCGTTCCCGTCTAATTGACAGACATTTGGCAGACTATCTCAGAGCAGCTACAACTGAGCAACAACCAGATCTGAAAGTACTCAGAGCTCTCACTAGGAATAAGTAACAACTGTTTGTTATATTGTTATTGTTATTAATATTTGTGAAATGAAGACTCAGAGCTCTCAATAGGAATAAGTAAATCGTTGTTTGTTATATTGTTATTGTTATTAATATTTGTGAAATGAAGACTCAGAGCTCTCAATAGGAATAAGTAAAAAGTTGTTTGTTATATTGTTATTGTTATTAATATTTGTGAAATGCAGACTCAGAGCTCTCAATAGGAATAAGTAAAAAGTTGTTTGTTATATTGTTATTGTTATTAATATTTGTGAAATGCAGACTCAGAGCTCTCACTAGGAATAAGTAGCAATTGCAAACTTTATCAATGTCATCAATGCAAAGCTATTCCAGTGTTAATAAAACCTCAGCTTGACCAACACTTGTCATCCTTGGAAACGCAGTCGCTACACTACATTTGTTACTCAAATTGAGAATATTTGTTAAATATTCCATGATGCTTTGGAATGCATTAAAAATGACAAGCAAGACAGCATATTAAACAGCAGTAGTAAATACAGCGAATAAAATGGTACAAATGTATGTTAATAATAATTTGTGGCCCTTTGCACCTGTTGTGGTTTAAATGTGGCCCTCTTGGCCTCTGAAGTTGAGTACCCCTGATATACACTATACTATGTACTATACATATACTATCCAACCCTTTACTATGGAAATACTGTACATCATAAAAAAGAACAATAAAAAAACAATAAAGTGACTGATGGATGATATATACATGAGTTGAATTGTGCAAAGAGCATTTAAAGAGCATTTTAAAGTGTCAGTAGTGCAGCAGCATCAGGAAAACTGTGCAGAACAGTGCAGTAATTGCAATGAGACCAGAAAGTAGAGAGAATGTAGTGCAAATAAGTGGCACAGTACCTGGTTGTGTGTAATAATATATATAATATATTATATATATATATATATAATATATAAGTTTGATTTTTCACACAAGGTCTGAACGTGCAAGTAACAAATTACAATGTAAGGTGAGAAATAAATTTAAGTTAAAAAAATCCATATAGCACTACTACGACTACTACTAATGATAAGCACTATCATTATCATACAAAAACAGCAACCTCAATATGTGTAATATTAATTCGTACCTTGAGCACAATGTGAGAACATCACACTGCATAAGACCAGGAATCCCAGAGTCTCCATGTTCTCGCCGCTTTGCTTCACAATGTTGTGTCCCGTTGCGAAAAGTGATGGCTTTCATACCCATCGATTTACATGACGACTTCCTTATAACAGCCATAAATTGCGCAACACAATATAACATATTGTGCAACCTGGCGGGTGTGTGCGCATGCAATAATTGGCACCTTTTCAATGTGTCTTGTCTCAGGCTTAGGGTAAGTGGTCATCTTTACCCCCACCATGTTTGTTTGTCTGTTAGCAAGATAATAATGCTCCTAATACTAGGATGGGTTAAATGCAGAAAACACATTTCACTGTATGTTTGTACATGTATGTGACCAATAAAGAGGATTCAATCCTTCAGATTTAGATTTAGATTTAGATTTGATATATGGACTGCCAAAATACAAATGTCCCCATTTTGCATTTCAGAAATCTGGTCACTTTATGATACTGAAGGTGCATCATCTACTGAATACAGTTTGCATTATTACTATTAGAACATATACATGGATGCAGCATTACACAAGGCTTTATGCACATTTATTTAAGCACTTGTGAATATTGAACCAGAGAACGAATCTAAGTGTAATTGCCCCTATGTCTGTAAATGTTATTATGTATGATCTTACATGCGTGGACCCCAGGGGGTCCCAAGAGTCAACCACTGACTTTGACATCTTTCTGATCTTGTGAAAGTACGTGAAACCAGTGTTTTTCCCTCTCATGTTTTCCTGCCCTCTGATTGGCTGCCTGTGACCTCATTGTTTCCACCTGTTATGTTCCGTGTGTTTAAATAGGCGTTGTCTTCTTTTGTTCGGGGCCAGTTCATTATATATATATGATGAACATAATAATGAATAACTTATTCAGGCGTGGTTGGCCGCTCCGAAAGTTCCGTGTGTTTCTCTTTTCCAATTTCTCAATCAATGTTAAAAGCATCCTTGTGAGTCGGCCAATTTCATCCTCCACCTACCTGAGCCTGATGTGAGAGAGCTTGTGAAGTTGGCGTTGAACCCCCGGCCCGACACGGACCCGTCCGTCCAGAAGAGAACGGTGATCTGAGTGGAGGAGGACTGGAAGGAGTCCTGAACCGTGTTGTATTTTTCACACAATTTCCCCAACAGTCGCGAGTTCACAGAAGGTCCATCGAAGATGGAGACATAGTCACAGCCACAGCAGTCTTCCAACCTACACATACCAAAGACCATCCGTTCCAAGGGTCATAGTCACGCCAGAGCCAACGACTAGGCCTACTTTGACAAGTCATGAGTTGTTAACCAATGTGAGACTTAATGATAATATTATTAATAATAATAATAATAATAATAATAATAATAATTTTCTACAGTGTACTCAGACACTTCACAGCAAAAACAAAATAACATAATGAAAACATTCTCAAATTAGCAGCATAGAGAACAGTAAAAGCATGGATAGCATGAAATGATATAGCACTGGGACAGGAAGCTCAAGTAGAAAGAGTTTAAACATTTAAGGCGAGTTTGAAGAAGAATGGGTTTTGAGGGAAGACTCGAAAGGAGGAGAGTGAGGTGGAGTCCCCAAGGGGTTGGGGGAGAGGGAGTTCCAGAGGGTTTGGGGACGGAGACGGAGAAGTCACCCCAGGTTCAAGACTGGAAAGTGACCCGGAGCCGGACAGATAGCCTCCGCAGGCATGCCCTGCAAGAGGTTCAGCATTGGGTTAAAAAACAGTTTTTCTAAAGGAAGAAATCCAAATACTTTATTTTAGCATAATCCAAACGTTTTTGACTGGCAAAAACAGAGAGATATTGTCCCATTGGATGGCTTTAATTTAGCTGGAAATGGATGTAATGCTTTAGTTATATCATAAATGATAATGAATATCTAAATCGTCTTTATTGGTCACAAACATATACACACACGGTGAAATTAGTTTCACTGCCTTTCACACCCATCCTAGTATTAGGAGCAGTGGGCAGCTATTTTATATACAGTGAGGTGTTTCAGGGAATTGAACTAGCGACCTTCCTGTTCCCAAGCCAAGTCCCAACAGACTGAGCTACTGCCACCCAAACATATGAATAGGATTTAAAGAATGATGTATTGGAACCTTTGTGTCTCACACACACACAAACACACACGCACACACGCACACACGTACACACGCATGTACGCATGCACGCACGCACGCACACACACACCCTCTCCCCCTGGATGGTTTTCACTTCACTGGACATGTTTATGTAATAGAATGTATACGTTTTAGTCATTTAGACCAGAGATGGTTCATTACCTGTAGGACCATCTGGTGGGGTTGCTGTAGTACCATCTGGTGGGGTTGCTGTAGTACCATCTGGTGGGGTTGCTGTAGTACCATCTGGTGGGGTTGCTGTAGTACCATCTGGTGGGGTTGCTGTAGTACCATCTGGTGGGTTAGTGTAGTACCATCTGGTGGGGTAGTAGCAGGTTCTGTAGTGGATGGACATTGAGCTGCAAGACAGATGACATAATTGTTTTTACAATAATGCATAGAATTCAATACATACAAATAATTTCATTTAATTTGACATGCATCAGTTCTTACGTTGTTAAGCCTGTCATTGTGACTAACATTTCACCTTAAAAATCCACTTAAATTAATAATCTGAAAATACATTTTCCCTATGACTGTTTAGTCTACAGAGGTTCATGTTATCTTCTGTATAGCTTACGTAGTAGACTTAACTTGTCCTATTTGCTATTTAACCGTCACTTTAATTCAAAGTGAGTGAATGAATCGTTAGTCTTTAAAGGTGCTGCAGGTAAGATGTAAGAGCTATTGGTTGATTGTAATTTGTTAGAAATGGCCTAGCCATCCTTCAGCTGTTAGTGAGTGAAATGCTCTGTGATCATATCTGTTTAGAGTTGACTGTGGCTTCCTCCATATGAGACTATTTAGAGTGTTGAACGCTCCCTGCTCATTTCTGACCAATCAGGGCATCTCTTCCCTGATTGGTCCGAGGAATACATCTTGCGTGTCAATCACAGGTAAGTGGAACGCAACACTTTCTCACTGGCAGAGACACTTAGGGAGGGAGGGAGCAAAATGGGAGGGGACTTTCTTTTGGAGTTATTTAGCTTCAAAATCTTGCTAGTTTCTACTATATCCTGTGGTAATCTTTACCCCCACCATGTTTGTTTGTCTGTCTGTTTGTCTGTTAGCAAGATAATAATAATCCTAATACTAGGATGGGTTAAATGCAGAAAACACATTTCACTGTATGTCTGTACATGTATGTGACCAATAAACCAAAATAGACCAAAAATTCAATCCTCCAGATTTAGATTTGATATATGGACCGCCAAAATTCAAATGCCCCCATTTTGCATTTCAAAAATCTGGTCACTTTATGATACTGATGGTGCATCATCTACTGTATACAGTTTGCATTATTACTATTAGAACATATACATGGATGCAGCATTACACAAGGCTTTATGCACATTTATTTAAGCACTTGTGAATATTGAACCAGAGAACGAATCTAATTGTAATTGCCCCTATGTCTGTAAATGTTATTATGTATGATCTTACATGCGTGGACCCCAGGGGGTCCCAAGAGTCAACCACTGACTTTGAGCAACAAGTACGTGAAACCAGTGAGACACATCCAGTCGCTCAGGAAATGCTAACCCATGTGTTTTTTCTCCATATAAGCCCTGTGTTTCATACACTCTCAGTGTTTTTCCCTCTCATGTTTTCCTGCCCTCTGATTGGCTGCCTGGGACCTCATTGTTTCCACCTGTTATGTTCCGTGTGTTTAAATAGGCGTTGTCTTCTTTTGTTCGGGGCCAGTTCATTATATATATATATATATATATATATATATATATATAATGAACATAATAATGAATAACTTGGCGGTTATTCAGGCGTGGTTGGCCGCTCCGAAAGTTCCGTGTGTTTCTCTTTTCCAATTTCTCAATCAATGTTAAAAGCATCCTTGTGAGTCGGCCAATTTCATCCTCCACCTACCTGAGCCTGATGGGAGAGAGCTTGTGAAGTTGGCGTTGAACCCCCGGCCCGACACGGACCCGTCCGTCCGGAAGAGAACGGTGATCTGAGTGGAGGAGGACTGGAAGAAGTCCTGAACCGTGTGGTTGTTTTCACACAATTTTCAAGAGTCGCGAGTTCACAGAGGGTCCATCGAAGACAGAGACATAGTCACAGCCACAGCAGTCTTCCAACCTACACATACCAAAGACCATCCGTTCCAAGGGTCATAGTCACGCCAGAGCCAACGACTAGGCCTACTTTGATAAGTCATGAGTTATTAAAAGGCCAGGTGTCAACCAATGTGAGACTTAATTCAAGATTCAAGATTCAAGAAACTTTATTTATCCCGAGGGAAATTAATGTGCAACAGTTGACACAGGGGGAATAAATGCACACACAAATATACTAATACCTAAAAGCTAAAAACGAAATAACAACAACTAACTAAACAAAACTCTTATAAACAAAATATAACTCTAAAATAACTCTAAATTGAATCTAAATGTATTGATAGATGAATAGATGAATTGCACAATTTACAGTATTATTACAGTAATACGTAGGTATATACAATACACAACAATACGTATAGTGCAAATTGGCAGTAATAATATATTAATAAATAACTCCGATGAATACTTCAAAGTGACATGTGAAATTGAATTTACAGTGCAAAATTACAGTGAAAGGATTTACAGTGCGTTGACCAAAAAATAATAATAATAACAGTGCGTTGGCCTCAGGTCACTGAGTCTCCACTGTCCCTCTCACGACCCGAGGTAGATGAATTACAGAGACTGATAGCCACAGGAAGAAAGGACTTCCTGTGGCGTTCTGTGGTACATCTGGGTGGAATGAGTCTGTTGCTGAAGGTGCTTCTATATGAGGTCAGCACCTGATGGAGAGGGTGAGAGTTGTTGTCAAGGATACTACGCAGCTTGCGCAGCATCCTTCTCTCAGACACCACCAACAAGGAGTCCAGCTGGACCCCCAGGACAGCGCCAGCCTTCCTGACAATCCTGCTGATCTTGTTGGCGTCTGCTGACCTCAACCTGCTACCCCAGCACACGACACCGGAGAAGATGGCACTGGCTACCACCGACTGGTAGAACATGTTCAGCATCTTGTTACAAACGTTGAAGGACCGGAGCCTCCGCAGGAAGTAGAGACGGCTCTGGCCCTTCTTGTACACAGCATCAGAGTTCTTGGCCCAGACCAGTTTGTTGTCCAGATGAACTCCCAGGTATTTATATTCCTGAACAACTTCAGCGGACACACCCTTGATGGAAATGGGTGTGGGGGTAGATTTCCTCCTGCGGAAGTCCACCACCATCTCCTTCGTCTTGTCAGTGTTGAGCTGCATGTGGTTCAGCTCACACCACTCAACGAAGGAGTCCACGACGCCCCTGTACTCCTCATCGTTTCCCTCGCTGACACAACCAACAACTGCAGAGTCGTACAGAGTTGTACTGGAAGTCTGAGGTGTAAAGGGTGAACAGGAATGGGGAAAGAACCGTTCCCTGTGGAGCACCAGTGCTGCTGACCACAGTGTCAGACACACAGTCCTGCAGTCTGACAAACTGTGGACGACCCGTCAAATAGTCAGTAATCCAGGACACCAGGGAAGAGTCCACCTTCATCGCACTTCAGCTTACTCCCCAGCAGGGCAGGCCGGATGGTGTTGAACGCACTGGAGAAGTCGGAAAACATGATTCTCACAGTGCTCCTGAGTCTGTCCAAGTGGGCGTAGGCACGATGAAGCAGGAAGATGATGGCGTCCTCCACTCCCAGTTTCGGCTGGTAGGCAAACTGAAGAGGGTCCAGCGATGATCTGACCAGGGGCCGAAGAAGCGACAGGAATACAGGAATACATCCTGCCTGTCAATCACAGGTAAGTGGAACGCAACACTTTCTCAATGGCAGAGACACTTAGGGAGGGAGGGAGCAAAATGGGAGGGGACTTTCTTTTGGAGATATTTAGCTTCAAAATCTTGCTAGTTTCTACTATATCCTCAACTCTTAAATCTTACCTACAGCAGCTTTAATGCTACATTTGAATACATTTTGTTCATATCATTTTTCATGCCTCAGTTCTAATGTTGTCTAGCCTGTCATTGTGACTAAATGTTCATGCGATTGCTGTAGACAAAGTGCTGGAGCCAAAATGCCTTTTGGTTTATTTTGTTTTATTTTAACTCACGTGCAGAGGTGTGGCATTGTCAGTCACCATGGCAACCACCACAGGGGTTGGTTACCCATTTATACTGATCAGTGGCTGACGAGCCCCAGGTGTGCAAGGGGAATAGCCAAACAGTTTTTGACCGTGTCGTGTTGATGTGCTGTATATAGGTCGGCATTCAGTGTTATTTGTAAAAAGAGTTTTCGTATATATTTTTGGTTGATAATGGTCAAATGGATTGGCATATCCGAAGTTATACGAGCACTCTGGACATTGAATTCTTCAAGCACGCGTCTAACTCAACTCAACCCATTTGCCCCTCGCAGTAGGCTTATAGGTAAAGGCTCTATAATTATCGTACAAAAACGGCAACCTCAATATGTGTAATATTAATTCGTACCTTGAGCACAATGTGAGAACATCACACTGCATAGGACCAGGAATCCCAGAGTCTCCATGTTCTCGCCACTTTGCTTCACAATGTTGTGTCCCGTTGCGAAAAGGGATGGCTTTCATACCCATCGATTTACATGACGACATCCTTATAACACCCATAAATTGCGCAACACAATATAACATATTGTAACTAATGGCTCTGAGAAAAATGCAACCTGCATGCAAAATAATTTGCACCTGCAAGGGATTTGCTTAGGGAAATATATAAAGTAGGGCTGGGCGATATGGACTTAAAACTATCACGATATTTCATGGTATTTATTGCGATAACGATAAATGACGATAAATGACAAATAAATGATAAAAATAAAAAATAAAAAATAAAAAAATCTTAATCCTTACCATCATTAAATACATAAGGGATAATGAACGGAACGCTCATTAATAAGTCGGTAGTCGGTCCCGCTCATTAATAAGTCGGTAGTCGGTCCCGACTTATTATGATTTACTTCCGCGGAGAAAAAAATTGTTCTCCGAAGTTGAGGCATTGCTTGGCAACTGGCGCAAACAATTCAGCAATTCTATCAGCAAGTCAGTATTTTCCGTCAGGAAAAGTGAACGGGACTGTTACTACTCGCGGAGTGATATGATAGCCGTGAATTGAAGCCAATTCCAGTGAAAATGCAAACGCCAATACTCACATGATTCATAATCTAACCCCAGGAGAAACACATGCAAAAGTTGTAAAAATACTTTTCTTCTGTAAAAATGCAGTAATGTTTAAATAGTGCAAACTTATTTTACTATGCTGCAAAACATTAGAAAGAAAACACAATGATTCACATCAAGTTTGAAATGTAAACATTGAATGTGACTTTATTAATTAAGAACAAATGAAAATGTAAACACTTACACTCATGGCACAAATGGCGGTAAAAATAGTGCAAACAGCATATCAAAAATAAACAGTGCCAAACAGTGTCTAAGTCCAAACACAACCTGATAAATTAACATCAAAAAGGTACAATCCCAAACATGTCTTTAGTAAAGTTACAAAAATTACAAAACAGTGCAAAAATAACCTGATAAATTAACGTCAAAAAGTTACAATCCCTGTGTACAGACATCTACTGATGCCTAGTCTGGACACATCTTCAGTGATGTTCCTGGAATCATAGGACGTTTCGGGTCTCGCAACATCATACGCCTTCCTTCAGGTGACCCAGCCAGGGCTGATCAGACCCCAGCTTGTGTCCAGATGGCTAGCTAGCTACCATGACTCCATGGCTCCCCTCTTTTGAGCCACAGCCATCTTGAGGCCCTCTCTGCCGCATCGGTGGTACTGCGGATGGCTCTCCTCTTTCTCACTCCCTCGATGCCTAAACTGCTGAAGGCTCTGACCAAGGAACGGGCTGCGAATCCTCTGCATCCAACTTCCCCTGGGAAACACCTTGCTCTCCAACCAGCCTGCTGACAGTCGCTGACCAGTCCTGCGTACTTGGAGAGCTTCCTTTCAAAGGCTTCTTCCAAGCGATCTTCCCACGGGACTGTCAGCTCCAGCAGCACAGTTGCTTGGTGGACTCAGACACAAGAACAATGTCTGGTCGCAGGGTGGTGACTGCAATATGGCTGGGGAACTTCAGCTGATGTTCAAGGTCCACCAACAACTGCCAGTCTCTTGCAGACGTCAGGATGCCTGCAGATGTTTTTCTGGCAGAAGTTGGCTTGTCCCCAGCTCTGACAAAGGCGATGGTGACCTTGGAGTGTCGGAACTGCTTTGACCACGCCAGTCCTGCGCTGATGGCTTCAGCAATGGTCTTCAGGACTTGGTCATGCCTCCACCTGTACCGTCCATCTCCAAGTGCCTTTGTACAGCAACTGAGGATGTGTTCCAGGGTTCCTCGCTTGGAACACAATGGGCATGCTGGTGTCTCTGCTATGCCCCATGTGTGCAGATTTGACGGGCTTGGAAGCACATCATACACTGCTTGGATTAGGAATTTGATGCGGTGAGGCTCGGCTTTCCAAAGCTTAGCCCAGGTCACTTTCCTCTCAACCGCATTCCCCCATCTCGTCCAAGCTCCCTGTTGCTTCATTCCCACTGCCTTGCAGGTTCTTGCCTCCTCCACTGCTGCTCTCACCTCCTCCTGAACAAGACGGCGCCCTTCCTTTCCCCTGGTGTTCATTTGGGGAGTTGGAATGGATCCTAGCCCAGCTCGACCTCGTGTGACCACTCCCACCAGGCTCTTGTGACGCAAACTTGCCTCTGCCTCTTGAACTGCTTCCTCTGCCCTCCATTTCCTGCCAGTCCTCACTTGGATCCCTGCTTTAGCCACCTTCGGATCACTTGAGTCCCTGTATTGAACCACTTCCCAAATATGTCTTTAGTTAAGTTATAAAACTACAAAACAGTGCAAAAACAACCTGATAAATTTACATCAAACAGTTACAATCCCAAACATGTCTTTGGTTAAGTTATAAAACTACAAAACAGTGCAAAAACAACCTGATAAATTAACAGCAAATTGACAAATGAAATACAAGTTCAATGATAATTGAAACACTGATATACTCTAAAAATGTAAATAAAATAACTTATGTGGAATGAGGTTGTGGCTGGAACATGCCACAAATTAGGTAGTGCAAGTTATCACACACATACTACTAAAGCATGTGATTCAGGAAGAGGTCCTGTTGTCTTTTTTATAGCTACATCACACCTTTTAGATTTTTTGACAAGAAGACTAGCATATTAACTGTGGCTGGTTTGAGAGTAGACCTTTGGCATGTAACTATATTTCCCCCAGCACTGAATAGCCTCTCTGAGGCTGTACTTGTGGCAGGGACACACAAGTACTTTTTTGCCAAACGACTCATATGAGGAAAAATCACCTCGTGTAGCTTCCACCATGCGAGGGGATCGCTTTCGCCATCTGCTAGTGGACCAAGCAAATAGCGGTTTAATTCAGCCTCAATTTTCTCTGTGTCAGAAAGGCTGGTCTCTCAACAGCTGGCTTCTTGAAAATGCTTCCAAGACTCTTCCTCTGCTTCTTCGATGCACTTTGGGCTTGTCCTGTAGATCCAGGTGATTTTTCAGGGGCAGCAGCCCCACTTGGCATGACAGAAAGGGATTCCACCTCTCTGACTACTCTGGCTTTGATGACCAGGATCTCTTCTTGACTCATGTGCTGAGTGCGGAAGCGTGGATCAAGCATTGTTGCAATGTTGATCAGTTCCTCAATCTCTGGCTCCTTGTACTTAGTGTTTAAATAGTCCAGTATTGAACTTTTAATTGTCTTGGTGAGATCGGTGTCTTCATCTTTCCCCTGTAGCAGCTCACTGTTGAATAGCTGAAGAACAGGCTTCAAGCATGACAAAGTGACATACTTTTCAGCAAAGAGGGCATCTGTGAAATCAAGGAGAGGCCCTAATGCCTTACTCACAGAATCAAGAACATCAACGTCCTGCCATGTAGGCACAAGATGCCTGGTTGACCTATCAGCAGCTAAGACTTGTGTAATGGCCTTTTCTTGTTCAAGCAGTCGCTGTATCATCTTTTGCCTTGATCCCCATCGTGTTGGATATTCCGTCACCAGTTTATGCAGAGGGAGGCCAATTTCTGAGCATCTCTGAGCGCTGCCTTTTCCAGCTGTGTGAGAATGCACTGACGACCTTTTTACAAACTCCCACAGCTCTGTCAATCCTGGCATCCCTCATGCTTCTCTCTGCAAAAAATGACTGTTAGTTCAGTCATTAATTTCATCATAATATTAAATACACACAATACATACATAAATAATTTCCTTTTATGTCTGTACCAGTGTCTGCATGTTTTAATGTTTTTGTAATGTATTACTTTCCAAAATGTATAGTTATAGTATAGGCAACAAAGGAAGTTGTCTCTGAAGAACATAAAGATTATGCTCATGTATGCTCAACATGCATGCATGGATACACTAACATTAAGAGAAAGGACACATGGAGAGAGTAAACTTACCAATAGCAATGTGTAGACGATGACCAAAGCAAGACAGTCTTGTCCACTTGCTAACGTTGCTTTGACCACGTTAGCTCCACTGTCCGTTGTCAGGCACACCTGTCTCCCCTCGTCTAGATCCCATGCTTCAAGAAATTGCTTCAAACCACTCGCAATGTTTTCGCCCGTGTGGTCATCTGGGAAAAAACTTGTTTCGAGGCAGCAGCTGTTCAAACTCCAGTCGCTGTTTATGTAGTGGACCGTGAGGCTAATGTATGGCTCCGCCACTCGGCTACTCCACATGTCTGTGGTTGAGGCATAAAACTCCACTGTAGACAGCGTTGTTTTTAACCTACCGCGACACTCCTCATACATGACTGGTAGGGCCGTTTTAGAAAAGTATTTCCTTGACGGCATGTTATACCTTCGGTCCATTTTTTGCATCATTCGCCTGAATCCCTCCTTTTCCACTGTTTGGATTGGCAACATGTCTTTTGCCAAGCAAAATGCCACCGCCTCTGTCAATTCTCCCCAGCGTTTGCTTGTTTTATCGTACGGTGTGCAACTGGCAAACGCGCTGACCATCCCCTTCTGAGTAAGAGGGGTTTGCACGTTGCTCGTTGACGCCTTCCCCGAACACAACTTCTGACTCTCCTCATACTCTCGTCTGTGTTTGTACTTTAGTTGGTGGAACAAATTGGACGTGTTTCCATCCTTTGTTTGTACTTTTTGTTGACACACTTTGCATGTAACAGACTTTGATTAACGTCTGCTTTTTTGAACCCAAACCAGGTCCGTACTACAGATGGAGCTCCTTTTTCCTCCATTAACTCCTCCTCGCCTACGTTTGGAACTCCGCCTTCCGCCATTGTTGTTCTCCTTCTACATGCCCACGTTTGTCGCATATGTACGCAACACGTCATTAATTATCGTCATTACCCCGGTATGACAAAATACTTATCGTGGGGAGGACTTATCGCAATAAACGATACGATATGGCACAGCCCTAATATATAGGACGATGGACATTTCTAAGTACTATTAACAGATCCATAACAGACATGTTCATGAGGCGGGTCGGGTTGGGGGAAGGGCATGGCACCAGGTATATTGTGGCTCGATCCTTAAAATAATAAACATTTCCCCCAAAGTCCCCTAAAGTACCTCATACACACCTAGCCATTTGTAACAACTACAGTTTATATGAGCCCCTATTATTACTTGTACTGCAATTTAGTGGAATTATTAGATATTGTAAAACAATATCAATATATCAATGTGTACATCTCTTCTGTGCTCCTTTTCAATGGGTCTTGTCTTTTAAAGGGCTCAGGGTTAGGGTAAGTGGTCATCTTTACCCCCACCATGTTTGTTTGTCTGTCTGTTTGTCTGTTAGCAAGATAATAATAATCCTAATACTAGGATGGGTTAAATGCAGAAAACACATTTCACTGTATGTCTGTACATGTATGTGACCAATAAAGAGGATTCAATCCTCCAGATTCAGATTTAGATTTGATATATGGACTGCCAAAATACAAATGTCCCTATTTTGCATTTAAAAAATCTGGTCACTTTATGATACTGAAGGTGCATCATAGCCCACTAAATAATTGGGAGTGCTCTGAAAGCGGTTTATGGAAATTAAACCAAAGCTACGCCTACGTGGTCTACCTGAGCAAACGCTTGATACAAACAACCCCCCCCCCTTGTATAATCTTGGATGTTTTCTGTACCCGTATTGGCAGACGAGGCACACTTAAATCATGCTTTAACACCCCCCCCCCCCCCCCCCCAAACATACGACGTACATCTGTACAGCGGTTACAAATTAAGAGTTACAAATAGTTTTGCTGTGTAGAAGGTCTTCACACACAGTCCGACCACAATGATGATACCATTTTTAATATTGTCATGGTTCACTTTGATGTTGGGCAGAAGAACCACCCTCCGTATGAAGTCTCCCGTGGACGCTCAGTCTTGTTCCGAATTGCCACGTAGCACCAGAGATGTTCTATTCTTTGTGACGGCATATGCCTTGGGATGCCCGCGTTATATCGGCCCCTGCTATTAACTGGTTATTGTATTCCGATTTGTTTTTGATCGATGTTAAGTGTCAATAATAACTAAACAAAAGAGGTGAATGCTTAGCAAGGTTGTGTATTGTACTGAATGGTGTTGTCTGTTGCTAGGACCAACTGCTTGAGAGACCGTACCGGTACTACAGGCGTCCAATGATAATGGCCTTATGTTCTCTCAGTGTGTCATAGGTCGATTGGTAGCGGTGAATGTGGAATACAATTTTGTAAATCACCGTCTCCCCTCTGGGATAACAAATACTTTTATTGTGAGATGGAATTAACGCTAACCAATTAATCAGTAAAGTGTTTTCTAACAATCTGCCCCTTTGTCGTGTCTTATTTGTGTCGCTATGTCAATGACTGCACAGACGTTGTCTTTAAGAATGCTTTTAATATATCAAAATGAAGAGTTATTGGATAAAATTGAGTTTAAAATGAAATAGGTCATTTTGCAAAGAGCAGAAAAGAGGGACCAAAAACACGTTAAATCAAATGTCAATTGACTTCTCGGGCTCCACTTCCTCTTTGGCACTCCCTTCACCCTGGCCCTGCGGATCTAGTGGGGGGGGGAAGAGAAAGAGAAAGTGGACGGATGTTAGTGGTGAAAAATCAAGCGCAACATTTCCCTAACGCTTCCTCCAAGCAGAAATAAAGCCTTGCAAAAACGTACCGTGCAGTGTGATGGGACCCAGGACCAGCGTGTGGCTGTCCTCAGGAGCCCTCAGGGCCCTGGCCTTGCGCACGCTGCAGCCCCGGCGGCAGCGGGAGTTGTAGTCCGAGGCGAGGCAGATCACCACCTTGCACTGCAGGTACACCGACTCGTGGGTCCGCAGAAACTGGAAGGCTCTGAACCTGAAGCGGGCGTCGCTGTTGTAGCCGGACGCGTAGGCGTAGTAGGAGTTGTCCTTTACGCATCTAGTGGCAACAATGAAAAACAATGTGCAAAGAGCACCGTCTTTCGGATTCAGATGTGAAACGGAAGCCCTGGGTCACCAACAATCCCTCGACACCGTGTACTGTATGTAAAGCGCTGTGTTGAGTGCCTTGTTAAAGCACAATGTTAAAGGATCCGTCTCTCGCGGACGGGACAGTGCGTACCCGTTGCGGACAAGGTCGTAGGAAATGTTATGGAAGTCGTGGGGTGAGGGAGACGCCACACACGTGTCCAGGAAGAGAACCAGGCTGCTGTCGGACCACCGCAGGTTCACCTGGACGTACAGGTTCTGGTTCAGGGTCACCACGTACGGAACCTGAGTCACCTGATCCAAGCAAGGAAGAAAACAAAAACACAAAACAAAAAAGGATAAGAATCTCTTCTGCCGTTTGGAAATGTAGTTTAAAATATCGATTCCTATTTATTTCCAACAATTATGCTTTTATAGCTTTCTACAGTGTCTCTCTGCAAAAAAAAATCGAATTAAAATCAAAAATTGAACATAAAAGAAAATATATATGTATATGAAATATACATCATAAAAGTTGACGTAAAAGATACATTATAACATTTTTTTTCTATGTATATAATATCGGGGGGGGGGGGGAACAAATAAACGTGGTTGACTTCATGACCCCCCCCCCTTTACCTCATTTACGAAATTGCCGGAGGTGTAGAAGGCCATGCTGCCGTTGAATCTGCCCATGCCCGAGATGTGGCCGTCCACCTGGGCCCGGGCGACATACATGATCTGGACCGTGGTGTCGGGCTCCATGCGACAGTCCACGTCCAGCTTCAAGGAGGACTGACGTGTGATCAGGCCATAGTCCAACTTGTGGGCGTGCAGAGAATTGGTGTACGCGATGATGCCGTTGTTCAGCTGTTTCAGTACAGGACAAGAACACAGTGGGATAAGAGTGACATCTTCGGTCCGTGGAAGTTGGAACGGTTGGAATTAGGTGTGTTGGAACGGTTGGAATGATGCCACTGTGTAATTACCGCCGCTGTCAAAGATGGGAGGAGGTTATGTTTGTGGCCCCAGTTTGTTTGTCTGTCTGTCTGTTTGTCTTGTTTGCAAGATAACTCCAAAAGTGATGTACGGAATTTGGACAACACTTGGTGGTTACATTACCAAGGAACAGTTCATTTTGGAAAGCGATTGGATTCTTACCGTGCGTATGGTGCCACATGTGTTGATTGGGAAACTGAAGATCACTTGATATGCAGTGATTCGGGGTCTGCAGTACGGGTCATTCAGGTACAGATTGTTGCCAGCGTAGCCCATAGAGTTCAGGTAGGATTTCTCAATCGTAATGTCCATGTTGTGTCCAGAACACTCCACACGACCTGGTGGAAATTCAACATGTATATACCAACTCTGATTGGTGCGTGCGTTTCTCTTTTCCAATTTCTCAATCAATGTTAAAAGCATCCTTGCGAGTCGGCCAATTTCATCCTCCACCTACCTGAGCCTGATGTGAGAGAGCTTGTGAAGTTGGCGTTGAACCCCCGGCCCGACCCGGACCCGTCCGTCCGGAAGAGAACGGTGATCTGAGTGGAGGAGGACTGGAAGAAGTCCTGAACCGTGTTGTTTTTTTCACACAATTTCCCCAAGAGTCGCGAATTCACAGAGGGTCCATCGAAGACGGAGACATAGTCACAGCCACAGCAGTTTTCCAACCTACACATAGCAAAGACCATCCGTTCCAAGGGTCATAGTCACGCCAGAGCCAAGGACTAGGCCTACTTTGACAAGTCATGAGTTGTTAAAAGGCCAGGTGTCGACCAATGTGAGACTTAATGATAATATTATTAATAATAATAATAATAATAATAATAATAATAATTTTCTACAGTGTACTCAAAGACACTTCACAACAAAAACAAAATAACATAATGAAAACATTCTCAAATTAGCAGCATAGAGAACAGTAAAAGCATGGATAGCATGAAATGATATACCACTGGGACAGGAAGCTCAAGTAGAAAGAGTTTAAACATTTAAGGCGAGTTTGAAGAAGAATGGGTTTTGAGGGAAGACTCGAAAGGAGGAGAGTGAGGTGGAGTCCCCAAGGGGTTGGGGGAGAGGGAGTTCCAGAGGGTTTGGGGACGGTGACGGAGAAGTCACCCCAGGTTCAGACATGCTGTGAAGAAATGACCAACGAAACGTAGTCCCATGACGCAAAACCTAAGCGGCCAATGTGACTCACTGGAAGTCCGTGAAGGATAGTAATATCGTATGGTTAGGCGACGCTGTCAGCTGCCAAACGCAGTAGGCGCCAGGGGGGTAGCCAGGGTAGCCTGGACTGGAAAGTGACCCGGAGCCGGACAGATAGCCTCCGCAGGGATGCCCTGCAAGAGGTTCAGCATTGGGTTAAAAAGCAGTTTTTCTAAAGGAAGAAATCCAAATACTTTTTTTTGCATAATCCAAACGTTTTTGACTGGCAAGAGAGATATTGACCCACTGGATGGCTTTAATTTCGCTGGAAATGGATGTAATGATTTAGTTATATCATAAATGATAATGAATATCTAAATCGTCTTTATTGGTCACAAACATATACACACACGGTGAAATTAGTTTCGCTGCCTTTCACACCCATCCTAGTATTAGGAGCAGTGGGCAGCTATTTTATATACAGTGAGGTGTTTCAGGGACTTGAACTAGCGACCTTCCTGTTCCCAAGCCAAGTCCCAACAGACTGAGCTACTGCCACCCAAACATATGAATAGGATTTAAAAAATGATGTATTGGAACCTTTGTGTCTCACACACACACAAACACACACACACACACGCACGCACACACACCCTCTCCCCCTGGATGGTTTTCACTTCACTGGACATGTTTATGTAATAGAATGTATACGTTTTAGTCATTTAGACCAGAGATGGTTCATTACCTGTAGTAACATCTGGTGGGGTTGCTGTAGTGGATGAACATTGAGCTGCAAGACAGATGACATAATTGTTTTTACAATAATGCATAGAATTCAATACATACAAATCATTTAATTTAATTTGTCATGCATCAGTTCTTACGTTGTTAAGCCTGTCATTGTGACTAACATTTCACCTTAAAAATTCCTTTAAATGTATACTCTGAACATTTATTTTCACTATGACTGTTTACTCTACAGAGGTTCATGTTATTTTCTGTAGAGCTTCAGTAGTATACTTAACTTGTCACATTTACTATTTAACAGACACTTTTATCTAAAATGAGTGAATTAATGTACAAGTCATTAAAGGTGCAGCAGGTAAGCATGGGAGCATTTTATGGTTGTTTTGATTTTACAGGCCTGGTCACTTACAGTAGTAGTCATAGCAACAGTTGCCATAGTATTGACAGGAGGAGGAGCAGGAACAGCTTCCCATGTGTCTCCCACAGTTGTAGCGACATGAGGGTTGAGCTGGGAAACAGGGAGATATCGTCTCACTGGAGGGTTTCACTTCACTGGACATGTTTATGTAATAGAATGTATACATTTTAGTCATTTAGACCAGAGATGGTTCATTACCTGTAGTGGATGAACATTGAGCTGCAAGACAGATGACATAATTGTTTTTACAATAATGCATCAATTTCAATACATACAAAAAATTGAATTTGTCATGCATCAGTTCTTACGTTGTTAAGCCTGTCATTGTGACTAACATTTCACCTTAAAAATCCACTTAAATGTATACTCTGACAATACATTTTCACTTTGACTGTTTACTCTACAGAGGTTCATGTTATCTTCTGTAGAGCTTCAGCAGTAGACTTAACTTGTCATATTTACTATTTAACAGACACTATTATTCAAAGTGAGTGAATTAATATACAAGTCATTAAAGGTGCAGCAGGTAAGCATGGGAGCATTTTATGGTTGTTTTGATTTTACAATTTTACAGGCCTTGTCACTTACAGTAGTAGTCATAGCAACAGTTGCCATAGTATTCACAGGAGGAGGAGCAGGAACAGTTTCCATTGTCTCTCCCACAGTTGTAGCGGCAGGAGGGTTGAGCTGGGAAACGGGGAGATATCGTCTCACTGGATAGTTTCATTTAACTTCCGGTTTACTACAGTACTACAATACCATGATAAGGAATAGGGAAAATATTTCATATTTCCCTATAAATAATATTAATTAAATGATAACATCAGCTATTTCATCAGCTATCACGTCCGCATTCATGTCACCGTTTCCCCAGCCCTCGTCCTGATAGCCACGCCCCCTTGTTAGTGCTCCCCGCAGCTGCAGCGCATCACCGTGATCTTCCCCCTCATGTTTTCCTGCCCTCTGATTGGCTGCCTGGGACCTCATTGTTTCCACCTGTTATGTTCCATGTGTTTAAATAGGCGGCATCTTCTTTTGTTCGGGGCCAGTTAATACTGTTTCGTTGGTTGTTAGACTCGTACTTGTTTCACGGTTTGAGACTTGTTTCATGTTACAGTTCTTACTCGTTCATGTTTCCACGTCATGCCACCATCAGGTTTTTGGTAATTAGCTTTTGCTTTTGAGCTTTATGAGTTTCCATCTAAGTGATTTTTGTGTTACTGTATTTATCAGTAAAGACTCTTTATTTTGATACGTGTGTCATCGTGTCGTGCATTTGGGTTCACCTCCGAAGTCCCCGTTCCTCATTCCTCATTCCCCGTTCGGAACGGGGAATGAGGAACGGGCCGTTCCTCATTTCCCGCGTCAACCCATGACAATGAACTGGCCTGAAATGAACCCAGCCCACCCAAACATATGAATAGGATTTAAAGAATGATGTATTGGAACCTTTGTGTCTCACACACACACAAGTGTAGTGTATTTTTATACACTAAGTATACAACTAAAACACTATCTGTGATACTGTATGCATTATCTGTGATACTGTATGCATTGTAAGGGCCATGTGTATTGAAGTGACCAAAAGGCGTTGCCAGGAAGGCGACCCCCTGGGGTTGCCGGAGATGCGACCAGCCAGGAATGCGACCCCCCTTGGGGGTTTGAGTCGTAAACTTGTGTGTGACAATGAAGACACCGTGACCAACCAGAGCGCTGGTTGTACCTCTCAGACCAATAGTATTAAGCTGATGTTTGTTACTTTGACCACTAGGAGTAGTGGATGTTTTGTGATACTATTGTCTATATAAAGTTTGGTAAAGGAGCGCGTCGTCAGTTCTGCGAATTGGCACGGCAGGCTCCATCTCGTTGCAACAGATGAATTTGATGCTTTGTTCAATAAACATCTTGAACTTAGTATCCGGACCTCTGAGAAGATTCTTATTCCACCAAGTAGAAATTATACTACATATTGGCGTCACGAACAGGATTTGGTTAAAACGATTGTTGACCAGCAGCTGTCGGTGAAGCGAGCGCACGTGGGCACCGGTACGCGCATGCTGGGTTTGAGGTAAGCTCTAAACATCTTCCTCAGAGCGCTTAAGTGCGTCTGCTTATATTGACTATGTTTAAGGCTATGGTTAACGGTTGACCAAATCGAAAAAGACCTTTGGGTCTATTGGATGGAATAGAATACTTTATATGTCCGCTACATTTAAAAGTGGTAAAGTAACATCACTATAAAAACGTTATTGAAGGAGTAATACGTAAAACGTTAATGTGGAAGCACCACTATAAACTAATAGTTCGTCGAGTGGAAGCACCACTATAAACAACCCCTTTCCTACTAAGCCCAGGGGGGCCAGGTAGTTTGATATTTTTCCTTTACTAAAATACAAATATACCTACTGCCCATAGGAAACGCGTAGTAGCTATTAACCAAGTTAAAGTGAAGAGGTAGCGGGAAGCCACTACTTGGGCTCAGGTAATCCGTCTTCATATCAATGATGTGGATTCGAATGAGACAAACCTATCCTAGGACTTAAGATAAGACACCAGGTTACGAGTACCTAAAACCAGGCTTTCATGGAAGAAACGCCGCTCACTTTAATCGAATGATGAGTTAAAGTGATTATGTAGCTTTGAAAACGTATTGATTCAAAGTGGAAAGAGAAGAAGGAGTTTCGCAAGGACGCTTGTTATTTTCGGGGATCCATAGGGATTATGGGGGGTATTTCTTATACAGAGTAACGGGCGAAGAAGTGGCAATAAAGTCCACTAGGAGTTGTGTTTTATGTAATGTAAATGTAAATGTGTTGGTCAGTTTAACCAAGGGGGTGTAAACTGGTGATTAAATGTTATGTAAAATTGGCTTTGGAGGATACTAAAGAACACATGGTATATGGTACACATGTGGTGGTTCTTCGTGATATTGTAGGCCTTGGTGGCATACGTGGTAAATTGGGGCCCTTTGTGGACCTCGTGGTTATTTCATGAACCAGATGGTGGTTCTTTGTGATATTGCAGGCCTTGTTAGCATACGTAGCCCTTTGTGGACCTCGTGGTTCTTTGTGGTACTACAGGTACCACAGGTACAGGGTAAGTACTACAAGAGTTTGAGTCGCCATTGAGTCGCAATGTAAATCCAACCCGATGATGAGGTTGTTAGTATGCAAATGAAGAGAGAAGCATGGTCTCTCCTTTAGTCTGTTCGTATGCAAATGAAGAGAGAAGCATGGTCTCTCCTTTGTTCTGTTGTTTGTATGAAACATATGGGTTGTTTCCACGTGATGCGAGTAAATAACCTACTCTACTAAACCAGAGGTAGAGCTCACCTTCTTGGTTTAGCTTTCAGAAGTTTAATAACTTAAATCTAGTTTTCAGCGCGCTTTAGGCTGAATGTAGGCTATTAATCCTTCTTCTTTTTTCAAAGTGTGGCTCAGTTTTCTGGGCCACCTATAATCGTTACCCTATAAACATCACTAGTCTGTATGACTGTAGGATTGATATGGCTCATTCATTTCGGCTGGGTCATTCATACAGACTTCAATAAGAAAATAACTGTTTATATTTCATGTTAGAGAAATTCAAGAAAACAAGGCCAAGGAACCAATTCCTTGGACAGCCAGTAGGGATCTGAGGTCAGAACCATACTCAGTTAAACCCCCTCTCTCGCCCTCCCCCTCCCCCGCTCTCTCTCTCTCTCTCTCTCTCTCTCTCTCTCTCTCTCTCTCTCTCTCTCTCTCTCTCTCTCTCTCTCTCTCTCTCTCTCTCTCTCTCTCTCTCTCTCTCTCGCACGCACGCACGCACGCACGCACGCACGCACGCACGCACGCACGCACGCACGCACGCACGCACACAGGTTTAAGCTGAGCCTGATACACACATACCTATTGATATACTGAAACATATAAGAAACAGTTGAGCTGTTATACAGCAATAAAGGGGTTGCAATCCCTAGTATATTCATTTTGTTTTATTTTGATAATTCATTCATTGATTAATTTGAGTTGTTGATTACTGGAAGGTGTTTTATTTGATTCATACATTCATTCATTTGATTCGTTGATTCATTTTGTTTTATTTGATAATTCATTCATTTTGTTTTATTTGATTCATCCATTCATTCATTTGATTCATTGATTGTTTTTGTTTTATTTGATTCATCCATTCATTCATTCATTTGATTTGTTGTTTTATTTGATTCATTCATTTATTGATTTGATTCATTTGATTCGTTTGGGGTATTGTTTTGCCGACTCATTTGATTGATTGGTTTATGTATATTGTGCATTCATTACTATCAAGTGTGTTATTTAATGAACAGATTGTTCCATGAGGCCTCCCCCACTGACTTCAGAGAACCAAAGAAATGCCCTGATCCAGTCCAGCCAAAACGCTCAAGGCCAGTCAGAACCTTGGTCAAACCTATTCGACTCAAAGACTACGACATTGGAGATGTCAACACGGCATAAGTCTCTGAGGAGAAATCAACGAGCAAGACAAGGAAATGAAGTCACAGGAATGAGAGGGAGCTCAGTCATACTCCCATGTAACATTGGATAACGCAGACGCTGTATGGACAAAACAAAACAGGAAACTCAGCGAATTACACTCAAATTCCACACATGAAAACAGAATGAAACAATTTGGGAATTGTTCACTCCTCATCAAAGATGTCAAACAGGAAGATGAGGGACAATATGAATGCAGAGATCCGAATTTTCCTTTGTTTAACTATAAGAATACAACCCTAACAGTACAAGAGAACAGTGAAAATCTAACACAACCATTAGCAATTTCAATGAAACCAGAAACTCGTATGACTCTAAGTCCACGCACTACTTTGAGACCAGCTTCCTCAAACTCAAGTACAATCTTTGTCTCTACCACCATCAACACACTGAGACCGGATAATCTGAACACAGAAGCCTCCACTGCTAGTATAGCCTTGACTATCGTAACCAGAATCCCACAAGATCCAGAAGGACTCCAATAGAAGCAACACAACCAGGCTTTGGAGTTGGTCTAATTGTCGTGATCCTGATAATCGGTTGTGCTATTCCTATCATACGAGGAATGATAACGAGGGGTATTGGTAGAGCGATGAATATACAGGCAGTTCAGATGGCTATCGTGCGAGCAGAAGAGTATGAAGGCCGGTGTGTGTGTTCAATTCTTGAAGATCAGTACGCAGTACTTAAACATCAGGGTGTGTGAAGAGGTTGTAGATGTTTGAAGGGCTGTGCCTAGGACAGGGACAATTATTCAAAATACTGTGAAAGAGAATGAATGATGGACAGACCTAAGTTGGCAAATACTCATCCATTCAGATTTCAACTGAATTTTTATTTTTTAATTTTAATTTTTGATCTTTTTGTTGTATTTGTTTTGAATTATGTTTTTGGATGCTTGGTCAAACTGCAGACTGACTGAGTTTTCCTTTGGAACCCTGGTGACCACAAGATGAAGCTGATCTTGTGTTTCATTGGTGAATTTATTTGTTGTATTGAAGGATTTACTTTGCAAATTTTATTGAAATTTGTTTGTGGTAACATTGTTACATATCATTTATTTCCTTTATGTGTATTATTCTGTTCATTTTATTTTTTTATTTTAATTTTATTTTTTTGTTTTATCAATGTTGTTTTGCAGATTGACACTGGGGTTAGTCACTCTGCAAGGGGGGAGATGAAGGTTTTCATTGATAAACATTTTCATTGATAAACATCTCTAAATACATAATATGTTGTAGAGAACTACACAGTGATGGGTTACTTTCAAGTATAACCTATTTCAAGCATGTTTACATTTATGTCATACAATAATCAAATACAATGTATTTTTTGGGTCTATTATTCAGAGTCAACAGGACTAGTTGAATTTAAATAATGTGAAGAGGCTTAACTAACATGTTTGTTCCTTATAGGATACTTGGACACAGTGAGGAACCAAAGCAGCTAGGAGATGCTAGCTAAATGTATAAAATGCCTCACATCTGTCTATGAGGGTCTGTTTGAACAGGAGCAGGCAGCCGATCCAACCTCAGACAAACCATCACCCCAGGTTGAGGACTGGGTATACGTCTGCATCCTAAAACCAACGTGGGTCCAGTCAAACGTTAAGCAATCATACCAGATCCAAGTCACATCATCTGCCATCCTGGTAGATGTGGACTTTGGGTACATCTCAGCGGTTGTAGTCCGACACAACCTACATATGGATTCCATTGAATAACATCACACCATGCAGATAACAGGGGTTTTTCTTCTACAGCAACATCAAGAAGATTTGCTACAACAGCACATAGATAAAATACCTGGTTTAGGGAATCATGGGCCCCCTAGGACCATAAAAAACCTGGTTTAGGGAATCATGGGCCCCCTAGGACCACTGATCGTGTAATATCTTTTATCAGGATGATAATGGGAAAGTTGAGATACCTTAGAATTGGTATTACGGGTATGATGGGTCAACTCATTCCATTGATATTGTTTTTAAATACATATGTGATTTAATGTTTTTGATTAACTGAGATTTCATTTTTCAATATGTTTTGATATAATGCAATCATACAAGTGTGGTTTAATGGTTATGAAGCCTATTCGTATCAGATTAACCGATTTTGTGTTTGTTTTGATTGTGTTTAATGTTTTGTGCTTAATTCCCCCCAGGGAATGGTGAATCATAAATGAAGACCTTAAGGAATGTAATCTTGAATAAGAAAACATGGACATTGTTTTACTATTGCTGAATATCATTTTGTGCTACATATATACATATTTACCAGAGAGTATATTTACTGAGATACCAGAGAGTAATAATACTACATTATGCAATATTCACAGAAAGGGGTTTAATCAGAGTTACAATGCTTGAACTAACGCATGCATGAACCTTGTGAACAATTAATTTTACAGGAAGTCCTGAAGGAGAACAGTGACTGTGGTTTTTCAATGATGTTACACTGTATGCAGTACAATCGCATATGGTTTTTCAAATTGGCGGTTAAATTTTGCTATGACTCTTTATGTGAATAATATGTTAATTGCACTGTTAATTGTGAAATGGAATGATGAGGCAATTGAAGGTATATGATGTTTTTTATTTTTGGTGTGAACATTTTTGTGTTGGGACTTCTTTATAGAGTCCCAAAGGGGGGATATGTAGTGTATTTTTATACACTAAGTATACAACTAAAACACTATCTGTGATACTGTATGCATTATCTGTGATACTGTATGCATTGTAAGGGCCATGTGTATTGAAGTGACCAAAAGGCGTTGCCAGGAAGGCGACCCCCTGGGGTTGCCGGAGATGCGACCAGCCAGGAATGCGACCCCCCTTGGGGGTTTGAGTCGTAAACTTGTGTGTGACAATGAAGACACCGTGACCAACCAGTTCCTAATTCTCCCCGTGCAACCCGTGACAGCCGTTGGTTGTGGGTTCACCTCCTAAGTCCCTGTTCCTCATTCCCCGTTCCTCATTCCCCGCGTCAACCCATGACAGAATGAACTGGCCTGAAATGAACCCAGCCGACACCACGTCATCACAGAGCCGTTTTTACGGGTTTGAGGAAACCCCAGCTGAAAGGGAAGAGCGGATCACCCGGAACGCCCGGAATAAGGCTAACTTGACGGTTATTCAGGCGTGGTTGGCCGCTCCGAAAGTTCTGTGTGTTTCTCTTTTCCAATTTCTCAATCAATGTTAAAAGCATCCTTGTGAGTCGGCCAATTTCATCCTCCACCTACCTGAGCCTGATGTGAAGTTGGCGTTGAACCCCCGGCGCGACCTGGACCCGTCCGTCCGGAAGAGAACGGTGATCTGAGTGGAGGAGGACTGGAAGGAGTCCTGAACCATGTGGTTGTTTTCACACAATTTCCCCAAGAGTCGCGAGTTCACAGAGGGTCCATCGAAGACGGAGACATAGTCACAGCCACAGCAGTCTTCCAACCTACACATACCAAAGACCATCCGTTCCAAGGGTCATAGTCACGCCAGAGCCAACGACTAGGCCTACTTTGACAAGTCATGAGTTGTTAAAAGGCCAGGTGTCGACCAATGTGAGACTTAATGATAATATTATTATTAATAATAATAATAATAATAGTTTTCTACAGTGTACTCAAAGACACTTCACAGCAAAAACAAAATAACATAATGAAAACATTCTCAAATTAGCAGCATAGAGAACAGTAAAAGCATGGATAGCATGAAATGATATACCACTGGGACAGGAAGCTCAAGTAGAAAGAGTTTAAACATTTAAGGCGAGTTTGAAGAAGAATGGGTTTTGAGGGAAGACTCGAAAGGAGGAGAGTGAGGTGGAGTCCCCAAGGGGTTGGGGGAGAGGGAGTTCCAGAGGGTTTGGGGACGGTGACGGAGAAGTCACCCCAGGTTCAGACATGCTGTGAAGAAATGACCAACGAAACGTAGTCCCATGACGCAAAACCTAAGCGGCCAATGTGACTCACTGGAAGTCCGTGAAGGATAGGAATATCGTATGGTTAGGCGACGCTGTCAGCTGCCAAACGCAGTAGGCCTCGTGAGGGTAGGACCCAGGGTAGCCGGGACTGGAAAGTGACCCGGAGCCGGACAGATTGCCTCCGCAGGCATGCCCTGCAAGAGGTTCAGCATTGGGTTAAAAAGCAGTTTTTCTAAAGGAAGAAATCCAAATACTTTTTTTAGCATAATCCAAACGTTTTTGACTGGCAAAAACAGAGAGATATTGTCCCACTGGATGGCTTTAATTTAGCTGGAAATGGATGTAATGATTTAGTTATATCATAAATGATAATGAATATCTAAATTGTCTTTATTGGTCACAAACATATACACACACGGTGAAATTAGTTTCGCTGCCTTTCACACCCATCCTAGTATTAGGAGCAGTGGGCAGCTATTTTATATACAGTGAGGTGTTTCAGGGACTTGAACTAGCAACCTTCCTGTTCCCAAGCCAAGTCCCAAGTCCAATAACTTCACTGATGGATGATATATTGTGACGACCCCCACTCTACCTGCTAGTGGGTGAGTCTGCTGACTCAGAGAGCATGGTGGAGTGGGTGGGTCGTTAGCCCAATTGGCCGCACCTGGGCAGTGAGAGCTGTCTGCACATGGACTATTTAGGTTTCCTTGTCTAATCCCCTCTGTCTGCTTCTCCACTCCCAGGAACAGGTTATCCAGCACCCACTTTTGATCCTTGGATATATAATACTAATACTTACACCACCCGCACCACACAACACTTTCTCACTCATCCACACACCGCATTCACCACTGATTCTGATACATCCATATTCATTGTTTGTCGATCGTTCATTTTCGTTAGATATAGGATTGAATAAATTATATTGTTCAACTGTTATCATGTGTGGACTCCCTACTTGTCACAATTGACCCGTTTGTGACAATATACATGAGTTGAATTGTGCAAAGAGTATTTAAAGAGCATTTTAAAGTGTCAGTAGTGTAGCATCAGGAATACAGTGCAGAACAGTGCAGAACAGTGCAGTAATTGCAATGAGACTAGAAAGTAGAGAGAATGTAGCAAGAAGTGGTACAGTACCTGGTGTTGTGTAATAACCCAACAGGAGTAGAGACAAACAAAATATATAACAAAATATATAAGTTTGATTTTTCACACAAGGTCTGAACGTAAGTAACAAATTACAATGTAAGGTGAGAAATACATTTTTTTACAAAAAAATCCAATTAGCACTACTACAACTACTACTAATGATAAGCACTATCATTATCATACAAAAACAGCAACCTCAATATGTGTAATATTAATTCGTACCTTGAGCACAATGTGAGAACATCACACTGCATAGGACCAGGAATCCCAGAGTCTCCATGTTCTCGCCGCTTTGCTTCACAATGTTGTGTCCCGTTGCGAAAAGGGATGGCTTTCATACCCATCGATTTACATGACTACTTCCTTATAACAGCCATAAATTGCGCAAAACAATATATCATATTGCGCAACCTGGCGGGTGTGTGCACACACTGAAAAAACTGATTCGGACCCCTTTTAAATGTTAAATGTTTTAATCTAGCCTTTTTAATAGATTTGAATGTGTTATTGCATCTTTCTTATCTTTTTTAATTAATCTTAACATATATTTTCACTGTTTAAAACAAGTTAATTTCATTCATTTAAAAGTAACTTGAAAAAAACATGTACAATTTAATTTCCACACTACTGTCCTGTCTCCGCATGTGCAGACACGCCCCTTTTCCCGCACAAATTCGTACTTGTACTTCAACTTCATACTTTATATTGAACTTTATCCACGGCTCTCCGTTTTAAGTATACTGGCCAGTGGCGGCTGGTGCATTTTTCACCAGGGGGGGCTATACCATTTTTTTTATTTACAATTACATATTGTTAATTACATTATATACAATTACTTTTTGTATTGAAATGTCGCCCTTCTGTCCATCACTTTCATCATGGCCACGCAAGGCCAGCTCAAAGGCACCACAGAACTTCACACAGTCTATTCTTTTAGACTTTATTTGGTACATGGATACATAAACACATTTAAGAGGAAACAACGAGTTAACAATAACACCAAAACACATTCAAAGCAGCTCTGAACAGGTGAGTTTGGTGAGTGATTTAAACAAGCAGGTATATATATATATATATATATATATATATATATATATATATATATATATATATATATATATACCTGCTTGTTTAAATCACTCACGAAAACTATATCACTCAACAAAAATATATATATATCGGCACACTGACAAAAAACACTGACATATATTTGTAAGTGTGTGTGTGTGTGTGTGTGTGTGTTTTTGTGTAAGTGTTTGTGCGTGTGTGCGTGCGTGTGTGTGTCTGTGTGTGAGTGTGCGTCTGTGCGTGTGCGTGTGTGTGCGTGTGCGTGTGTGTGCCCGCAGAGACAGAGCATAATATGCTTTTCCTAGTAGTACACTGTGACGCACACAAATGACGTCTTCCGTGGGGCGATTTGAAAAGCGCCCCACGGGAAGACGTTTTGAGGACGCTGATTGGCTACATTTTATGTCCCTCGTTTATATCTTGAATCAGCAATTGGCTAAACTACTACAGAGACCCGCCTCCGTGGGGCGATTTGAAAAGCGCCCCAGCAGCATCGTCATACAAATGCGCCCTTAAGGCTGCAGTGTACTAGGCATACAGTATGTGTACTAGGAAAAGCATATTATGTTGTGCAAATTATTTTAAAATTGTAGGGGATGCAAGGAACGTAATTCACCAGGCAAAGGGTGTGTTAGGGGTAATGGGGCATGGTCCCTTTAAGCAGGTGTTTGGGGTTGGGCTTAAAGATGGCAGCCATTTTGGGTGTGTAATTGATTCATGTTTGGAGTTGTAGCTGAGGAGGGCAGCTCAACATGAGGAGATGAGATGCAATAAATGACACACGGATTTGTGTTGTCAACCAGAGAAACTGTGTCGTTGTATTCCACGAGTTCCTACATTGGTGACCTGACGTAAGGTGGACGCTTCCGCTACTTTATTTTTTTTTATTTTATTTTATTTTTTTTTTTTGCTGGGAACATGACTACAAACGCAGTTTCGTTGAAACTACCCGAGTTCTGGGAATCATCAGCCTCGGCATGGTTTGCTCAAACAGAGGCGCAGTTCGCGCTGCGGGACATTACCACGGATACCACGAAATACTACTATGTGGTGTCAGCCCTGGGAAATTCAACAGCCAGCCGAGTGGTGAGCCTCCTCAAACGCCCTCCGTACCAGGACAAGTACGATACGCTCAAGGCTCACCTGCTGAAGACATTTGAACTTTCCGATACCGAGCGGGCCAGCCGGCTGTTCTCTCTACAAGGGCTCGGGGACAGCAAACCTTCTGAGCTGATGGATAGAATGCTGGATTTATTGGGGGAGCACAAACCCGATTTCCTGTTCGTCCAACTCTTCCTGCGACAGCTACCTGTTACGGTACGCGCTGCTCTGGCCAACACCACTATAAAAGATGATTGCCGTGCGCTAGCCGAGGAGGCAGATAGAGTTTTTCTGGCCGCTCAGCAGCCCGGTGCTGCAGCGGTTTTTTCGGCCCAATCCTTTTCGCCACCGCCAGGAGACATGATGGTCGCTGCCGCCGCGACAGCTCCTCGCAGGCAGCAGGACGCAGGGCTGTGTTACTTCCATGCGAGATTTGGATCCAGGGCCAAGCAGTGCCAACCACCGTGCAGTTTCCATGGGGCGGGAAACGCCAGGGCCGGCGCTCGCTAGTGGCCATGAGCGTCGGTCGAGAAGGCAGGCTGCTGTTCGTCCAGGACACCATCTCCGGGCGACGGTTCATGTGCGACACGGGCGCGCAGAGGAGCGTCTTGCCCGCTTCTCGAGTGGACATCATCACCGGGGGACACGGTCCCCCTTTGGAGGCCGCCAACGGAAGCCCCATCCGCACATACGGCACCAGGTATGTGGGACTGCGTTTTAGTGGCCAACTGTTTGGCTGGGACTTTGTCACCGCTAATGTTTCTGTCCCCCTTCTCGGGGCGGATTTTTTGTGCGCCTATGGACTGTTAGTGGATGTGAAAAATCGCCGCTTGATTGATGCCGCTACTTTCTGTTCGTACGCGGGTTCTCTCGGAGGGGCAGACGCTATCAGACTCTCTAGCATGCTCTCCTCCATAGACGAGTTCCAGCAGCTGCTCGCCGAGTTCCCGGGGCTCACGCGGCCCACCTTCTCAGTAGCCACCGACAAGCATGGAGTGGAGCACCATATCGCCACGACTGGCCCCCCGGTCTATGCCCGGGCTCGGCGCCTCGACCCGGCCAAGCTCAGCATTGCCAAGGCAGAGTTTGAGAACATGGAGCGCCTGGGCATTATTCGCCGCTCCGACAGCCCATGGGCTTCCCCCCTCCACATTGTGCCCAAGCCGGGAGGGGGGATGCGTCCGTGTGGGGATTACCGCCGGCTCAATGACGCCACGACGCCTGACCGGTACCCAGTCCCATACATTCAGGACTTTTCGGCCCGCCTTTCAAGGAAGGTGATGTTTTCCAAGGTAGACCTGGTGCGTGGGTATCATCAGGTGCCCGTCCACCCGCGGGACATCCCCAAAACAGCGGTGATAACTCCATTCGGACTGTTTGAGTTTCTGCGCATGCCGTTCGGCCTCAAAAATGCGGCGCAGACATTTCAGCGCCTTATGGACTCGGTGCTACGCGACCTGGATTTCATTTTCGTGTACTTGGACGATATCCTCATAGCCAGCACCTCTAAGGCGGAGCATATGTCCCACCTCCGGAGGCTGTTTGAGCGGCTACATCAGCACGGACTAATTATCAACCCGGCCAAATGCCAATTTGGACGGTCGACCATTGACTTCCTGGGACACCGAGTCACCAGGGAGGGAGCGGTCCCCCTTCCGGTGAAGGTGGAAGCAGTGACAAATTTTCCACGGCCACCCACGGTTAAGTCCCTGCAGGAGTTCCTCGGCATGGTGAACTTCTATCACCGCTTTATCCCTCAGGCGGCTCGGATAATGCGGCCCTTGTATGAGGCACTGAAGGGTAAGACGCCAAAGCAGGCTGTGGACTGGTCGGCGGAGAGAGACCAAGCCTTCCGGGACGCCAAGACGGCCCTAGCTAACGCGACCATGCTGGCACACCCGGCTCTCAAAGCCCCGATCGCCATCACCACAGATGCCTCAGACTTTGCCATTGGCGCAGTGTTTGAGCAGTGGGTAAGCGGGGCATGGCAGCCGCTCGCTTTTTTCAGCCGCCAGTTACGCCCCAGCGAACGGAGGTATAGCACCTTCGACCGGGAGCTCCTCGGCCTCTACCTTGCCATCCGGCATTTCCGTTTTCTACTGGAGGGCCGCCAGTTCACGGCATTCGTGGATCACAAGCCGCTAACATTCGCTATGGCCAAGGTGTCTGAGCCGTGGTCCGCCCGTCAACAGCGACAACTCGCATACGTCTCGGAGTTCACCACTGACGTGCAGCATGTGGCAGGTAAAGACAACCTCGTCGCAGACTGCCTCTCCCAGGCCATAGCAGGGGCAGTCCACTTGGGACTGGATTACGCCGGGATGGCGGCAGACCAGGCTGCCGACACTGAGGGGCGAGACGGGAGGCCAGCGACCTCAAGCCTGCAGTTGGAGGACGTGGCTTTCGACGGTGCTGGCGTCACGCTCCTGTGTGATGTCTCTACGGGGCAGCCACGCCCCATCGTTCCCACGGGGTGGAGGCGACGGATTTTTGAAGCCGTCCACGGCCTCTCCCACCCGGGTAGGAGACCAACGCAGAGGCTAGTATCTGCCAAGTTTGTCTGGCCCGGGCTTAAAAAAGACGTGAGAGACTGGGCCAACGCCTGTGTGGAGTGCCAGCGCGCTAAAGTGCATCGCCACACCAAGGCCCCCCTGGAGCAGTTCCTGGTTCCGGAAAGGAGGTTCGATCATGTGAACATAGATATAGTGGGTCCGCTGCCCCCCTCGCAAGGTTTTAGTTATCTCTTGACCATGGTAGACAGGACCACCCGTTGGCCGGAGGCCGTTCCACTGTCAGCTACGACAGCCGCCGAGGTGGCCAGGGCCTTCATTGGAACCTGGGTTGCCCGGTTTGGTACTCCGGCCGATCTATCTTCGGACCGGGGCCCACAGTTCACGTCAGAGCTCTGGAACACGGTCGCCGAGAGCCTGGGCATGAAGCTACACCGGACCACGTCATACCATCCACAGGCCAATGGATTATGCGAGCGTTTTCATCGGTCAATGAAAGCGGCGCTGCGGGCCAGCCTTACGGACAGCAACTGGATCGACAGACTCCCGTGGGTCATGCTGGGTCTCAGGACGGCCCCCAAGGAAGACCTCCAATCCTCATCTGCTGAGCTGGTTTACGGTCAGCCGCTGCGGGTCCCAGGGGATTTCATCCCTTCCGTTACAGCCCCCTGGTCGGCCGCCCAGCAACGGACGGCTCTGCTGGATAAGGCTAGGGCCTTTGCACCAGTCCCCACTTCACAGCATGGCCTCCCTCGGTCGCACGTCCCTACGAGTCTGCGGTCAGCGGAATACGTGTTCATCCGGCACGACGCCCACCGGGACCCTTTGCGGCCTCCCTACGACGGTCCATTCCGGGTCCAGCAGGCGGGAGACAAGTACTTTGTTGTGGACATGGCCGGGAAACTAGAACATGTTTCTATAGATCGCCTGAAACCAGCTCACATGGACTTGAGCAAGCCGGTGGAGCTAGCCCAGCCCCCACGACGGGGACGGCCCCCTACCTTGCCCCAGATCCCGGGTAAGGCCCTGGGGACCCCCTCGCCACCCTTCCAGCGCCCACTTGACCGTAGAGCCCCTGAGACGTTCCCTACGGCGGTGCTGCCCACCACGTTGGTCAGGCGGAGCCGTTATGGCAGAGCACTCCGCCCTCCGCGTAAATTGTTATTAGGGTGAATTCTGGGGGGAGGCATGTAGGGGATGCAAGGAACGTAATTCACCAGGCAAAGGGTGTGTTAGGGGTAATGGGGCATGGTCCCTTTAAGCAGGTGTTTGGGGTTGGGCTTAAAGATGGCAGCCATTTTGGGTGTGTAATTGATTCATGTTTGGAGTTGTAGCTGAGGAGTGCAGCTCAACATGAGGAGATGAGATGCAATAAATGACACACGGATTTGTGTTGTCAACCAGAGAAACTGTGTCGTTGTATTCCACGAATTCCTACAAAATCATATTTTACACATATTTCTGGGTGCATTCCATATTTTAAACACACATATTGACAATTTATATATATATTTTTTTTTTATTTTTTTTTATTTTGTGGTTTAGGGGGGGCGGCGCCCCATCGCCCCCTATGGGCCAGCCGCCACTGATACTGGCCTTGCCTACTGTGTTCCTGAAACGACTTTAAGTATTTTTTTTTTTTTAAACGTATTCTTATCAGTGTGATAATATTAGGACAAAACGAAACATGTGAAATCACGTTGGTAAGGGTGCTTTTGGTAACGTTACTCTCTGGCAGCAAGGGGCTAATGTTACCGTGGCTGTAACGTCACGGTTAAGGCTAGGGACGAGTACCGGGCCCCGGGGCTGGATTATTAAAGGCCGTGGTACCGTTAAACTCCGACGTTATCGGTCTTTTTATCGGTACTGGAGACATTTAAAAATATGTCATATGTATTATTGCTACATAAACATTATATTGCAGTCTTAGTGTCGCCAACTCCGTTTCTAATATGCAATAATGATGTATTTTCGATCTTTCCAATCCAGACAAGAGATCTCTCTCCCTCGTCTGTGTGCGAGGGGGCGGGCCCCCCCCCCCCACACACAGACGCTGCTGCTGCTACATGCAGCACACACACGGCGGAGAGAACTAGGCCCCGTCCACACGGGGACGTTTTTAGGTGAATGAGCTAAAGTATTGTATTGTTTGGGCCGTCCGTCCACACGATACTATACGATAAACTTTGAATAGGGGAGAACGTCCGGCAACCCCCCCGCTGCGTTGCCGTGTGGACGCGCGATAACGCGATAACGATGACGTCATAGCCCCGCCTCTCCCTGTGCTCCCTGTGCTCACTGCTTGCCCCCGCCCCCGCGTCTGATTGGCTACATTGTTACAGCGTTTGCCCTGTGGACGGAACACTTGTTGGTACCGTTTTACATGGTAGAAAATAGTCCAGCAGTAAATAAATAAGATAATAAAATATTCCTGAAAATGAATTGCATATTTATCTGTCCACTCCTACCTTCTTAATCTGCCTTTTCTAGTAATATTAAGGCTCTATAAAAAAAACCGTAACATTGTCACAAAGGAGACCATTACCATTATTTTTTATTTCTGCTCATCTTTATTTTTATTGCAGGTTTTATTTCTGAAACCTCATATTCTAACTGGGACCTCATATTGTTTTGGTAAGTTCATTTAACAAACACATTCCTTTGAACACAGTTACTTTACAGTGCATGGCTTTGTGTAATCAAAGCTGAAGCAGATCACCATGACCAGAGGTGACTGTAAAACACCATCACTAATGTTTGATTCCCCCCTTTTCTCTCGGTGTTGTTTGTCTAGTTATGTGGCAGTGTAAAGACTGTTGCGCTGAAGTGTCTAAGCCATCAGAAATTCTGAAACATTAAAGCCCGCTGGATGGCTTTAATTTAGCTGGAAATGGATGTAATGATTTAGTTATATCATAAATGATAATGAATATCTAAATCGTCTTTATTGGTCACAAACATATACACACACGGTGAAATTAGTTTGGCTGCCTTTCACACCCATCCTAGTATTAGGAGCAGTGGGCAGCTATTTTATATACAGTGAGGTGTTTCAGGGACTTGAACTAGCGACCATCCTGTTCCCAAGCCAAGTCCCAAGTCCAATAACGTGACTGATGGATGATATATACATGAGTTGAATTGTGCAAAGAGCATTTAAAGAGCATTTTAAAGTGTCAGTAGTGCAGCAGCATCAGGAATACAGTGCAGAACAGTGCAGAACAGTGCAGTAATTGCAATGACACCAGAAAGTAGAGAGAATGTAGTGCAAAGAAGTGGCACAGTACCTGGTGTTGTGTAATAACCTAAAAGGAGTAGAGACAAACAAAATATATAAGTTTGATTTTTCACACAAGGTCTGAACGTAAGTAACAAATTACAATGTAAGGTGAGAAATACATTTAAGTTAAAAAAAATCCAACTAGCACTACTACGACTACTACTAATGATAAGCACTATCATTATCGTACAAAAACGGCAACCTCAATATGTGTAATATTAATTCGTACCTTGAGCACAATGTGAGAACATCACACTGCATAGGACCAGGAATCCCAGAGTCTCCATGTTCTCGCCGCTTTGCTTCACAATGTTGTGTCCCGTTGCGAAAAGGGATGGCTTTCATACCCATCGATTTACATGATGACTTCCTTATAACAGCCATAAATTGCATGCAATAATTGGCACCGGCAAGGGATTTGCTTAGGGAAATATATATAGGACGATGGACATTTCTAAGTACTATTAACAGATCCATAAAATACATGTTCATGAGGCGGGTCGGGTTGGGGGAAGGGCATGGCACCAGGTATATTGTGGCTCGATCCTTAAAATAATAAACGTTTCCCCCAAAGTCCCCTAAAGTACCTCATACACACCTAGCCATTTGTAACAACTACAGTTTATATGAGCCCCTATTATTACTTGTACTGCAATTTAGTGGAATTATTAGATATTGTAAAACAATATCAATATATCAATGTGTACATCTCTTCTGTGCTCCTTTTCAATGTGTCTTGTCTTTTAAAGGGCTCAGGGTTAGGGTAAGTGGTCATCTTTACCCCCACCATGTTTGTTTGTCTGTCTGTTTGTCTGTTAGCAAGATCATAATAATCCTAATACTAGGATGGGTTAAATGCAGAAAACACATTTCACTGTATGTCTGTACATGTATGTGACCAATAAAGAGGATTCAATCCTCCAGATTTAGATTTAGATTTGATATATGGACTGCCAAAATACAAATGTCCTTTTTTGCATTTCAAAAATCTGGTCACTTTATGATACTGAAGGTGCATCATAGCCCACTAAATAATTTGGGAGTCCTCTGAAAGGGGTTGTTTGTTTGCTACGCTAGGAAATTAAACCAAAGCTACGCCTACGTGGTCTACCTGAGCAAACGCTTGATACAAACCCCCCCCCCCCGCTTGTATAATCTTGGATGTTTTCAAACACCCCCCCCCAAACATACAACGTACATCTGTACAGCGGTTACAAATTAAGAGTTACAAATTGTTTTGCCTGCAATGGTGCAACTGTTTTGCTGTGTAGAAGGTCTTCACACACAGTTCGACCACAATGATGATACCATTTTTAATATTGTCATGGTTCACTTTGATGTTGAGCAGAAGAACCACCCTCCGTATGAAGTCTCCCGTGGACGATCAGTCTTGTTCCAAATTGCCACGTAGCACCAGAGATGTTCTATTCTTTGTGATATGCCTTGGGATGCCCGCGTTATATCGGCCCCTGCTATTAACTGGTTATTGTATTCCGATTTGTTTTTGATCGATGTTAAGTGTCAATAATAACTAAACAAAAGAGGTGAATGCTTAGCAAGGTTGTGTATTGTACTGAATGGTGTTGTCTGTTGCTAGGACCAACTGCTTGAGAGACCGTACCGGTACTACAGGCGTCCAATGATAATGGCCTTATGTTCTCTCAGTGTGTCATAGGTCGATTGGTAGCGGTGAATGTGGAATACAATTTTGTAAATCACCGTCTCCCCTCTGGGATAACAAATACTTTTATTGTGAGATGGAATTAACGCTAACCAATTAATCAGTAAAGTGTTTTCTAACAATCTGCCCCTTTGTCGTGTCTTATTTGTGTCGCTATGTCAATGACTGCACAGACGTTGTCTTTAAGAATGCTTTAAATATATCTGAAGAGTCATTGGATAAAATTGAGTTTAAAATGAAAAATTGCAAAGAGCAGAAAAGCGTGACCAAAACCACGTTAAATCAAATGTCAATTGACTTCTCGGGCTCCACTTCCTCTTTGGCACTCCCTTCACCCTGGCCCTGTGGGTCTAGTGGGGGGGGAAGAGAAAGAGAAAGTGGGCGAATGTTAGTGGTGAAAAATCAAGCGCAACATTTCCCTAACGCTTCCTCCAAGCAGAAATAAAGCCTTGCAAAAACGTACCGTGCAGTGTGATGGGACCCAGGACCAGCGTGTGGCTGTCCTCAGGAGCCCTCAGGGCCCTGGCCTTGCGCACGCTGCAGCCCCGGCGGCAGCGGGAGTTGTAGTCCGAGGCGGGGCAGATCACCACCTTGCACTGCAGGTACACCGACTCGTGAGTCCGCAGAAACTGGAAGGCTCTGAAGGTGAAGCGGGCGTAGCTGTTGTAGCCGGACGCATAGGCGTAGTAGGAGGAGTCCTTCACGCATCTAGTGGCAACAAAGAAAAACAATGTCTAGAAACTCGATAGCAGCTCCTCCTCGTCATTTTCATTAGAGCCGCGTGTTTGTGCAGCCACTTCTATGACGTCTTTAAAAAAAACGTTTTTAAAAGGAGGAGGTAGGGTGAGAAGCTCAGTCACTCGTGAGAGACTCGGAGTAGAGCTGCTGCTCCTGCACGTAGAAAGGAGCCAGTTGAGGTGGTTCGGGCATCTAGTAAGGATGCTTCCTGGTCGCCTCCCGAGGGAGGTTTTCCAGACACATCCAACTGGGAAGAGACCACAGGGCAGACCGAGGTACAGGTGGGGTGATTACATCTCCACACTGGCCTGGGAACGCCTTGGGATTTCCCAGTCAGAGCTAGTCGATGCTGCCAGGGAGAGGGAAGTTTGGAGTCCCCTGCTGAAGCTGCTACCTCCGCGACCCGATTGCAGATAAGCGGGAGAAGATGGGTTTTTAAAAGGTTCATTGCAGACATTTAGGGGATCGAACCCACAACCTATAGCCTGTGCAGTTTCAGTCCCCCCATTATTCGAATATTGACTCATGAGAGGAGTACTTTAAACATCTCAGAGGGGGTCACAACAACCGCAAATGATCAATATATGTAAAAGTACATATTTTTTATTTTTTCTCTCTCACTTATAATCATCCGATCTTATAGCCAACCCCATGGCGGTCAAACACCAATTGTTTCTAGAAGCAAAGCAGGGGTTCATCCCTGGATGGGAGACATGGCCAGCAGGGGATTCTCAACCCCTTTGGTCTAGTGGTCAATGTGCCCCAGGACGATAGACTGCGGACTCTGTCCTGCCAAAGAGCACCGTCTTTCGGATTGAGATGTGAAACGGAAGCCCTGGGTCACCAACGATCCCTCGACACCGTGTACTGTATGTAAAGCGCTGTGTTGAGTGCCTTGTTAAAGCACAATGTTAAAGGATCCGTCTCTAGGACAGTGCGTACCCGTTGCGGACAAGGTCATAGGAAATGTTATGGAAGTCGTGGGGTGAGGGAGACGCCACACACGTGTCCAGGAAGAGAACCAGGCTGCTGTCGGACCACCGCAGGTTCACCTGGACGTACAGGTTCTGGTTCAGGGTCACCACGTACGGAACCTGAGTCACCTGATCCAAGCAAGGAAGAAAACAAAAACACAAAACAAGAAAGGATAAGAATCTCTTCTGCCGTTTGGAAATGTAGTTTAAAATATCGATTCCTATTTATTTCCAACAATTATGCTTTTATAGCTTTCTACACTGTCTCTCTGCACAAAAAATAGAATTGAAATCTATAATTAACATAAAACTAAATATATATGTATATGAAATATACATCATAAAAGTTGACGTAAAATATTTTTTTATATGTATATAAAAAACAAACGTGGTTGACTTCATGAACCCCCCCCCCCCCCTTACCTCATTTACGAAATTGCCGGAGGTGTAGAAGGCCATGCTGCTGTTGAATCTGCCCATGCCCATGATGAGACCGCCCACATGGGCCCCGGCGACATACACAACCTGGACCGTGGTGTCGGGCTCCATGCGACAGTCCACGTTCAGCTTCAAGGAGGACTGACGTGTGATCAGGCCATAGTCCGACTGGGCGCGCAGAGAATTGGTGTACGCGATTCTGCCGTTGTTCAGCTGTTTCAGTACAGTACAAGAACACAGTGGGATAAGAGTGACATCTTCGGTCCGTGGAAGTTGGAACGGTTGGAATTAGGTGTGTTGGAACGGTTGGAATGATGCCACTGTGTAATTACCGCCGCCGTCAAAGATGGGAGGAGGTTATGTTTGTGGCCCCCGTTTGTTTGTCTGTCGGTTTGTATTGTTTTTGCAAGATAACTACAAAAGTGATGTACGGAATTTGGACAACACTTGGTGGTTACATTACCAAGGAACAGTTCATTTTGGAAAGAGATTGGATTCTTACCGTGCGTATGGTGCCACATGTGTTGATTGGGAAACTGAAGATCACTTGATATGCAGTGATTCGGGGTCTGCAGTACGGGTCATTCAGGTACAGATTGTTGCCAGCGTAGCCAATAGAGTTCAGGTAGGATTTCTCAATCGTAATGTCCATGTTGTGTCCAGAACACTCCACACGACCTGGTGGAAATTCAACGTGTATATACCAACTCTGATTGGTGCGTGCGTTTCTCTTTTCCAATTTCTCAATCAATGTTAAAAGCATCCTTGCGAGTCGGCCAATTTCATCCTCCACCTACCTGAGCCTGATGTGAGAGAGCTTGTGAAGTTGGCGTTGAACCCCCGGCGCGACACGGACCCGTCCGTCCGGAAGAGAACGGTGATGTGAGTGGAGGAGGACTGGAAGGAGTCCTGAACCGTGTGGTTGTTTTCACACAATTTCCCCAAGAGTTGCGAGTTCACAGAGGGTCCATCGAAGATGGAGACATAGTCACAGCCACAGCAGTTTTCCAACCTACACATACCAAAGACCATCCATTCCAAGGGTCATAGTCACGCCAGAGCCAACGACTAAGCCTACTTTGACAAGTCATGAGTTGTTAAAAGGCCAGGTGTCAACCAATGTGAGACTTAATGATAATATTATTAATAATAATAATTTTCTACATTGAACTCAAAGACACTTCACAGCAAAAACAATAACATAATGAAAACATTCTCAAATTAGCAGCATAGAAAACAGTAAAAGCATGGATAGCATGAAATGATATACCACTGGGACAGGAAGCTCAAGTAGAAAGAGTTTAAACATTTAAGGCGAGTTTGAAGAAGAATGGGTTTTGAGGGAAGACTCGAAAGGAGGAGAGTGAGGTGGAGTCCCCAAGGGGTTGGGGGAGAGGGAGTTCCAGAGGGTTTGGGGACGGTGACGGAGAAGTCACCCCAGGTTCAGACATGCTGTGAAGAAATGACCAACGAAACGTAGTCCCATTACGCAAAACCTAAGCGGCCAATGTGACTCACTGGAAGTCCGTGAAGGATAGGAATATCCTATGGTTAGGCGACGCTGTCAGCTGCCAAACGCAGTAGACCTCGTGAGGGTAGACGCTAGGGTAGCCGGGACTGGAAAGTGACCCGGAGCCGGACAGATAGCCTCCGCAGGCATGCCCTGCAAGAGGTTCAGCATTGGGTTAAAAAGCAGTTTTTCTAAAGGAAGAAATCCAAATACTTTTTTTAGCATAATCCAAACGTTTTTGACTGGCAAAAACTGAGAGATATTGTCCCACTGGATGGCATTAATTTAGCTGGAAATGGATGTAATGATTTAGTTATATCATAAATGATAATGAATATCTAAATCGTCTTTATTGGTCACAAACATATACACACACGGTGAAATTAGTTTAGCTGCCTTTCACACCCATCCTAGTATTAGGAGCAGTGGGCAGCTATTTTATATACAGTGAGGTGTTTCAGTGACTTGAACTGGCGACCTTCCTGTTCCCAAGCCAAGTCCCAACAGAATGAGCTACTGCCACCCAAACATATGACACACGCACACACATACGTACGCACACACACCCTCTCCCCCTGGATGGTTTTCACTTCACTGGACATGTTTATGTAATAGAATGTATACGTTTTAGTCATTTAGACCAGAGATGGTTCATTACCTGTAGTACCATCTGGTGTGGTTGCTGTAGTGGATGAACATTGAGCTGCAAGACAGATGACATTTCGTTTTTTACAATAATGCATAGAATTCAATACATACAAATTTTAATTGAATTCGTCATGCATCAGTTCTTACGTTGTTAAGCCGGTCATTGTGACTAACCTTTCACCTTAAAAATCCACTTAAATTTATATTCTTTAAAGACTTTTCCCTATGACTGTTTACTCTACAGAGGTTCATGTTGTCTTCTGTATAGCTTACGTAGTAGACTTCACTTGTCATATTTACTATTTAACCGTCACTTTAATTCAAAATGAGTGAATGAATCGTTAGTCTTTAAAGGTGCTGCAGGTAAGATGTAAGAGCTATTGGTTGATTGTAATTAGTTAGAAATGGCCTAGGCATCCTTCAGCTGTTAGTGAAATGCTCTGTGATCATATCTGTTTAGAGTTGACTGCGGCTTCCTCCATATGAGACTATTTACAGTGTAGAACGCTCCCTGCTCATTTCTGACCAATCAGGGCATCTCTTCCCTGATTGGTCCGGGGAATACATCCTGCCTGTCAATCACAGGTAAGTGGAACGCAACACTTTTCAATGGCAGAGACACTTAGGGAGGTAGGGAGCAAAGAGGGAGGGGACTTTTTTTGGGATAATTTAGCTTCAAAATCTTGCTAGTTTCTACTATATCCTCAACTCTTAAATCTTACCTACAGCAGCTTTAATGCTACATTTGAATACATTTCATATAATTTGTCATGCCTCAGTTCTAATGTGGTCTAGCCTGTCATTGTGACTCAATGTTCATGCGATTGCTGTAGACAAAGTAAGGGAGCATTTTATGGTTGTTTTGAATTGGCAAGACTTGTCACTTACAGTAGTAGTCATAGCAACAGTTGCCATAGTATCGACAGGAGGAGGAGCAGGAACAGCTTCCCATGTTTCTCCCACAGTTGTAGCGACAGGAGGGTTGAGCTGGGAAACAGGGAGATATCGTCTCACTGGAGGGTTTCACTTCACTGGACATGTTTATGTAATAGAATGTATACGTTTTAGTCATTTAGACCAGAGATGGTTCATTACCTGTAGTGGATGAACATTGAGCTGCAAGACAGATGACATTTAGTTTTTTACAATAATGCATAGAATTCAATACGTACAAATAATTTAATTTGTCATGCATCAGTTCTTACGTTGTTAAGCCTGTCATTGTGACTAACATTTCACCTTAAAAATCCCTTTAAATGTATACTCTGAAAATATATTTTCACTATGACTGTTTACTCTACAGAGGTTCATGTTATTTTCTGTAGAGCTTCAGTAGTAGACTTAACTTGTCACATTTACTATTTAACAGACACTTTTATCTAAAATGAGTGAATTAATGTACAAGTCATTAAAGGTGCAGCAGGTAAGCATGGGAGCATCCTATGGTTGTTTTGATTTTACAGGCCTTGTCACTTACAGTAGTAGTCATAGCAACAGTTGCCATAGTATTGACAGGAGGAGGAGCAGGAACAGTCGCCCATGTTACTCCCACAGTTGTAGCGACAGGAGGGTTGAGCTGGGAAACAGGGAGATATCGTCTCACTGGAGGGTTTCACTTCACTGGACATGTTTATGTAATAGAATGTATACGTTTTAGTCATTTAGACCAGAGATGGTTCATTACCTGTAGTACCATCTGGTGTGGTTGCTGTAGTGGATGAACATTGAGCTGCAAGACAGATGACATTTCGTTTTTTACAATAATGCATAGAATTCAATACATACAAATAATTTAATTTAATTTGTCATGCATCAGTTCTTACGTTGTTAAGCCTGTCATTGTGACTAACCTTTCACCTTAAAAATCCACTTAAATTTATATTCTTTAAAGACTTTTCCCTATGACTGTTTACTCTACAGAGGTTCATGTTATCTTCTGTATAGCTTACGTAGTAGACTTCACTTGTCATATTTACTATTTAACCGTCACTTTAATTTAAAATGAGTGAATGAATCGTTACACTTTAAAAGGTGCTGCAGGTAAGATGTAAGAGCTATTGGTTGATTGTAATTAGTTAGAAATGGCCTAGCCATCCTTCAGCTGTTAGTGAAATGCTCTGTGATCATATCGGTTTAGAGTTGACTGTGGCTTCCTCCATATGAGACTATTTACAGTGTAGAATGCTCCTTGCTCATTTCTGACCAATCAGGGCATCTATTCCCTGATTGGTCCGGGGAATACATCCTGCCTGTCAATCACAGGTAAGTGGAACGCAACACTTTTCAATGACAGAGACACTTAGGGAGGTAGGGAGCAAAGAGGGAGGGGACTTTTTTTGGGATAATTTAGCTTCAAAATCTTGCTAGTTTCTACTATATCCTCAACTCTTAAATCTTACCTACAGCAGCTTTAATGCTACATTTGAATACATTTTTTCATATAATTTGTCATGCCTCAGTTCTAATGTGGTCTAGCCTGTCATTGTGACTCAATGTTCATGCGATTGCTGTAGACAAAGTAAGGGAACATTTCATGGTTGTTTTGAATTGGCAAGACTTGTCACTTACAGTAGTAGTCATAGCAACAGTTGCCATAGTATCGACAGGAGGAGGAGCAGGAACAGCTTCCCATGTTTCTCCCACAGTTGTATCGACAGGAGGGTTGAGCTGGGAAACAGGGAGATATCGTCTCACTGGAGGGTTTCACTTCACTGGACATGTTTATGTAATAGAATGTATACGTTTTAGTCATTTAGACCAGAGATGGTTCATTACCTGTAGTGGATGAACATTGAGCTGCAAGACAGATGACATTTAGTTTTTTACAATAATGCATAGAATTCAATACGTACAAATAATTTAATTTAATTTGTCATGCATCAGTTCTTACGTTGTTAAGCCTGTCATTGTGACTAACATTTCACCTTAAAAATCCCTTTAAATGTATACTCTGAAAAGATATTTTCACTATGACTGTTTACTCTACAGAGGTTAATGTTATTTTCTGTAGAGCTTCAGTAGTAGACTTAACTTGTCACATTTACTATTTAACAGACACTTTTATCTAAAATGAGTGAATTAATGTACAAGTCATTAAAGGTGCAGCAGGTAAGCATGGGAGCATCTTATGGTTGTTTTGATTTTACAGGCCTTGTCACTTACAGTAGTAGTCATAGCAACAGTTGCCATAGTATTGACAGGAGGAGGAGCAGGAACAGCTTCCCATGTTTCTCCCACAGTTGTAGCGACAGGAGGGTTGAGCTGGGAAACAGGGAGATATCGTCTCACTGGAGGGTTTCACTTCACTGGACATGTTTATGTAATAGAATGTATACGTTTTAGTCATTTAGACCAGAGATGGTTCATTACCTGTAGTACCATCTGGTGTGGTTGCTGTAGTGGATGAACATTGAGCTGCAAGACAGATGACATTTCGTTTTTTACAATAATGCATAGAATTCAATACATACAAATAATTTAATTGAATTTGTCATGCATCAGTTCTTACGTTGTTAAGCCTGTCATTGTGACTAACCTTTCACCTTAAAAATTCCTTTAAATGTATACTCTGAAAATACATTTTCCCTATGACTGTTTACTCTACAGAAGTTAATGTTATTTTCTGTATAGCTTACGTAGTAGACTTAACTTGTCCTATTTACTATTCATCAGACACTTTAATTCAAAGTGAGTGAATGAATCGTTAGTCTTTAAAGCTGCTGCAGGTAAGTTGTAAGAGCTATTGGTTGATTGTATTTGATTTGATTTCACAGGCCTTGTCACTTACAGTAGTAGTCATAGCAACAGTTGCCAAAGTATTCACAGGAGGAAGAGCAGGAACAGTTTCCATTGTCTCTCCCACAGTTGTAGCGGCAGGAGGGTTGAGCTGGGAAACGGGGAGATATCGTCTCACTGGAGGGTTTCATTTAACTTCCGGTTTACTACAGTACTACAATACCATGATAAGGAATAGGGAAAATATTTCATATTTCCCTATAAATAATATTAATTAAATGATAACATCAGCTATTTCATCAGCTATCACGTCCGCATTCATGTCACCGTTTCCCCAGCCCTCGTCCTGATAGCCACGCCCCCTTGTTAGTGCTCCCCGCAGCTGCAGCGCATCACCTTAATTTCCACCTCATGTTTTCCTGCTCTCTGATTGGCTGCCTGGGACCTCATTGTTTCCACCTGTTATGTTCCGTGTGTTTAAATAGGCGTTGTCTTCTTTTGTTCGGGGCCAGTTCATTATATATATATGATGAACATAATAATGAATAACTTGGCGGTTATTCAGGCGTGGTTGGCTGCTCCGAAAGTTCCGTGTGTTTCTCTTTTCCAATTTCTCAATCAATGTTAAAAGCATCCTTGTGAGTCGGCCAATTTCATCCTCCACCTACCTGAGCCTGATGGGAGAGAGCTTGTGAAGTTGGCGTTGAACCCCCGGCGCGACACGGAATGGTCCGTCCGGAAGAGAACGGTGATCTGAGTGGAGGAGGACTGGAAGGAGTCCTGAACCGTGTGGTTGTTTTCACACAATTTCCCCAACAGTCGCGAGTTCACAGAGGGTCCATCGAAGATGGAGACATAGTCACAGGAACAGCAGTTTTCCAACCTACACATACCAAAGACCACACGTTCCAAGGGTCATAGTCACGCCAGAGCCAACGACTAGGCCTACTTTGACAAGTCATGAGTTGTTAAAAGGCCAGGTGTCGACCAATGTGAGACTTAATAATATTAATAATAATAATTTTCTACAGTGTACTCAAAGACACTTCACAGCAAAAACAAAATAACAATGAAAACATTCTCAAATTAGCAGCATAGAAAACAGTAAAAGCATGGATAGCATGAAATGATATACCACTGGGACAGGAAGCTCAAGTAGAAAGAGTTTAAACATTTAAGGCGAGTTTGAAGAAGAATGGGTTTTGAGGGAAGACTCGAAAGGAGGAGAGTGAGGTGGAGTCCCCAAGGGGTTGGGGGAGAGGGAGTTCCAGAGGGTTTGGGGACGGTGACGGAGAAGTCACCCCAGGTTCAGACATGCTGTGAAGAAATGACCAACGAAACGTAGTCCCATGACGCAAAACCTAAGCGGCCAATGTGACTCACTGGAAGTCCGTGAAGGATAGGAATATCGTATGGTTAGGCGACGCTGTCAGCTGCCAAACGCAGTAGGCGCTGTGAGGGTAGGAGCCAGGGTAGCCTGGACTGGAAAGTGACCCGGAGCCGGACAGATAGCCTCCGCAGGCATGCCCTGCAAGAGGTTCAGCATTGGGTTAAAAAGCAGTTTTTCAAAAGGAAGAAATCCAAATACTTTTTTTAGCATAATCCAAACGTTTTTGACTGGCAAAAACAGAGAGATATTGTCCCACTGGATGGCTTTAATTTAGCTGGAAATGGATGTAATGATTTAGTTATATCATAAATGATAATGAATATCTAAATTGTCTTTATTGGTCACAAACATATACACACACGGTGAAATTAGTTTCGCTGCCTTTCACACCCATCCTAGTATTAGGAGCAGTGGGCAGCTATTTTATATACAGTGAGGTGTTTCAGGGACTTGAACTAGCAACCTTCCTGTTCCCAAGCCAAGTCCCAACAGAATGAGCTACTGCCACCCAAACATATGAATAGGATTTAAAGAATGATGTATTGGAACCTTCGTGTCTCACGCACACACAATTGGTGTGGTGGTAGATGACCAGCTGTCCTGCAATGCCAACGTCACCGCGGTGGCCCGATCTTGCAGAATTGCCCTCTACAACATCCGCAGGATCCAGCCCTTCCTCACACGTGAAGCGGCGCAGATTCTGGTCCAAGCGCTCGTCATCACCCGCCTCGACAACTGCAACTCTCTCCTGGCGGGACTCCCCGCCTCTGCAACCAAGCCCCTCCAACGCATCCAGAACGCAGCAGCACGCCTGGTATTCAACCTACCGAAATTCTCCCACGTGACCCCTCTCTTCCGCGATCTCCACTGGCTTCCGGTAAATGCTCGCATCAAATTCAAGACTCTGGTGCTGACCTTTAGGGCAGTCAATGGAACTGCCCCAGCCTACCTCCAGGCGTTGGTCAAACCCTACATCCCAGCCAGAGCGCTCCGCTCAACTTCTGCCAGGCGACTTGTTCGACCTTCACTAATGTCAACCAAACATCGCTCGTCCAAGACCCAGCTCTTCACGGCTCTGGCTCCACAGTGGTGGAATGAACTCCCGTCTCATGTCAGGACGGCAGAGTCCCTCGCCAGCTTCCGCAAGAGACTCAAGACCCACCTGTTCAGAGTCCACCTGGACTCTCCTTGAACCCCCCTTCTCCTTTGTGAAACCCCTAAAACTTGCTTAAGTCCTGACATTAATAGCTCTTAGCATGTTGTATATGTTAGCAAGTGTATATCCTTAATGTTGATAACACGCTCTTATCACAGCTACTTAAGCAGGTGACCTAGCAGTACGAAATTGTGTTATTCATCTTGTCAATATGAATACTTGTGAACTGCTGTATTTTTGTGTTTGCGTACCCCAGTGTTATGCTATTGTCTGCTTCAACTAATGTACACCTTGTAAGTCGCTTTGGATAAAAGCGTCTGCCAAATGCCCTAAATGTAAATGTAAACACACACGTGCGCATGCACACACCCTCTCCCCCTGGATGGTTTTCACTTCACTGGACATGTTTATGTAATAGAATGTATACGTTTTAGTCATTTAGACCAGAGATGGTTCATTACCTGTAGTAACATCTGGTGGGGTAGTAGCAGGTTCTGTAGTGTTTGGACATTGAGCTGCAAGACAGATGACATAATTGTTTTTACAATAATGCATAGAATTCAATACATACAAATAATTTCATTTCATTTGTCATGCATCAGTTCTTACGTTGTTTAGCCTGTCATTGTGACTAACATTTCACCTTAAAAATTCACTTAAATTGATATTCTTTAAAGACTTTTCCCTATGACTGTTTACTCTACAGAGGTTCATGTTATCTTCTGTATAGCTTACGTAGTAGACTTCACTTGTCATATTTACTATTTAACCGTCACTTTAATTCAAAGTGAGTGAATGAATCATTAGTCTTAAAAAGTGCTGCAGGTAAGTTGTAAGAGCTGTAAGAGTTGATTGTAATTTATTAGAAATGGCCTAGCCATCCTTCAGCTGTTAGTGAGTGAAATGCTCTGTGATCATATCTGTTTAGAGTTGACTGTGGCTTCCTCCATATGAGACTATTTAGAGTGTAGAACGCTCCCTGCTAATTTCTGACTAATCAGGGCATCTCTTCCATGATTGGTCCGAGGAATCCATCTTGCCTGTCAATCACAGTTAAGTGGAACGCAACACTTTCTCAATGGCAGAGACACTTAGGGAGGGAGGGAGCAAAAAGGGAGGAGACTTTCTTTTAGTTATTTAGCTTCAAAATCTTGCTAGTTTCTACTATATCCTCAACTCTTAAATCTTACCTACAGCAGCTTTAATGCTACATTTGAATACATTTTTTCATATAATTTGTCATGCCTCAGTTCTAATGTGGTCTAGCCTGTCATTGTGACTCCATGTTCATGCGATTGCTGTAGACAAAGTAAGGTAGCATTTTATTGTTGTTTTGATTTCACAGGCCTTGTCACTTACAGTAGTAGTCATAGCAACAGTTGCCATAGTATCGACAGGAGGAGGAGCAGGAACAGCTTCCCATGTGTCTCCCACAGTTGTAGCGACAGGAGGGTTGAGCTGGGAAACGGGGAGATATCGTCTCACTGGAGGGTTTCATTTAACTTCCGCTTTACTACAGTACTACAATACCATGATAAGGAATAGGGAAAAAATGTCATATTTCCCTTTAAATAATATTAATTAAATGATAACATCAGCTATTTCATCAGCTATCACGTCCGCATTCATGTCACCGTTTCCCCAGCCCTCGTCCTGATAGCCACGCCCCCTTGTTAGTGCTCCCCGCAGCTGCAGCGCATCACCTTAATTTCCCCCTCATGTTTTCCTGCCCTCTGATTGGCTGCCTGGGACCTCATTGTTTCCACCTGTTATGTTCCGTGTGTTTAAATAGGCAGCTCTCTCTCTCTCGAACATAATAATGAATAACTTGGCGGTTATTCAGGCGTGGTTGGCCGCTCCGAAAGTTTGTGTGTTTCTCTTTTCCAATTTCTCAATCAATGTTAAAAGCATCCTTGCGAGTCGGCCAATTTCATCCTCCACCTACCTAAGCCTGATGTGAGAGAGCTTGTGAAGTTGGCGTTGAACCCCCAGCCCGACACGGAATGGTCCGTCCGGAAGAGAACGGTGATGTGAGTGGAGGAGGACTGGAAGGAGTCCTGATCCGTGTGGTTGTTTTCACACAATTTCCCCAACAGTCGCGAGTTCACAGAGGGTCCATCGAAGATGGAGACAGAGTCACAGCCACAGCAGTTTTCCAACCTACACATACCAAAGACCATCCGTTCCAAGGGTCATAGTCACGCCAGAGCCAAGGACTAGGCCTACTTTGACAAGTCATGAGTTATTAAAAGGCCAGGTGTCGACCAATGGGAGACTTAATGATAATAATAATTTTCTACAGTGTACTCAGACACTTCACAGCAAAAACAAAATAAAATAATGAAAACATTCTCAAATTAGCAGCATAGAGAACAGTAAAAGCATGGATAGCATGAATTGATATACCACTGGGACAGGAAGCTCAAGTTGAAAGAGTTTAAACATTTAAGGCGAGTTTGAAGAAGAATGGGTTTTGAGGGAAGACTCGAAAGGAGGAGAGTGAGGGGTTGGGGGAGAGGGAGTTCCAGAGGGTTTGGGGACGGAGACGGAGAAGTCACCCCAGGTTCAAGACATGCTGTGAAGAAATGACCAACGAAACGTAGTCCCATGACGCAAAACCTAAGCGGCCAATGTGACTCACTGGATGTTCATGAGGGATAGGAATATCCTATGGTTAGGCAACGCTGTCAGCTGCCAAACGCAGTAGGCGCCGTGGGGGTAGAAACCAGGGTAGCCGGGACTGGAAAGTGACCCGGAGCCGGACAGATAGCCTCCGCAGGCATGCCCTGCAAGAGGTTCAGCATTGGGTTAAAAAGCAGTTTTTCTAAAGGAAGAAATCCAAATACTTTTTTTTGCATAATCCAAACGTTTTTGACTGGCAAAACGGAGAGATATTGTCCCACTGGATGGCTTTAATTTATCTGGAAATGGATGTAATGATTTAGTTATATCATAAATGATAATGAATATCTAAATCGTCTTTATTGGTCACAAACATATACACACACGGTGAAATTAGTTTCGCTGCCTTTCACACCCATCCTAGTATTAGGAGCAGTGGGCAGCTATTTTATATACAGTGAGGTGTTTCAGGGACTTGAACTAGCGACCTTCCTGTTCCCAAGCCAAGTCCCAACAGACTGAGCAACTGCCACCCAAACATATGAGTAGGATTTAAAGAATGATGTATTGGAACCTTTGTGTCTCACACACACACAAACACACACGCACACACGTACACACGCACACACACACACCCTCTCCCCCTGCATGGTTTTCACTTCACTGGACATGTTTATGTAATAGAATGTATACGTTTTAGTCATTTAGACCAGAGATGGTTCATTACCTGTAGTACCATCTGGTGGGGTTGCTGTAGTACCATCTGGTAGGGTTGCTGTAGTACCATCTGATACTACATTTGGTGGGGTTGCTGTAGTATCATCTGGTGGGGTTGCTGTAGTACCATCTGGTGGGGTTGCTGTAGTACCATCTGGTACTACATCTGGTGGGGTTGCTGTAGTACCATCTGGTGGGGTTGCTGTAGTACCATCTGGTGGGGTTGCTGTAGTACCATCTGGTGGGGTTGCTGTAGTACCATCTGGTACTACATTTGGTGGGGTTGCTGTAGTATCATCTGGTGGGGTTGCTGTAGTACCATCTGGTGGGGTTGCTGTAGTACCATCTGGTACTACATCTGGTGGGGTTGCTGTAGTACCATCTGGTGGGGTTGCTGTAGTACCATCTGGTGGGGTTGCTGTAGTACCATCTGGTACTACATCTGGTGGGGTTGCTGTAGTACCATCTGGTGGGGTTGCTGTAGGATGAGTCAGTGTGTGGTGCGTGTAAGTGATAATATGAGAAACAAATAAACCAAATGAAACAAAACAAAATGGCATGACCAGCTTGGAGGAGAGAGAGACCCAACAATGGAGAAGCCACTCCTTTTACACTGGTGTGCCTCTTCCTCCTGACACACCTGAATAGGGTGTGTCTGATTGACAGACAGGTTAAATGAGATATTCAGGTATATCCCTGAGTTAACCTGTAGGAGAGGGATGGGGTTGTCACACCCCCCCCCCCCATAAGAGCGAAGACCACCGTGGTACTCCGGTAATACGCACACTTTATACTAATAACAAAACAATATCAAGCATTTAACAATTTAACTGTTCCCTACAACACCATCCCTCCAGCACCTTCTGATTTTAACCATTTACTTGCTGTACATCCAAATCTACGTTCCACCATCCCTACAGCACTCCACTCCTCCGCAACCTTGAACCCTAGGAGCATTTTAAGAGAGAGTAGAAGAACTGAGGGACAGCAGAAGCACAAATAAACAACACAACAATTAAGTATCCACATTAAACCTAGAAGGCGCGAGAGAGAGCGTCAGCAATCACGTTTTCAGTGCCTCTAATATGGCGAACATCCAAATGATATGGCTGTAAAAAATAATGCCCATCTCATCAAGCACTGATTGGGGTTTTGGAAAGAGCGCAAAAAGGTGAGGGGATTGTGATCTGTGTATACCACCAAAGGTGTCCCAGAACTAACATACACATTAAAATGTTGCAATCCACAAATCAACGCTAAAGCCTCCTTCTCAATGACCGAATAATTTAACTGATATGACGTAAACTTTTCTCAACATTTGTTTTGCCATTTGCCCCACCACATAGAGTCTGTGCCCAAAACCATCCACATATTCCATCAAGTTCTGAGGTGGCTCAGACTGTTGGTCAATATTTTTCAACACAGCCAATGGTCCACGCACCGAGTGCCCAAAAACCAAATCATTTGGACTAAACCCGGTGCTGGACTGTACTACCTCCCTCGCAGCCAGTAACAACCACGGCAGACACTCCTCCCAGTCTCGATCAAGTTCCGTGCAGTAAGCACGCAAAAGGGACTTAAGGGTTTGGTGAAAACATTCTAAACAACCTTGACTTTGAGGATGATAGGCCAATGACAAGTTGTGCTTAATCTGAAGCTGTTGCAAAACCTGAGCAAACAATCGAGAGCGAAAATTGGAACAGTTTGTATGACTTTGGGAATGCCAAATACCAAAATGAACTGAGACAGTGCTTTCACCACAGACTTGACTGTAATAGAACACAACGGGTAAGCTGCTGGATAGCGGGTAGCCTGACACATCAAAGTTAACAAATATTGGTTACCAGACTTTGAGGGCGGCAACGGACCTACACAATCCATAACTAAATACTCAAAAGGCTGGTCCAAAGCTGGAATAGGACACCGTGGTGCCGGACTTATTGGGCTTTCCCATCAGCTGACAGGTGTGGCAAGTTTTAATGAATGCAGATACTTCAGTTTTCATACGTGGCCAAAATAAATGATCCAGGATCCGAGTGTAAGTTTTCTGAACACCCATATGACCAGCTACATCATTATGCGCCACTTTCATGACCGTTTCTCTGAACTTAGTAGGCACCACAATCTGCACAATCGGTTTACCCACAAAGTTATCTCCCTGTGCACACCATTTTCGCAACAGGACACCATTTTAAAAAAAATAACCTTGAGCTGCATTTTCCATGTCCCCCACAGGAGACACCAACTCAAAACAAGTCTTCAGAGAAAGGTCATATTTTTGTTCCAGAACCAAGTCACTATGAGATATTGACTCAAGAGGCACCGGTATCATTACAGCCTTTCCCTCTGCTTTTACTTGTTGAGCAGACTCATCCTTCAGCCGACCCATAGCTCGAGTCACTGCGCACGCTGGGAACCACTCTTTTTCAGGTTCAGACTCTACTCTTTCATCTTTTGACAACAAAGTAAGGGGTGCCGGAACCTGGGTGACCACATAAGGTGGTGGCGCCTCTGCCCAAACTCTATCTCCTGCCGGGTCATTCCCCAGAATGATGTCAACCCCTTCCACAGGCAGAGCTGGGCACACTCCTACCCTCACTTCTCTAGTGACAAACCCGCAGACTATCTCCATTCTAGGCACCGGTACTGGAATAATATTCATACCCATACCCTGCATCACAATGACATCTCCGGTGTCTGTATCAGAGGTGAATGGAAGAACCGAGTCACAGACAAACATATGTAGCACTCCAGTATCTCTCAATATTTTAACTGCCACTTACTCCTTCCCAGGTATGGACACGTAACCCTCTGAAATAAATGCTGCATAATCCCCTCTGTTTTTTGACTCACACAGAGTAGGACAATGGACCACAGAGTGTCCCTCCGTTTGGAGCGCTAAATGGACCAAGGACACATGGGTAGCCAAAGCCGCAGGCTTTACTTGCGGCCTGCCAGAAAACTTTGCTTTGTCTTTAAGTGCAGGACATTCATTTTTCCAGCGCCCTTTGCGCTGGCAGTAATGACAACTATCATCCTTCCATGAACTATGATCAGGCCTGGAATAAACCAAATCCACATTTGACCCAAAACGTCTGTCCATGCGCGGAGAAAATCTATTCTGCTGCACACTACCACTTGCTTCGGCAAATGTACGTTTATGAATGAAACTATATTCATCAGCCAACATTGCTGCTTCCTGCGGAGTTTTTACTTTTCGTTCGTTTAAGTAAGTAGCAATTACTATATGGCACACCGTTTTTTATTTGCTCCAGTATTACTAAATCAGACAGTTCTTGAAAAGTTCTAAACTCTGACGCCGAACACCATCGATTAAACTGAACAACCAGATCACGGACAAATTCAACATGAGTCTGGTTCTCCTTTTCCCAATTCCTAAAACGTTGCCGATATGCTTCGGGGACCAACTCATATGCACGCAACACTATAGTTTTAACTGTGGCATAGATCTTACTGTCTGCTACAGTCAAAGAAGCAGAGGCCTCTTGTGCCTTTCCTGTGAGGACACACTGCAACAACAAAGTGCATCAGACCACTTTTTGGCATTTGCCACCCGCTCAAACAAAGAAAAAAACAGGTCTGGATCCTTATCTGTGAACTGGGGAAGCGGTTGCCGGTTAGATCCCAAATGACAGGTTTATCTACATCAACAAACAAAATCTCACTTTCCACCAATGTGTCTCTCAACAATACTTTCACATCTTCCTTCAACCGTTTATCAGTCACCTCAATCTCAAAGTGCTCAGCAATCTTTAGCAGGTGTTCCTTTGTACACTGATTCAATAACTCCATTGAAGGAGTGTGTATAAAGTCTTTCACAATGGAAGCCATATTTAAAGCACTAGTCACTACTACCCAACAAGTAGCATACCACTACTTACACAGAATACAAGCAGAAAACATGGTGAGCAAAACTTCCTGAGTGCCAATCCCTAACCATATACAATGATATTTGTATTTGAGCAACCCTGGTTCCCTACCTACCAATATAACTACCTTAAACCTAACCGTCTTCTTTGAGGCGTGCCGGGCTCAAGGCCACTTTAAACGCTGAACTCCACAACCATAAGGTCTGGAAGCGTACCCTCGACAGAGACCGAAGTCTCCACCCAGGACTACCTCAAAACAAAAAAAGGCTAAATAATAAAGTAATGGACTGTTGGAAGTACTGATGATTCAATACAGCTGGCCCACTCGGCGCCTAACTAACCAGGGTTTCTCACTAACACTTTTAAACAAATTAAATAGCACTCAAAAAGCCATACTCACCATGTGCTGTATGTCCACAGAGGAGAGGATTCACCACACTCCCACTTAGGGCCTAATTACTGACCAAGCTGTTCTCCTCCAAACCAATCAAACAAACAAACCAATTACTTGTGCATCTCCCAAACAATTTACATGTAAAAACAAACATGCAATTATATATATAATAACTAGTGAATAAATTCACAATCTAAATGTGATGTGGAATAAACTTTCCGAAGTGTTACTTACCAAGAACGTCCTAAATCAGATTCCACCACTACAAACTAAGCCAAAAGCCAACAAACTAATCAATTAAACCAAAGGTCCACCAAAATGAAACGAGCCCCCATTTAGTCATGAACCAAACTCAAGGTACAGACAAAACAAGGGAGACCACACAAGTACTTAAGGATTTTTAAAGAAAAGTAATTTAATTATGCTATTACATTTTACATTTAGGGCATTTGGCAGACGCTTTTATCCAAAGCGACTTATTAAACTATTTACAAACAAAGGAAATTAAAGAATGAATGGATCAGTAATATCAGTAATGTAGTGAGTGCATGGATGAGTCAGTGTGTGGTGCGTGTAAGAGATCATATGAGAAACAAATAAACCAAATGAAACAAAACAAAATGGCATGACCAGCTGGGAGGAGAGAGAGCCCCAACAATGGAGAAGCCACTCCTGACACACCTGAACAGGGTGTGTTTGATTGACAGGCTGTGGATGACAGACAGGTTAAATGAGATATTCAGGTATATCCCTGAGTTAACCTGTAGGAGAGGGATGGGGTTGTCACAATAGCTTACGTAGTAGACTTAACTTGTCCTATTTACTATTTAACCGTCACTTTAATTCAAAGTGAGTGAATGAATCGTTAGTCTTTAAAGGTGCTGCAGGTAGGTTGTAAGAGCTATTGATTGATTCTAATTTGTTAGAACATTTGTTAGACAATAAGCGTGGCAAAGAAGTGGCACAGTACCTGGTGTTGTGTAATAACCCAACAGGAGTAGAGACAAACAAAATATATAACAAAATATATAAGTTTGATTTTTCACACAAGGTCTGAACGTGCAAGTAACAAATTACAATGTAAGGTGAGAAATACATTTAAGTTAAAAAAATCCAACTAGCACTACTACGACTACTACTAATGATAAGCACTATCATTATCATACAAAAACAGCAACCTCAATATGTGTAATATTAATTCGTACCTTGAGCACAATGTGAGAACATCACACTGCATAAGACCAGGAATCCCAGAGTCTCCATGTTCTCGCCACTTTGCTTCACAATGTTGTGTCCGGTTGCGAAAAGGGATGGCTTTCATACCCATCGCTTTACATGACGACACAATATATCATATTGCGCAACACAATATATCATATTGTGCAACCTGGCGGGTGTGTGCACATGCAATAATTGGCACCTTTTCAATGTGTCTTGTCTTTTAAAGAGCTCAGGCTTAGGGTAAGTGGTCATCTTTACCCCCACCATGTTTGTTTGTCTGTTAGCAAGATAATAATGCTCCTAATACTAGGATGGGTTAAATTCAGAAAACACATTTCACTGTATGTCTGTACATGTATGTGACCAATAAAGAGGATTCAATCCTTCAGATTTAGATTTAGATTTAGATTTGATATATGGACTGCCAAAATACAAATGTCCCCATTTAGCATTTCAAAAATCTGGTCACTTTATGATACTGAAGGTGCATCATCTACTGTATACAGTTTGCATTATTACTATTAGAACATATACATGGATGCAGCATTACACAAGGCTTTATGCACATTTATTTAAGCACTTGTTGTTACGTCCCAGCTCGGGGAGAGTGGGAAAGAACATTTAACCAGTTGTACTTGGTAAATAAGAAGTTGTTTTAATAAATGAACATACAATAACGTTGGCAAAAACAGCCACAATCAAAACAAAAGCCACTAAGGCAGCACGTTACAGGAACACCAAAGGAACCGATGGAACTCCTTACATAAGAGTGGTATTATAAGTTGCCCAAACCAAACAAACAAACACACAAACGAAACCTCCCTTCTACCAGGGGAAAACGAACAGGGCTAACAAAAGAATATGCGGCTACAAGACACCGCCGGGGAAGCAAGGCAACCACGGCGCACGGGGCTCCCCAACACAACAGTCGTCAAGATCACACACATCAACACACCTGCTAACAACACGTTCGTTAGTATCTCGGAGGAGTTATTGAGACGTCTGACACAGATTCAGACCTCTCCCGACTAACACGATGCACACGGTCTTAACAGCTGTCGCCGGACAGGCGGCGCGGAGATTGGAGAGTCGAGCCTGACATCCTCCAATCCAGACCTTCGGATCTTCGGTCCCGCCTACCGGGGGAGGGACAGGACGCCGGCATCCAATGACGTCTGGGCAACGGCACAGCTCATATACATAACACACACACACACACAGAACCCGCAGCCGTAACACCCCCTCCCTTAAGACACAAACCTATGGTTTTGTTAACCAAGCCTACCAGCAAACCTACCTAATAGCACACACAAACATCACTAACCCCTAGACCCAGCATATGCCAACACATTGTCTGAGCCCTTCCTATGATGGATGTCTAGGTTGTAATCTTGCACGATCAGAGCCCATCGCATGAGACGCTGAATGCGATTGTACATGTGAGATAGGAATACGACGAGATCGTGATCAGTAAACACAGCAACTGGCAAAGGCTAGCCCCAACCTAAACCTCGAACTGCTGCAGAGCTAATAACAAAGCAAGGGTCTCTTTCTCGATTGTAGAATCTCTGAGCTGGTGCCTGTTGAACTTACGAGAAAAACAAACTGGATGATCAACACCCTCATCATCCTCCTGCAACAGGACTGCACCTGCCCCCACTGCTATTGCTCCCCATCCCGCCGCGACTAGCGCCGTATCCTTGACCAAACCCACCAGCCCCAAACCGCCCTCGCTCCTTCATTTGCCTACTATTGTGTTTAGGCTCGGCGTTGGAGATGTGCACCCTGACACCCATGATGATCAGGTCCTCGCCACACAGGGCCTGGGCCACCTGGTCATCGGCAAAGGTGACGAAGGCGAATGCTCGGAAGGGTTTGGGAATAAAGACGTCTGTGACCTCGCCGTACTGCATGAAGAACTGCCTCAGCTCGTCAGTGGTCATGTCTTCAGTACAGCGGCCCACAAAGATCTTGCGGCAGCGCATGGGCTCATCAGGACCGGCCTTAGAGTTGGGAAGTTTGCAGTCACACCACCTCCCGTCAATCATGTGTCTCTGAGAAACCACTTTGGTCTGAGTCTCGTACTCTGTGAATCGGACAAACCCAAAGCCTTTGGACTTGCCAGTCTTGGCATCCCTCTTGACCTGCACCATGATGACCTCCCCAAAAGTGGCAAAGTAGTCCTTCAGGTCCTGTTCTGAGGTTTTCCATGGAAGCCCCAGAACAATGAGATCCGACGTCTTCTGGGAGCCCCTCCTGATTTTAACAGCGGAGGCAGCGTCCATTTCATCCATCTTCCCTTTGCTGTCTTTGGGGTAGTTCACGACGTACACCAGGTTACCCCAGTCGCTCTCGGGTTGAGGAGAATCCAATATCTCCAGAGCTGGAGTCACCTTACCACCCGCAATATCATTTCCCATTAGAAATACGATACCTTTTATTGGTAATGCGGGACACACCGCGACTGGGAAGAACCCAGTAACTAATTTTGATTGCACATGTACGTTGTGTACGGGCCGTGGGATATAACCCATCTCAATGCCACGTAATATTGAACCGTAGCCACAGGCCGACTGATCGGAGAACGGCAACGCTGAGGCAACAATCACAGACTGGGACCCTCCAGTGTCTCGCAAAATACGCACGGGTCTCTGATCGGCCGACTCACCAGATAAAGAAATTAATCCGTCAAAAACAAAGGGCTTGAAGCCCGGATCTATCTCACTGTCATCCGAATCAGGATTACGTAACGTGACTGACTCGGCTGTAATCAAGCCAATGCCTTTCGGCTGGAGCAGATTTTGCAGCGGCTCTTTGTTTTTCAGCATCAAACAGTTGGCGATGACATGCCCAGGTCTGCGACAATAAAAACATTCTCTCTCCTCTCTGTTAACATTAGCCGCTTGCCCGGGATACGTCAATGGCGAAACTGACGCACCACGGGGCTCGTCAGTAGACACAGAACAAAACACCGCTTTGTGAGTCAGAACATACTCATCTGCTAACACCGCAGCGGCAGAGAGTGATTTTACTTTTTGTTCGTTAACATACACCACAATGCGATCAGGCAAACACTTTTTGAATTCCTCCATCATAATTAATTCCCTTAGAGAATTGTACTTGTTAAGTGTAAGTGTTAATATGTCTGTATGTAACTGCACTATAACTGTTCCGCAGTAAGAGGGCGCTATAGGCGTAAGGAGGCGCAGCTATTGTAGCTGACGTCAGGTGTCAGATATAAGGGATTGTTCCCCCCCCTTCTATCTCTCTCTCTCTAGCTCTCACGGAGAGCGGGTCAAGTGGTGCAATGCATATATGGAAATAAACCACGCCAGTTAAGGCTAAATAAGACCTCGTCGTCATGACTGGTTTCTTGCTGCACGTGTGACTCTGTCAACAGGTTATGGGCCCAGATCACGTAAGAGCAAAAGAACGATAGGTAGTTAGCTGAAAAGTGTAGGCCAGTTTAGCGGCGGGAGAACCGCGTGACACTAAAGCTAAGCTACAACCAAAAGATGGCGACCAGAGGCAGAAGCAAGTGGCCCACGTTTGACGGAAGGGCAGAAGAATACGAGCTCTGGGAAGAGCGGATGTTGTGCTGTATGCACGGATTGGGGCTGAAAAAGACAATTTTGACGGGCCTCACGGGAGACATAACGGAGGCCGCGCAAGCCCTGGATACTAAGCTGAACGCCGACGCATACTGCGAGCTAGCACCACTCCTAGACAACACAAGCTTGGGGCTGATATTCCGGGACACAAAGGACAAAGGCCGAGAGAGTCTAAAAGTGTTAAGAGAACACTACATCGGCAAAGGTAGGCCCCGGATTGTATCCCTGTATATAACATTGACCGCGCTGAAGAAAGCTAGCACAGAGACCGTGACTGAATACGTCATCAGGGCGGAGCAGATCATCACTGCGCTCAAAAGTGCAGGAGAAGCACCGAGTGATGGACTAATGATGGCGATGGTTATGAGGGGACTACCGGAGATGTATAAACCGTTCACACTGTTGGTGACGCACGGTTCAGCGGACATGTCGCTGGGGGAGTTCAAGGCCAAGTTGCGGAACTTCGAGGCCTCAGAAGACTCAGACCCGGTCGCCGAGGAGGCGGGAGAAAGGGTAATGAAGGCCCGGGCAGCGCCAAAGAAAAAGACCGGACCCCCGACGGAGATGGCGTGTTGGCGTTGTGGAGAAAAGGGTCACCGAAAGGATAACTGCACAAAAACTGTTTGGTGTAGTTTCTGCAAAACTTCGGGACACGCAGACAGAGTGTGTAGAAAGAAGCGCGAACAGAGCGCTCGGTACGCGCACGTGCAAGATGGCGGCTGTGGACAAGATGGCGGCAGCGGTGGACGTGAGGCGAGTCGAGACGACGCCCGGAGAGGAGCGGGGAAAGAGGACTTCACCTTCGGGGCGCAGACAGCATACGCCAGCCGGTCAGCGCAGCAGCAGCAGGCCCAAAGGAAGGGACTGATCGTGGACACAGGTGCGTCGTCCCACATTATCAACGACAGGAGCCGATTCAAGAACTTTGACAGCACCTTCGAGCCGGAGAGACACAGCATGGAGCTGGCAGACGGGAAGCGCACTTTCGGGTTGGCGCACGGGAGAGGAGACGCACAGGTATGCCTCATAGACAGTGAGGGGCGCCGGTGTACAGTGACGTTGAAGAACGCCCTCTACATACCCTCGTTCCCCCAAGAACTATTCTCTGTAAAATCTGCTACTGCAAATGGTGCCAAGGTGTTCTTCAATGAAGGTAACGATGTTCTTGTGAAGCCTGACGGTACGAGATTTAACATTGAGGTGTACAAGAGAATGTATTATCTACAAACAGAATGTAATGAAAATGATGTGTGTAATGTCAGTCATGATATTCAGACATGGCATGAGATCATGGGTCATTGTAATTACGAGGACATACTGAAGCTGCAGGCGGTAACAGTAGGCATGCACATTAACGGTGAAAAGCATAGACCTAACAAAGAATGTGATGTGTGTATAAAGGGAAAGTTCACTCAGACAAGGAACAGAGGTCCCACAGAAAAAGTAAAGACACCACTTGAGCTAGTTAACACAGATCTAGCCGGCCCAGTGAATAATGAGTCCATAGGCGGCTTTAAATATATGCAGTCTTTCACAGATGTGTGTACAGGGGCAGTGTTTGTCTACTTTCTCAAAGCAAAGAGTGACGCACTTCAGGCCACAGAGAAATTCCTTGCAGATGTGGCTCCGTATGGCAGCGTAAAGTGCCTGAGGTCCGACAACGGAACAGAGTTCACAAATAGAGAGTTTCAGTCACTGCTGAGAAGGAACAAGATCAGACACGAGACGTCCTGTCCTTACTCCCCGCACCAAAACGGGATAGCTGAGAGGGAAGGGCGCACTCTCTTCGAAATGGCTAGGTGTAAGCTAATAGACGGTAACTTACCTAAGAGTCTATGGCATTATGCGGTCCAAGAAGCAGCTTACACTAGAAATCGGTGTTTTAACAAGCACACGGGCACCACCCCATATACAGCACTGACAGGAAAAAGGTGTGATCTAGCCAGGATGCACAAGTTTGGGTCAGTATGTTATGCTTACCAACAGGACAGAGGAAAACTCGAGTCCAGGTGTGAGAAAGGACTTTTTGTAGGGCATGACAAGGGCAGCCCCGCTTTTCTAGTCTATTATCCCGGTAAGGGGAAAGTGCAAAAGCACAGATTAGTAAAGTTTGTCACAAAGACAACATGTGAGAACGAGACACAGACACAGGAGCCAGAGCTGGACTCCAGAGTAGGGTGTGAGAAAAGAGAGACGCCACAGCCTAGTGTACTGAGCACAGACATGGAGACAGACAGTCAACAGCCACCGGAGGATGATGGCGAGAAGCACCCTAGGGTGACGCCACGTGCCTCATGCAGTGGGAGATATCCCCCCCGGGAACATAAACCCCCAAAGTATCTGAAAGACTATGCCCAGAGAGAAAGTGACGAGGATGACAGTACACTTACCAGTATAGATTACTGCTACAGAGTAGTGAGTGGTGTACCTCAGACCTTTAAAGAGGCCATGATATCCCCTGAGTCAGGAAAATGGGAGAGAGCGATGGATGAGGAGATGAGGTCCCTGGAGGACAATCATACTTTTACTCTAACAAAGTTACCCGAGGGTAGACAAGCAGTGGGAGGCAAGTGGGTGTACTCAATCAAGGAGGGTATTGAAGGGCACGACAGGTACAAGGCCAGGTTTGTAGCTAAAGGCTACAGTCAGAGGGAAGGAATAGACTACGGTGAGACATTCTCCCCTACAGCTAATCTGACCAGTGTACGGGTAGTTATGCAGAAGGCAGCCGAAGACGACTTGATTTTACACCAGATGGATGTGAAGACAGCCTACCTGCACGCACCCATTGACAGGGACATATATATGGAACAACCTGAAGGTTACGAGAAGAAAGGAGGGAAGCTAGTATGTAAGCTACAAAAATCCATTTACGGCCTGAAACAGTCTGGGCGAAATTGGAACGAGATGCTTCATACATGTCTAATCGAAGACCACTTCATACAGAACCCAGTAGACCCCTGTGTTTACACAAAGGAGTCAAAAGAGGCAGGGAAAGTGATAATTGTGATTTGGGTGGATGATTTGATCATCGCAGCAGACAACACTAGAAACCTAGAGCAGGTGAAAGGTATGCTCTCCACCAGATTCAAGATGAAGGACCTGGGCAGGTTAAAACATTTCCTAGGCATGGACTTCGAACAGTCTGCCAGTTGTGTAAAAATATCCCAGAAGAGATATGTGGAAAAGATCCTGAATCGTTTTGACATGCAGGAGTGTAGAACTAGGGAAACACCATGTGATCAAAAGCTAGACTACAATGAGGATGCACAAAAATTTACGGATGTAAAAATGTATAGAGAAGCTGTAGGCAGCCTCATTTATTTGACAACGTGTACTCGCCCTGACCTATGTTTTGTAGTGAGTAAGCTATCACAGCATTTTGCTGATCCCACAGAAGAGCACTGGATTACAGCAAAACATGTTTTCCGTTATCTCAAAGGTACAGCAGATAAAGAGCTTTGTTTCAGAAAAAGCAGCGAGGGCTTAGGGCTTCAAGCCTATAGTGACGCAGATTGGGCGGCAGACGCCACAGACAGGAGAAGTACCACAGGGTATTGTGTGAGTATGGCTACAGACAGCTCACTGGTTTCATGGAAAACAAAGAAACAGCCCACAGTGGCACTATCAACCTGTGAAGCCGAATATATGGCTCTAGCCTTGACAATACAGGAATGTATTTATCTGGAACAACTGCTCGAAGGAATGGATACCTATGGATATAGGAAAACTGTTGTTTATGAGGACAACCAGGGAACCATTGCACTTGCCAGAAACCCTGTGTGCCGACAGAGGTGTAAACATGTGGATATAAAATATCACTTCATCAGATCTGTCATCAGAGAAGAAAGGATGACACTGGTTTACTGTCCTACAGATGACATGGTGGCAGACGCTATGACCAAGCCTGTCTCCAAACTGAAATTGAAAAAATTTGCAGGGGTCATGTTCGGTGTGTAAAATATTGCCTGTTATGTAATATTGACCGCCATGTTCTTTTGATGTTTTGAATTGTTATTTTTTCTTGGAAAAGTTGTACAGTATACACGTCATTCATAAGTGGGAGTGTTAAGTGTAAGTGTTAATATGTCTGTATGTAACTGCACTATAACTGTTCCGCAGTAAGAGGGCGCTATAGGCGTAAGGAGGCGCAGCTATTGTAGCTGACGTCAGGTGTCAGATATAAGGGATTGTTCCCCCCCCTTCCATCTCTCTCTCTCTAGCTCTCACGGAGAGCGGGTCAAGTGGTGCAATGCATATATGGAAATAAACCACGCCAGTTAAGGCTAAATAAGACCTCGTCGTCATGACTGGTTTCTTGCTGCACGTGTGACTGTCAACAGTACTCCGTAGCATTGCATGTTTTAACCCATTTATCAAACAGTGTTCCCTTTTCCCTAGCGAACTCCACATATGTTTGATTCTGAGTTTTCTTGTGTAACCTAAACTTCTGTCTGTAGGCTTCAGGCACCAGTTCATATACTCTCATAATGGCAGCTTTAACAGTGTCATAAATCAAACTATCCTCCAATGACAGAGCAGCAACAGCCTCCTGAGCTTTCCCATGGATTTTGCACTGCAACAAAATAGGCCATGCTTGCAGCGGCCACTGTAACGCTGCAGCAATGCGCTCAAACGCCTCGAAATATGTGTCCACTTCCGCCTCACGAAATATGGGAACTAACGAAATATTTTTACCAATATCAAATGTGGTTGGATGAGTTGGAGGTGACACCATACCTGTAGCCTGGGCAGACGGGAGAGGTGCACGCCACTGAGCATCAAGCTCCAGCTGCCGCAGCCTCACCACTTTATCTGCCTCAATCTCCAACTTCCTGACTTCCAGCTGTAGCTCTAGCTGTGCCCGTCGGTCCTGCTCCTTATCCTTCGCCTCCAGCTGGAGCCGTGCGAGGCGGACCTTAAGTCGGGCCTCGTCTCTGGATCTAGAACTGACCGGGGACAGTGGGTCATATCGAGGCATCGTGTACGGCGTTTTGGGCCGCCCACCATCCTTACTCTCTCCCACTGCCTGAGCGGTTTGAGACTCTGTCTCGAGTCTCTGGCTACCCCCACCTTCAGTCAGGGCGCCCTCAGACACAGCCAGCTCTGTTTGAACAGACACCACCAGGATGCCTTGTTCCACCAACTCATCAACTACAAGAGCCTTAATCTCCTTCTTTACTAATTGTTTAGATATTGTGAGACGGAAGTGTTTAGCAATATCAAAGAGATCCTCTTTGCGACATTCATCTACTTTCTCTAATGACGGATAAGCTAAAAAGTACTCCAAGTCAAAAGATGCCATCCTCAGAGAACCTACATAGGCTATAATACCTACACTACGTACCTCATTCAAAAAAAACAACAACTTCCAAACCCTGAATTTAATTAATTAAATTCAGGACCGGACGAGCCCCCAATTATGTTACGTCCCAGCTCGGGGAGAGTGGGAAAGAACATTTAACCAGTTGTACTTGGTAAATAAGAAGTTGTTTTAATAAATGAACATACAATAACGTTGGCAAAAACAGCCACAATCAAAACAAAAGCCACTAAGGCAGCACGTTACAGGAACACCAAAGGAACCGATGGAACTCCTTACATAAGAGTGGTATTATAAGTTGCCCAAACCAAACAAACAAACACACAAACGAAACCTCCCTTCTACCAGGGGAAAACGAACAGGGCTAACAAAAGAATATGCGGCTACAAGACACCGCCGGGGAAGCAAGGCAACCACGGCGCACGGGGCTCCCCAACACAACAGTCGTCAAGATCACACACATCAACACACCTGCTAACAACACGTTCGTTAGTATCTCGGAGGAGTTATTGAGACGTCTGACACAGATTCAGACCTCTCCCGACTAACACGATGCACACGGTCTTAACAGCTGTCGCCGGACAGGCGGCGCGGAGATTGGAGAGTCGAGCCTGACATCCTCCAATCCAGACCTTCGGATCTTCGGTCCCGCCTACCGGGGGAGGGACAGGACGCCGGCATCCAATGACGTCTGGGCAACGGCACAGCTCATATACATAACACACACACACACAGAACCCGCAGCCGTAACACTTGTGAATATTGAACCAGAGAACAAATCTAAGTGTAATTGCCCCTATGTCTGTAAATGTTATTATGTTATCTTACATGCGTGGACCCCAGGGGGTCCCAAGAGTCAACCACTGACTTTGACATCTGTTACGTGTTTGTGCCCTGATCAGGCGCTCCTAGTGTGATGTGTCATGTCTAGCTGTAGTTCCCTGTCATGGTTTTGTAGTCCTTATCGTTTTCCCTTCCAGGTGTACCCATTTGTAATCAACCCAGGTGTGTCTCGTCTCGTCATTCCCTCATGTATAAGTATTCAGTCTTCCCCTCTGTCTGGTGGCTGACCCTGTCTGTGCAGTTATGTGTTCTTGTCTGTCGTTACTTTATATTTCCTTTGTTCAACCATGGTAATTATTAATTAAATATTCTTTGTTGATTACTTTGGCTACCGTCTCCTTATTATGTTACATTGACCAGACATCGAGCCGTCTAATTGTCAATGGTAACGTAATAACATCTTTCTGATCTTGTGAAAGCAACAAGTACGTGAAACCAGTGAGACACATCCAGTCGCTCAGGAAATGCTAACCCATGTGTTTTTTCTCCATATAAGCCCTGTGTTTCATACACTCAGTGTTTTTCCCTCATGTTTTCCTGCCCTCTGATTGGCTGCCTGGGACCTCATTGTTTCCACCTGTTATGTTCCGTGTGTTTTAAATAGGCGGCGTCTTCTTTTGTTCGGGGCCAGTTCATTATATATATATAATGAACATAATAATGAATAACTTGGCGGTTATTCAGGCGTGGTTGGCCGCTCCGAAAGTTCCGTGTGTTTCTCTTTTCCAATTTCTCAATCAATGTTAAAAGCATCCTTGTGAGTCGGCCAATTTCATCCTCCACCTACCTGAGCCTGATGTGAGAGAGCTTGTGAAGTTGGCGTTGAACCCCCGGCCCGACACGGACCCGTCCGTCCGGAAGAGAACGGTGATCTGAGTGGAGGAGGACTGGAAGGAGTCCTGAACCGTGTTGTATTTTTCACACAATTTCCCCAAGAGTCGCCAGTTCACAGAGGGTCCATCGAAGATGGAGACATAGTCACAGCCACAGCAGTCTTCCAACCTACACATACCAAAGACCATCCGTTCCAAGGGTCATAGTCACGCCAGAGCCAACGACTAGGCCTACTTTGACAAGTCATGAGTTGTTAAAAGGCCAGGTGTCGACCAATGTGAGACTTAATGATAATATTATTATTATTAATAATAATAAGAATTTTCTACAGTGAACTCAAAGACACTTCACAGCAAAAACAAAATAACATAATGAAAACATTCTCAAATTAGCAGCATAGAGAACAGTAAAAGCATGGATAGCATGAAATGATATACCACTGGGACAGGAAGCTCAAGTAGAAAGAGTTTAAACATTTAAGGCGAGTTTGAAGAGATGGGTTTTGAGGGAAGACTTGTGTGACAACCCCATACCTCTCCTACAGGTTAACTGCAGGGATATACCTGAATATCTCATTTAACCTGTCTGTCATCCACAGCCTATTCAGGTGTGTCAGGAGGAAGAGGCACACCGGTGTAAAAGGAGTGGCTTCTCCATTGTTGGGCTCTCTCTCCTCCCAGCTGGTCATGCCATTTTGTTTTGTTTCATTACATTGAAACAATGTAATGAAATGTTTTATTTCATACATTACTGATATTACTGATCCATTCATTCTTTAATTCCCTTTGTTTGTAAATAGTTTAATAGCATAATTAAATTACTTTTCTTTAAAAATCCTCAAGTACTTGTGTGGTCTCCCTTGTTTTGTCTGTACCTTGAGTTTGGTTCATGACTAAATGGGGGCTCGTTTCATTTTGGTGGACCTTTGGTTTAATTGATTAGTTTGTTGGCTTTTGGCTTAGTTTGTAGGTGGAATCTGATGTTGGACTTTCTTGGTAAGTAACACTTCGGAAAGTTTATTCCATACCACATTTTGATTGTGAATTTATTCACTAGTTAGTAATTGCATGTTTGTTTTTACATGTAAATAGTTTGGGAGATGCACAAGTTTGTTTGTTTGATTGGTTTGGAGGAGAACAGCTTGGTCAGTAATTAGGCCCTAAGTGGGAGTGTGGTGAATCTTCTCCTCTGTGGACATACAGCACATTTGAGTGCTATTTAATTTAATTAAAAGTGTTAGTGAGAAACCCTGGTTAGTTAGGCGCCGAGTGGGCCAGCTGTATTGAATCATCAGTACTTCCAACAGTCCATTACTTTATTATTTAGCCTTTTTTTGTTTTGAGGTAATCCTGGGTGGAGACTTGGGTCTCTGTCGAGGGTACGCTTCCAGACCTTATGGTTGTGGAGTTCAGCGTTTAAAGTGGCCTTGAGCCCGGCACGCCTCAAAGAAGACGGTTAGGTTTAAGGTAGTTATATTGGTAGGTAGGGAACCAGGGTTGCTCAAATACAAATATCATTGTATATGATTAGGGATTGGCACTCAGGAAGTTTTGCTCACCATGTTTTCTGCTTGTATTCTGTGTAAGTAGTGGTATGCTACTTGTTGGGTAGTAGTGACTAGTGCTTTAAATATGGCTTCCATTGTGAAAGACTTTATACACACTCCTTCAATGGAGTTATTGAATCAGTGTACAAAGGAACACCTGCTAAAGATTGCTGAGCACTTTGAGATTGAGGTGACTGATAAACGGTTGAAGGAAGATGTGAAGTATTGTTGAGACACATTGGTGGAAAGGGAGATTTTGTTTGTTGATGTAGATAAACCTGTCATTTGGGATCTAACCGGCAACCGCTTCCCCAGTTCACAGATAAGGATCCAGACCTGTTTTTTTCTTTGTTTGAGCGGGTGGCAAATGCCAAAAAGTGGTCTGATGAGGAGTGCACTGTGTTGTTGCAGTGTGTCCTCACAGGAAAGGCACAAGAGGCCTCTGCTTCTTTGACGGTAGCAGACAGTAAGATCTATGCCACAGTTAAAACTATAGTGTTGCGTGCATATGAGTTGGTCCCCGAAGCATATCGGCAACGTTTTAGGAATTGGGAAAAGGAGAACCAGACTCATGTTGAATTTGTCCGTGATCTGGTTGTTCAGTTTAATCGATGGTGTTCGGCGTCAGAGGTTAGAACTTTTCAAGAACTGTCTGATTTAGTAATACTGGAGCAAATAAAAAACGGTGTGCCATATAGTAATTGCTACTTACTTAAACGAACAAAAAGTAAAAACTCCGCAGGATGCAGCAATGTTGGCTGATGAATATAGTTTAATTCATAAACGTACATTTGCCGAAGCAAGTGGTAGTGTGCAGCAGAATAGATTTTCTCCACGCATGGACAGACGTTTTGGGTCAAATGTGGATTCGGTTTATTCCAGGCCTGATCATAGTTCGTGGAAGGATGATAGTTGTCATTACTGCCAGCGCAAAGGGCGCTGGAAAAATGAATGTCCTGCACTTAAAGACAAAGCAAGGTTTTCTGGCAGGCTGCAAGTAAAGCCTGCGACTTTGGCTACCCATGTTTCCTTGGTCCATTTAGCACTCCAAACGGAGGGACACTCTGTGGTCCATTGTCCTACTCTGTGTGAGTCAACAAACAGAGGGGTTATGCAGCATTTATTTCAGAGGGTTACATGTCCATACCTGGGAAGGAGAAAGTGGCAGTTAAAATATTGAGAGATACTGGAGCACTACATATGTTTGTCTGTGACTCGGTTCTTCCATTCACCTCTGATACAGACACCGGAAATGTCATTTTGATGCAGGGTATGGGTATGAATATTATTCCAGTACCGGTGCATAGAATGGAGATAGTCTGCGGGTTTGTCACTAGAGAAGTGAGGGTAGGAGTTTGCCCAGCTCTGCCTGTGGAAGGGGTTGACATCATTCTGGGGAATGACCTGGCAGGAGATAGAGTTTGGGCAGAGGCGCCACCACCTTATGTGGTCACCCAGGTTCCGGCACCCCTTACTTCGAAGTCAAAAGATGAAAGAGTAGAGTCTGAACCTGAAAAAGAGTGGTTCCCAGCGTGCGCAGTGACTCGAGCTATGGGTCGGCTGAAGGATGAGTCTGCAAAAGCAGAGGGAAAGGCTGTAATGATACCGGTGCCTCTTGAGTCAATATCTCATAGTGACTTGGTTCTGGAACAAAAATCTGACCTTTCTCTGAAAACTTGTTTTGAGTTGGTGTCTCCTGTGGGGGACATGGAAAATGCAGCTCAAAGTTATTTAAAAAAAATGGTGTCCTGTTGCGAAAATGGTGTGCACAGGGAGATAACTTTGTGGGTAAACCGATTGTGCAGATCGTGGTGCCTACTAAGTTCAGAGAAACGGTCATGAAAGCGGCGCATAATGATGTAGCTGGTCATATGGGTGTTCAGAAAACTTACATTCGGATCCTGGATAATTTCTTTTTGCCACGTATGAAAACTGAAGTATCTGCATTCATTAAAACTTGCCACACCTGTCAGCTGATGGGAAAGCCCAATCAGTCAATAAGTCCGGCACCACTGTGTCCTATTCCAGCTTTGGACCAGCCTTTTGAGTATTTAGTTATGGATTGTGTAGGTCCGTTGCCGCCCTCAAAGTCTGGTAACCAATATTTGTTAACTTTGATGTGTCAGGCTACCCGCTATCCAGCAGCTTACCCGTTGTGTTCTATTACAGCCAAGTCTGTGGTGAAAGCACTGTCTCAGTTCATTTCGGTATTTGGTATTCCCAAAGTCATACAAACTGATCAAGGTTCCAATTTTCGCTCTCTATTGTTTGGTCAGGTTTTTCAACAGCTTCAGATTAAGCACAACTTGTCATCGGCCTATCATCCTCAAAGTCAAGGTTGTTTAGAACGTTTTCACCAAACCCTTAAGTCCCTTTTGCGTGCTTACTGCACGGAACTTGATCGAGACTGGGAGGAGGGTCTGCCGTGGTTGTTACTGGCTGCGAGGGAGGTAGTACAGTCCAGCACCGGGTTTAGTCCAAATTATTTGGTTTTTGGGGCATAGACCATTGGCTGTGTTGAAAAATATTGACCAAAAGTCTGAGCCACCTCAGAACTTGATGGAATATGTGGATGGTTTTAGGCACAGACTCTATGTGGCGGGGCAAATGGCAAAACGAAAGTTGAAAAAATCACAAAATAAAATGAAATCTCTGTTTGACCGTAAAGCAAAACAACGGCAGTTTAGTCCTGGAGATCAGGTCATGTTTCTTATGCCAGTGATGTGGGCGCCGGAGCAGTGTTGCTGCAGAATGATGATGTGGGGGTGGAAAGGCCGGTAGGGTTTTTCTCTAAAAAGTTTCATATCAGTTAAATTATTCGGTCATTGAGAAGGAGGTCTTAGCGTTGATTTGTGGATTGCAACATTTTGAGGTGTATGTTAGTTCTGGGACACCTTTGGTGGTATACACAGATCACAATCCCCTCACCTTTTTGCGCTCTTTCCAAAACCCCAATCAGCGCTTGATGAGATGGGCATTATTTTTACAGCCATATCATTTGGATGTTCGCCATATTAGCGGCACTGAAAACGTGATTGCTGACGCTCTCTCTCGCGCCTTCTAGGTTTAATGTGGATACTTAATTGTTGTGTTGTTTATTTGTGCTTCTGCTGTCCCTCAGTTCTTCTACTCTCTTAAAATGCTCCTAGGGTTCAAGGTTGCGGAGGAGTGGAGTGCTGTAGGGATGGTGGAACGTAGATTTGGATGTACAGCAAGTAAATGGTTAAAATCGGAAGGTGCTGGAGGGATGGTGTTGTAGGGAACAGTTAAATTGTTAAATGCTTGATATTGTTTTGTTATTAGTATAAAGTGTGCGGTTTGGCGGAGTACCACGGTGGTCTTCGCTCTTATGGGGGGGGGGGTGACAACCCCATCCCTCTCCTACAGGTTAACTCAGGGATATACCTGAATATCTCATTTAACCTGTCTGTCATCCACAGCCTGTCAATCAGACACACCCTGTTCAGGTGTGTCAAGAGGAAGAGGCACACCGGTGTAAAAGGAGTGGCTTCTCCATTGTTGGGTCTCTCTCTCCTCCCAGCTGGCCATTTTGTTTTGTTTCATTTGGTTTATTTGTTTCTCATATGATCTCTTACACGCACCACACACTGACTCATCCATGCACTCACTACATTACTGATATTACGGATCCATTCATTCTTTAATTCCCTTTGTTTGTAAATAGTTTAATAGCATAATTAAATTACTTTTCTTTGAAAATCCTCAAGTACTTGTGTGGTCTCCCTTGTTTTGTCTGTACCTTGAGTTTGGTTCATGACACTCGAAAGGAGGAGAGTGAGGTGGAGTCCCCAAGGGGTTGGGGGAGAGGGAGTTCCAGAGGGTTTGGGGACGGTGACGGAGAAGTCACCCCAGGTTCAGACATGCTGTGAAGAAATGACCAACGAAACGTAGTCCCATGACGCAAAACCTAAGCGGCCAATGTGACTCACTGGAAGTCCGTGAAGGATAGGAATATCCTATGGTTAGGCGACGCTGTCAGCTGCCAAACGCAGTAGGCCTCGTGAGGGTAGGAGCCAGGGTAGCCTGGACTGGAAAGTGACCCGGAGCTGGACAGATTGCCTCCGCAGGCATGCCCTGCAAGAGGTTCAGCATTGGGTTAAAAAGCAGTTTTTCTAAAGGAAGAAATCCAAATACTTTTTTTAGCATAATCCAAACGTTTTTGACTGGCAAAAACGGAGAGATATTGTCCTACTGGATGGCTTTAATTTAGCTGGAAATGGATGTAATGATTTAGTTATATCATAAATGATAATGAATATCTAAATCGTCTTTATTGGTCACAAACATATACACACACGGTGAAATTAGTTTCGCTGCCTTTCACACCCATCCTAGTATTAGGAGGAGTGGGCAGCTATTTTATATACAGTGCGGTGTTTCAGGGACTTGAACTAGCAACCTTCCTGTTCCCAAGCCAAGTCCCAACAGACTGAGCTACTGCCACCCAAACATATGAATAAGATTTAAAGAATGATGTGTTGGAACCTTTGTATCTCACACGCACACAAACACACACGTACACACGCACGCACACACCCTCTCCCCCTGGATGGTTTTCACTTCACTGGACATGTTTATGTAATAGAATGTATACGTTTTAGTCATTTAGACCAGAGATGGTTCATTACCTGTAGTAACATCTGGTGGGGTAGTACCATCTGGTGGGGTTGCTGTAGTACCATCTGGTACTACATCTGGTGGGGTTGCTGTAGTACCATCTGGTGGGGTTGCTGTAGTACCATCTGGTGGGGTTGCTGTAGTACCATCTGGTACTACATCTGGTGGGGTTGCTGTAGTACCATCTGGTGGGGTAGTAGTAGGTTCTGTAGTGGATGGACATTGAGCTGCAAGACGGATGACATAATTGTTTTTACAATAATGCATAGAATTCAATACATACAACCCGTTTTTACGGGTTTGAGGAAACCCCAGCTGAAAGGGAAGAGCGGATCACCCGGGACGCCCGGAATAAGGCTAATGAAGTTCCTTCAATTTAACACTATATACACTATACTACGTACTATACATATACTATCCAACCCTTTACTATGGAAATACTGTACATCATAAAATGAACAATAAAAAAACAATAAAGTGACTGATGGATGAGTTGAATTGTGCAAAGAGCATTTAAAGAGCATTTTAAAGTGTCAGTAGTGCAGCAGCATCAGGAATACAGTGCAGTACAGTACAGTGCAGTAATTGCAATGAGACCAGAAAGAGAGAATGTAGTGCAAAGAAGTGGCACAGTACAGTCTACTCCTAACAGTAGAGACAAACAAAATATATAACAAAATATATAAGTTCGATGTTTCACACAAGGTGCAAGTAACAAATTACAATGTAAGGTGAGAAATACATTTAACTTTAAAAAAAATCCAACTACGACTACTATTAATGATAAGCACTATTGAAGCGGGGTGAAATGACAGGTATGAATGAGTGGGCGTGCTAAGAGGGGAGTTGCGTGAATGAGTGTTTGTGCGTACGTCTATCTGCTTCTCCACAGGTGTTCTCAATCGCTCCCATGATTGGAAGAGTATAAATGCCGGTGCTTCCGTTCTACAAGGGACTGGCTTTTCTTCCACGTACCCGCGAAAGCAGAGGGCTCGAACGACGGGGACGGGTCGACGATTCTACACCGAACCGCACCAGAGATCTTTATACAAACGCCCTCAATTCATCACAGCAAAGCGCGCACTGGACTGGGCCAGCCGACCACGCAGCGTGGAGATCGGCGAGAGACCTAACCAGACCCGGCGGCAGACATCCATCTCTGGGCGGGCATTTGATTCACCAGGGCGGGCCCACCCCCCGACCCCCAGGCCCCACCCCCCGACCCCCAGAGAGGTGTGGAGCGAGCACAGGGTGGAGAGGTGTGGAGCCACAGGGTGGAGAGGTGTGGACTGGAGCGAGAGTTTGAGGGCTTGAGAGTCAATTACTCTTCAAAATACAATTTTTGCAAAATATATTTTTCTGTGGTCCAAAATGTTAAATGGCGCTCTATAACATCTACAATGCTCTAAAGGTTTCATTGCTGCTCAGCATAGAGGCACAAAAACAACGCAATTTAAGCATGGATGGACAGCGACGCTACGCATCAAACAAGCAGAAGCAGCAGCTGACTCATATGCACTATGAGTCATTTAAAACCTTTAATTACATTACAGAACAAAGCAGTGAGAATGTTGCATAATGTACTACCTAAGAACAAACCATGTGTTGAGTCAAGGCTGTTAACATTTAAAGATGTAGTAGAATATCAGACGGCTTTAGTGATGCAGCAAAAAAACAGAAAACTGCCAGAAAATATACAAATACAATATGCAAATGTGTTTTAAGCATGAGCATCAGGAGGAAATGACATGTGAAGCATCAGTTTGCACGTGCTACTTTAAAGCAGAGATGTGTCTCTTGACACATTCCTTGTGTGAGCTCTTAGTGTTGGTAAACCACTTCCTAATATCCATTGTTGCCGATACATATAAACTGACAGGTTGCTGTGACGCGTCTCACTTAAAAAAAAACACACACGACTCAACCCCGCGAAAAACCAGTATCGCGAGATTCATAGCAAAATAAAAAACTGATATTATACTAATGTTTCAACATAGTTTAGTACAAAAATGAATGGTATGATAAAGCCCTACAAATAAAAACAATAAACATAATAATAAAAAAATAAAAAATATATTTTTATATAATAATTTGTTTTAATCCCTGATTTCTCATGGGCGGGCCCAAATCCTGGATGGGCGGGCCTGGCCCCATGGGGCCCGCCCATGACGCCGGGCCTGGACCTAACATACAACGCCCTCAACTCATCACAGCAAAGGGAAGTCCTACTACCATTGCTTGTGTGTGACTTGAGCAACGCCAGTGTTTGCCCGCTTATTGTGTGTGTCTGGCGGCTGATTCTGCCTTCCCCTCCTCCTACGCGCAGCACACCGGACCAGCCAACCATCGCGGAGCGTTGAGCTACGATTGAGGATTTCGGGAACGACCAACACCTATCCACGGACGCCTATCGCGAACGCCCCGCTCCCTGGACTTTCACCGAGAGTCGCAGGACTGAGCGACGTCACTGACACTGAAGTGCTGGGATTCCCTCTCACCCCTCCCCCGATTGGACAAGACTGTGGGTTGGGCCTTGAGTGGGCGGTGCTATCCATTCGAACCATCCTCACCATCAGGTTTAGTAGGGTTAGGTATAATAGTATTTTTGGCAGGGTTCCGGCTGGAAGCCTATTCTCGGCTGCCCGCTTGGAGGTAATAGTATAGTTGTAGGACCAGTGTAGCCAGCTGCAGTGTGTAGTGTTTCGCATGCCTTATTGGGTACAGCCTACCCCATACTTGGTCAGGGGGAGCCAAACTGGGCCCAACTGTATTGTTGTTCCAAGTGGTTCCCAACCTGGGGGGCGCCAAAGATCGCAGGGGGGGCGCCAGGCCTCAGATGATTTGAGGCCTAATATCATATTTAGACTTAAAAAAAAAATGTACATATAATTATTATATTTTTTTTACATATTGTAACGCAATACATGATTGTCGCTAAAAGCCTTGTCTCTACATTACAATAAAATATAGAAATTAATTAATTTTAATAAAAATTCTACAAATTAATCTGATACTCCTCCGATTCGCGCCAACATTGACGTTACTGTGTCAGCTTCCGTAGTAGTAACAGTTTGCTGTGCTAGCTAGCGACCAACTTCATAAGGTGAATATTTTGTCTAAAAATGTCTGAAAAAAGTAAAGGAGATGACAGCTCATCTGCAATCAAAAAGAAAATGAGGACCTACCTAGAGAGCTATCTTAACTTAGGTTTCATGGAGGGAACGGACAAAACCCACCCAGAGTGTGATATGCAGAGAGAAGCTAGCCAACGACAGCATGAAACCCTGCAAAATGAAGACCCCAACAGACCATGCACCCAGAAACAGTCGGGCGTGATCGGGACCTTTTCATAAAGAAACAGCTTGCAAAGGCAAACAAGCCAATGGATATCAGAACAGCGTTTGTTAGGGCTGGCAGCGATGTACAGAAGGCCACGAGGCCTCTTTTGAATGTGCACTTTTAATAGCAAAGGCAAAGAAACCGCACAACATTGGCGAGCAGCTCATTAAGCCAGCTTACATTAAAATGGTTGAGAAACTGTGCGGCCCGCAGGTGGCGGAGAAGCTAAAAACTGTACCACTGTCAAACAATACGGTGAAAGACAGAATTGACAAGATGGCAAGTAACTGCGAGCTGCTTGGAAAGGGGCCATTTGCCATACAACTTGATGAAACTACAACTGTAGCAGACGAGGCTGTGCTCATCGTTTATGTGCAATATATCGATGGGGAAGATTTGAAGCAGGACATTCTTATGTCAGTCAACCTTACCACTACCACCCGGGGTGAGGACATTTTTACTGCAGTGGATTCTTACCTCTCATCCCACAATCTTTCCTATGAGAATTTAGTTGCATGTTGTACAGACGGAGCTGCCTCAATGATGGGGAAAAACAAGGGATTTAACAGTCGCTTGAAAGAAAAGGCCCCACACTGCACAATATTTCACTGTGTGATACATCGCCAGGCGCTGGCCAGCAAGAACCTGTCAGAAGACCTCAGCGAAACACGCAACTGTTGTTAAAATAGTCAATTTCATCAAAGGTCGCCCCACCAACAAGCGTCTATTGGCAGACTTGTGCGAGGATGAAGCGCACCGAACCCTCCTCCTGCACGCCGAGGTGCGCTGGCTCTCACGCCGCCGAGTGCTGGCACCAGTGGCGGGTCGTCCATAGGGGCCCCTCGTTTGTCATTGACGTCACTCTCATAGAAATCTAGTACCTACCTCCAAACCTGGGCGCAAGACCGGTGCGCCCACTGACTCCGCGTCACTGCACGCAAGCGGCCAATGAAAATGGATCAAGCTAATAAATGTAGCCTATCAAGGGTCCTAAATACGATCTTCGGGGCGCAGATTCTTGCGCCCGAACAAAGAAACCAGTCACGCATGCGCCACTCAATTGTAGCCTAGTGTAACCTTATTTGTAAAGCCTGTACTGTCTCTTTAAGAGAACAGCGGTTGTTTTTGACGTCAAGACTGCTCTGCTCTCAGTTCGGTCTTGCTGTCTGAGGAGAGGTACGTTTTTGTTGTCCCGGTTATAGTTTTACATTTATTTTTATTGTGGACGATGTGGACGTAAAGTAAAGGGGATAAGAAATGTTGGTCTTGATATATAAAGATGCAGCTTGTGTCATTTGTATGTAAACGGTGTGGATTCAGGTTTTGTAAGTTTATCGTGGACATGTGCTTCCCCAATGCTAGCTACAGGGTCCTCCGTGTGTTTGTCTGCTAATATATGCTGTGGTCGAATGTATTAAGCATTTGTATTTTATTTAATTAGTTTAATTCAGAAGCATTTGTTAATGAGTCAGTTCGCGTCTTGCTGTCTGAGGAGAGAATAGTTGTATAGTTATAGTTATAGTTGTGTAGTTATTGTCAGTGGCGGCCGGTGACATCCGAAGTAGGAGGGGCGCAGGGGTAAAAAAAAAAATTTTAAATCATATTTGCTGTGCAATACCGGATTTGCCCAGACGGTGGCGCCATTTCACCATGTAAACGACCGAGAGGGCTAATTAAAAATAAAAAACTATACATAATATAAACCTCACCGTTACTCATTCTACTCTGTATTGTATATATGTATATTGACTGAACATTCCTTTACTTACTGCTTAATTTCTTTTTTTACTTACTTTATTTTTACTGTATGTAGCACAATCAATCAGTATTCTGTATTTTGTTGTGACAAATAAACAAACTTGAAACTTATGGTGAAAGAACATTTATTATATGGTGCCTAGTAGAAAATAAACATAAGAAAAAAATATGGTCTTATATTAGAAAGACTACCCAGTGTGCCATCAAAAATAATACCTAAATATGGTCTTATATTCGATTGTGCAAAAGTAATTAGAACAAAATAGAAGATAATAAAATAGACCTGATACAAGTCCTGAGATAAAATGCAATACAATGTTAAGCTTACAAATTAAAAGGTACTGGGTCCTATGTACACTACACTACTATACAATATACAGTTTAATCTATGTACCTATGCTATACTAACTATACAAGAACCACTTAGCAAACCAGGTTCTGGAAAACGACCGAATATATAGCCTTCCTCTGTCTGTTGCTGGTTGCTGAATGCTGATGTCAGGCTGATGAGGTCCAAACTCTTTCATTCTGAGTTTTTCTTGCAGTGTTCGTCTTTCAAATGGTGTTGCTTTGAGGGATTTGACAGAATTGTCCATGGTAGCTAGTGTAATGGCTGTGTCCTGTACAGAACAAAAAAAGAACAAACTTGCAACATGAGGTCTCTCCCACACACACGGGTCTCAATCTCCTCTCCTCAGACAGCAAGACGCGAACTGACTCATTAACAAATGCTTCTGAATTTAACTAATTAAATAGAATACAAATGCTTAATACATTCGACCACAGCATATATTAGCAGACAAACACACAGAGGACCCTGTAGCTAGCATTGGGGAAGCACGTGTCCACGATAAACTTACAAAACCCCAATCCACACCGTTTACATACAAATGACACAAGCTGCATGTTTATACAGCAAGACCAACATTTCTTATCCCCTTTACTTTACGTTTACATCGTCCACAATAAAAATAAATGTAAAACTATAACCGGGACAACAAAAACGTACCTTTCCTCAGACAGCAAGACGCGAACTGAGAGCAGAGCAGTACAGGCTTTACAAATAAGGTTCAACTAGGCTATGAATTGCGCATGCGTGACTGGTTTTCTTTGCTCACGCATTCACGCATGCGCCACTCAATTTGCTCACGCATGCGCCACTCAATTTGAGTCGCGCATGCGTGACTGGTTTCTTTGTTCGGGCGCAATGAAATGCGCTCCCAGAGATCGTATTCAGGACCCTTGATAGGCTACATTTAATTGCTTGATCCATCTTCATTGGCCGCTTGCGCGCAGTGACGCGGAGATCCTGGGCGCACTGCCGTGCGCCCAGGTTTGGAGGTAGGTACCAGATTTCTATGAGAGTGACGTCAATGACAAACGAGGGGGGAGAATAGCACGCACAACAATGATTTATATTTGCTATATTAACGTTATTGTGCATTTTAAACACAAACATACATAAAATGAGTAATTATTATTCATTTTAAACATGTTTAGTTTATTTTTAGGGGTCAAAAAAACAAACAAAAAAAAAACACAATTATTATAATTTTTTATTTTTTTATTTTTTTTCCTCTCTCAACCAGGTGGGGCGGCGGCCCTGCGCCCCTATGGACGAGCCGCCACTGGTTATTGTATAGTTAGTATAGCATAGGTACATAGATTAAACTGTATATTGTATAGTAGTGTAGTGTACCTTTTTAATTTGTAAGCTTAACATTGTATTGCATTTTATCTCAGGACTTGTATCAGGTCTATTTTATTATCTTCTATTTTGTTCTAATTACTTTTGCACAATCGAATGTAAGACCATATTGAGGTATTATTTTTGATGGCACACCCTTTCTAATATCCATCCATCTTCTCCCGCTTATCCGAAATCGGGTCGCGGAGGTAGCAGCTCCAGCAGGGGACTCCAAACTTCCCTCTCCCTGGCAACATCGACTAGCTCTGACTGGGGGATCCCGAGGCGTTCCCAGGCCAGTGTGGAGATGTAATCACCCCACCTGTACCTCGGTCTGCCCCGTGGTCTCCTCCCAGTTGGATGTGCCTGGAAAACCTCCCTCGGGAGGCGACCAGGAAGCATCCTTACTAGATGCCCGAACCACCTCAACTGGCTCCTTTCTACGCGAAGGAGCAGCGGCTCTACTCCGAGTCTCTCACGAGTGACTGAGCTTCTCACCCTATCCCTCAGGGAGATACCAGCCACCCTCCTGAGGAAACTCATTTCGGCCGCTTGTATTCGCGATCTCGTCCTTTCGGTCATTACCCATTGCTCATGGCCATAGGTGAGGGTAGGAACCTTTCTAATATAAGACCATATTTTTTTCTTACGTTTATTTTCTATTAGGTATTACTGTGTTCATAATTGCTAATTGAAGCACCATATAATAAATGTTCTTTCACCATAAGTTTCAAGTTTGTTTATTATTTGTCACAACAAAATACAGAATACTTTATGATGAAATGCTTGTTTCTGTATGAGCCCCTGAGATTGTGCTACATACAGTAAAAATAAAGTAAGTAAAAAAAAGAAATTAAGCAAGTAAAGGAATGTTCAGTCAATATACATATATACAATACAGAGTAGAATGAGTAACAGTGAGGTTTATATTTATATTATGTATAGTTTTTTATTTCTTTAATTCGCCCTCTCGGTCGTTTACATGGAGAAATGGCGCCACCGTCTGGGAAAATGCGGTATTGCACAGCTGATCAGTGGGATGGCGTTTTGATTTCTGAGATCGCTGAAAGATACAAATTAGTGACAATTGTTTGGTTCACCGTTTCGCTTGGAATTGCGCGGAACGTGGACAATTTGGACCAAGACACGCCGGTGCTTGAGCACGGCGTTCGGACAATCGCACGGCCGGGCGGCCTCGCAGCGTTTGGACCAGAAGGACCCACGGTGCTGCTCACGGCATTAGGACAGCTGCCCCGGCGACCCGCACTGTTTGGACGAGCGGACGGACAAGGAGCTGCCCTGCACCGGTTGGAGTTGATCGTTCGTTTGGACAGACAAGGAGCCAGTGGCGGCCGGTGACATCCGAAGTAGGAGGGGCGCAGGGGTAAATAATTTTTTAAAAATCATATCTGCTGTGCAATACCGGATTTTCCCAGACGGTGGCGCTATTTCTCCATGTAAACGACCGAGAGGGCGAATTAAAGAAATAAAAATAAAAAACTATACATAATATAAATATAAACCTCACTGTTACTCATTCTACTCTGTATTGTATATATGTATATTGACTGAACATTCCTTTACTTACTGCTTAATTTCTTTTTTTACTTACTTTATTTTTACTGTATGTAGCACAATCTCAGGGGCTCATACAGAAACAAGCATTTCATCATAAAGTATTCTGGATTTTGTTGTGACAAATAATGTGCACGTGTCCACGATAAACTTACAAAACCCCAATCCACACCGTTTACATACAAATGACACAAGCTGCATGTTTATACAGCAAGACCAACATTTCTTATCCCCTTTACTTTACGTTTACATCGTCCACAATAAAAATAAATGTAAAACTATAACCGGGACAACAAAAACGTACCTCTCCTCAGACAGCAAGACGCGAACTGAGAGCAGAGCAGTACAGTACATAAGGTTCAACTAGGCTACAATTGAGTGGCGCATGCGTGACTGGTTTTCTTTGCTCACGCATTCACGCATGCGCCACTCAATTTGCTCACGCATGCGCCACTCAATTTGAGTCGCGCATGCGTGACTGGTTTCTTTGTTCGGGCGCAATAAAATGCGCTCCCACAGATCGTATTTAGGACCCTTGATAGACTACATTTAATTGCTTGATCCATTTTCATTGGCCGCTTGCGCGCAGTGACGCGGGGATCCTGGGCGCACCACCGGTTTGGAGGTAGGTACCAGATTTTTATGAGAGTGACGTCAATGACAAACGAGGGGGGAGAATAGCACGCACAAAACAATGATTTATATTTAACACAAACATACATAAAATGAGTAATTATTATTCATTTTAAACATGTTTAGTTTATTTTTAGGGGTCAAAAAAATAAAAAGCTGCCCTGCACCATGATCGTTCGTTTGGACGGACCAGGAGCTGCCCTGCACGCAAGGAGTTGATTGAACAGCGCTCGGACAAGGAGCGCTGATTGAAGTCTTTTTCGAAGTTCAAAGAACAAAGACAAACGGACCCGGCAGCGCTGCGCAATGAACAGGTATGTAGCGCGCCACCAGGTATACCTTATATGGCCATATAAAAAACAAGTGTGTGCACACAGGGTCATTTGGGAAAAATATAAAAAGGGAAAATTCCAATGCATTGGTGGTTCATGGTTGCAACCCGTTCGTGGATGTGTGTGTGTGTCTATTAAGGTTTTGGTTTTAACCATGTGATGATTAACTGTGGGTTTTGTTGTTAAGTGATTTAACCGAAGGTACTGTTTCATATTGAATCTGTTGGTCTTATATTGCTGATATGGATTCTGATAAAGGTGTTCAGAGTCTAGCGTTATGGTTGAACAGCCCGCCATGGCTGAAACGCATTGTAAAGAACCTTCATTGGTTGAGCAGACTGCAAAGCAGTCACAGCCCGCAGTGGCTGAAAAACAGTCCGAGGTGGACACAGGTCAAATCACACACAATGTTGAAACTGAAGCACAGCAGGTCACAAAACGCAAGGGCAAATTAACACCAAAAGCCCTAATGGATAAAATTGACACAATACAAAAATACAGAAAATCTAAATTAAACAAGGCATCTAACTTGCAAAAAATGATTTTGGAGTTAATGCAAAGTGGATGCAAACAGGAGGTGCAATGCGCATTTATGCAATATCTCCACATATGCAAGGAAGCAGCAGCAAACCAGGATGCTCTGTTGCCAATAATACCTCCTGAGGAAAGGGAAAAACATGACATTTGGTTCAAGGCCAAAATGATCAATGTCAATGACTTTATTGATGACGTGAATGCATGGACAAAAAATACCAAAACTGTGGAAAGTGTTAATGAGGATGAGGAGGACGTGGAAAATCGAATTAATCCAAATGACAGCATTTCTAATGTGGAAAGTAAAAAATCTGATCACAAAGGTCACACAAGGTCTGGAACCAGCAGGTCCAGCAGATCTTCTACCTCAGCTCGCATACAGGCCGAGGTCAGAGAGAGCTGCACTTGTGATTCGCTCCACGCTCTGGAGGAGCAGGAACAGATGCTGAAAAAGGAAACGATGGAGCTTGACGCACAACTGGCAGCTACCAATGCAAAAATAGCAGTATTACAATCCCCCAGTCACCAAGCTCTTTCACTCACACAGTCAGATGGAATGGACTCGTACTACAGGAAAACAACAAGTTTAAAGGAACCCTCAGTCACTCTCAATCCTCATGCAAAATAATATATATCACTACCACAGCAACCGTCTATGCAACCACCAGAACCACAGCAACCGTCTGCAACCACCAGAACCGCAGCAACCATCTGCACAGCAATCATATGTGCAACAACCATCACTATGGCAACCACAAGCTATGCAACAGCAACAAACATCCATTCAACAACCACCACCCTGGCAAATACAACAACCTATGCACCTGATGCAGCCAACACCCATTCAACAACCCCCATCTTTACAAAGACAACATGTGTCTTGGGATGGAGCACAGGACAATACCACTCACAAGGACCCTCCTGTGCAGCTAATGACCCCAACTGTAATTTCACCTCAAAGCAATGAAACCTCAGTTGTATGCAACCTATTAAAAAGACAAAATGAGATAACAGCAATGCTAGTGGAGCAGCAAGCCACTCACTTACTGCCACCAAGAGAGATTCCATGTTTTGATGGGGATCCTCTGCAGTACAGAACCTTTGTCAGAGCCTTTGTTCATTGTGTGGAGAAGAACACAAGAAACAGAGGTGACTGTTTGTACTTCTTGGAGTACACCAGGGGTCAGCCCAAAGAGCTTGTGCGTAGCTGTCAACACATGGCTCCAGACAGAGGCTATGATATGGCAAAGTACCTACTTGAACAACACTTTGGAGATGAATATAAAATCACAGCAGCTTATATGGAGAAGATGCTCAACTGGCCGCTAGTGAAGGCTGAAGACGTCAAATCTCTTCAAGCCTATGCTCTTTTCCTTCGGGAGTGCTGTAATGCTATGGAGAATGTCCAGTACATGAGGGAACTCCATATGCCAGCCAACATGAAAGTATTGATTTCAAAGCTTCCATACAAGCTCAGAGAGAATTGGAGAGTCTCTGCATGTTCGATAATGGAAAGACCCCATCGCAGACCACAATTCATGGATATTGTCACATTCATCGAGCACTAGCTAAAAATTGTCTCAGACCCAGTCTTCGGAGACATTCAAAATACACCACCAAGTACAGGAAGTAAACCTATGAACATGAACAGAATGAAGTCACAAATCAGACCCAAATTCAAAGGAGACAGTTTTGCAACCACAGTTACTACCATCGAAACCCCTGCAGCGGAAGACCAAACAAGATCTAAACACGTTCCAAAGCAAAGAAATGCATCTGCCCACAACACCAACACTTGTGTATGCTGCTCTAAAAATCACACTCTGGATCAATGTCCTCAGATAGAGGAGAAGACACACAGGGACAAGATTACTTTTATAAGGCAAAAAGGAATCTGTTTTGGTTGCCTTCACATTGGGCGTCTTAGCAGGAATTGCGAGAAGCGCTTGACTTGCAAGGTGTGCAGCCAAAACCATCCCAGTGCATATTAATCAGAAGGAGAGAGCAAGCAACACAAACCAGCCAAAGAAACCTTCGGTGAGTAACGCACAGATCTCTTTGCAAACATGTGGAAAACCGGGGCCGGAAGCAGCAATGGGACTCTGTCAATCTTGCCTGTACAGGTGAAGTCAAGCAAGGGAGACAAAATCATTACAACGTATGCATTTTTAGATCCAGGCAGCACTGACACATTTTGTTCAGAAACCCTAATGAGAAGGCTGAACCTTACAGGAAGGAAAGCACAAATCAGCTTACATACCATGGGCCCAAAGGCATCTGTGTCCAGCTACATGCTGACAGACTTGGAGATCTCCAGCCTCACTGGGAAACAGTTTTATGACCTGCCCAAGGTCTACACCCAGAAGAGGATGCCCGTAACCACAAGTAACATCATGAGCAAAGAGGAGTTGGCTAAGTGGCCATACTTGGATGGGGTTGTCTTTCCTCGCATTCAAGCTGATGTGGAGTTATTGATAGGTATTGTTAATAGGATCTCTATAACTAAGCTGGAGGAGTTGCTGAACAATCAGTACAACCTTGATTTTAATGAGAGGTCATCAGAAGACAAAGAGGAAATGTCAAGGGATGATATGAAGTTCATGGAAATCATGGCTGATTCATGCAAACTTCAAGACGGACATTACACCTTGGAGCTTCCCTTTAAAAAGAAAGAAGTGTCTCTGCCAAACAATCAGTTTGTTGCTAGGCAACGCATCCTTGGACTGAAAAGGAGGTTTGGGAGAGATGAGAAGTTCCACCGAGAATACACCAACTTTCTCAATGACGTTATCAGTAAAGGATATGCTGAATGTGTTCCTGAACATCAAGAGGAATGGTGTGATGGAAAAGTATGGTACATTCCACACCATGGAGTGTACCATCCCAAGAAGGGCACTCTGCGTGTCGTATTTGACTGTGGAGCAGAGTATAGAGGAAAATCTCTCAATAAGGAGCTTCTACAAGGCCCTTACCTCACCAGCACTTTGTTAGGAGTCCTTATACGATGTAGCCTTAATGACTGATGTTAAAGCGATGTTCCATCAAGTCAATGTGGCACAGAAAGACAGAGATTTTCTTCGGTTCTTGTGGACTGTGCATCTGTTCTGGGCAGTGTCTTCTCCTAGCTGTGCTTGTCATGCCCTCCGAAAGACAGCAGAAGATAACCACAACAGTTTCCCTGCTGAGGTATTTGACACGGTCAACAGAAACGTCTACATGGATGACAGTCTTAAGAGCTTGCCATCAGAAGAGGAGGCTGTTAAAATGGTCAAGGATTTGACAGATGTTTGTCAAAAAGGAGGCTTCCATTTGACAAAATGGATTAGCAATAACCGTGGAGTGCTGCTATCCATTCCAGAGGAAGACCGATCCAAGAATTTGCTAGACTTGGATCTCGACAGAGACCAACTGCCAGTGGAGAGGGCCCTTGGACTTCATTGGTGTGTTGATACCGACACTTTTAAGTTCAAGTTGGCACTCAAAGAACAGCCTCATACTCGACGTGGGATTCTATCTATGGTCAGCTCAATCTATGATCCTTTAGGATTTCTTGCCCCACTCACACTTTCAGCCAAGCTCATACTGCAAGATATGTGTAGGAGGAACTATGGATGGGATGATCAAATTCACCCAATTCTCCAACAGCAGTGGACAAAGTGGTTGAGAGACCTGGAAAGAGTGATGGCATTCAAAGTTGAAAGATGCCTCAAGCCGGCAGATTTTGGAGAAAACATTCGTGGTCAGTTACATCACTTCTCTGATGCCAGCGAAAGTGGATATGGCACCGTGACCTATCTGAAGATAAGGAACAGCAACAGGTGTCATGTCTCTTTCCTGCTAGGTAAAGCCAGAGTTTGCCCACTAAAGCAAGTCACCATTCCACACGTGGAACTCACTGCAGCTGTTCTTGCTGTTCGTGTGGACACCATGCTCGGAGCAGAAATTCAGCTTTGCCTGGAGAAATCTTGTTTCTGGACTGACAGCACTTCAGTTTTAAAATACATCAAAAATGAAGACAAAAGATTTCACACCTTTGTGGCGAACAGGATTTCAGTTCAGTTAAGGTGGATGATTTGCTGACCAACAGAAGGTGGATTGAAGGCCCTGAGTTTCTGGAAGAGTGGCCAGATAGTATCTTGGAGTACAACATTTCTGCTGATGACCCTGAGGTCAAAAAGGAGCTCACCATCAATGCAGTAATTGTCGATGCACCAAGTGCCACACACCAACTGATCACCTACTTTTCTGACTGGAAAAGGTTGAAGAGGTCAGTTGCTTGGATCCTGAAATTACGAAAGACTCTATTGGGTATAGATGAGTCATAAAAGAAACCAACGGAGTCATGAAGATGCAGACAAAGTGGAACAGGAAATGCAACAAAGTAGAGCTGCATTGGGAAACCAGAACTTAACACCAGATGATCTTTCTACAGCTGAATCTGCCATCATTCGCTTCACTCAACAGCAAAGGTTCCCTGATGAACTTGCTGTGTTGACCTGATCTGGAAAGGGTGAAGTAAAGAAAGACAGTCCCATCTATAAACTGGACCCCATTCTGGAGGATGGCTTGCTTAGAGTTGGAGGGAGGTTGAGTAGGGCAGCAATGTCTGAGGAATCTAAACATCCTGTTATCCTCTCGAAAGACCTCCATGTATCCACTCATACTAAAGCACATCCACGAACAGATGGGTCATGGTGGGAGAAACCATGTTCTCTCCAGATTGCGCCGAAAATACTGGATCACTAGTGCCAATGCAGCAACAAGAAAGATCCTGTCTGACTGTCTTCTGCAGACGCCATAGAGGGAAGTTGGGTGAGCAGAAGATGTCAGACTTGCCTCTAGAGCGAATCGTTGCTGATCTTCCTCCATTTACCAACGTTGGAGTTGATTATTTCGGCCCGATTGAGATCAAGAGGGGACGTTCCTTTGAAAAGCGCTATGGAGTCATTTTCACCTGTATGGCATGTAGAGCAGTCCATTTGGAAGTCGCTTATTCATTGGATACGGACTCCTGTATAGATGCTCTACGCAGGTTTGTTTGTAGAAGAGGACCCATCTCTCATTTAAGATCGGACAATGGAACCAATTTTGTTGGTGCTAAAAGAGAGTTGAGGGAAGCTCTTGCTGCTTTAAACCACAGCAAAATACAATCAGCTTTTCTGGAGGAAGGAATTCAGTGGAGCTTCAACCTACCAACAGCCTCTCATCATGGAGGTGCATGGGAGTGCATCATACGGATGATTCGACGGATACTAACATCAGTTCTACACCAGCAAACCTTGAATGACGAAGGATTTCATACGGTGCTGTGTGAAGTCGAAGCCATTCTTAATGACCGCCCCATAATAAAGTTGTCTGGAGATCCCAACGATCTGGAAGCTCTCACTCCCAATCACATTCTCACAATGAAAATAATGCCAATCTTACCACCTGGATTGTTTGAGAAGTCCGACCTCTACCTCAAAAGGAGATGGAGACAAGTCCAATACATCTCAGACCTTTTTTGGAAACGCTGGCTGAGAGAATACTTACCTTTGCTACAGGAGCGGCAGAGGTGGAGTAAGGAGAGACAAAGTCTTGTCCCTGGAGACATTGTATTAATCGCAGACGCTACAGCTCCACGTGGTTCCTGGTTACTTGGAAGAGTCCTGGAGACCTATCCCGACAGGAAAGGACTGGTGCGTTCTGCACGAGTGAAGACCAAAACGAGCACACTGGATAGACCAGTAACTAAACTTTGCTTGCTTCAAGAAGCTGCAATTTAAAGCCTCTAATTCAGTGAATTGTTTATTTGAGTTATTTTGTATGAATTTATTGGCTCCATTATGTAAATATTATTTTGAATTGTTCCTGGCCTCCTGCCATTCTCAATTAGGGGCCGGTGTGTTGGAGCCAAAATGCCTTTCTGTTTATTTTGTTTTATTTTAACTCACGTGCAGAGGTGTGGCATTGTCAGTCACCATGGCAACCACCACAGGGGTTGGTTACCCATTTATACTGATCAGTGGCTGACGAGCCCCAGGTGTGCAATAGGGAATAGCCAAACAGTTTTTGACCGTGTCGTGTTGATGTGCTGTATATAGGTCGGTGTTCAGTGTTATTTGTAAAACGTTTTCGTATATATTTTTGGTTGATAATGGTCAAATGGATTGGCATATCCGAAGTTATACGAGTTATACACATTGATTTCCTCAAGCACGCGTCTAACTCAACTCAACCCACTTGCCCCTCGCAGTAGGCTTATAGGTAAAGGCTCTACAATTATCGTACAAAAACGGCAACCTCAATATGTGTAATATTAATTCGTACCTTGAGCACAATGTGAGAACATCACACTGCATAGGACCAGGAATCCCAGAGTCTCCATGTTCTCGCCACTTTGCTTCACAATGTTGTGTCCCGTTGCGAAAAGGGATGGCTTTCATACCCATCGATTTACATGACGACTTCCTTATAACACCCATAAATTGTGCAACACAATATATCATATTGTAACTAATGGCTCTGAGAAAAATGCAACCTGCATGCAAAATAATTTGCACCTGCAAGGGATTTGCTTAGGGAAATATATAAAGTAGGGCTGGGCGATATGGACTCAAAACTATATCACGATATTTCATGGTATTTATTGCGATAACGATAAATGACGATAAATGACTAAAAATAAATAAAAATTAACCATCATCAAATACGTAAGGGATAATGAACGGAACGCTCATTAATAAGTCGGTGTCCCGACTTATTATGATTTACTTCCGCGGAGAAAAGAATTGTTCTCCGAAGTTGAGGCATTGCTTGGCAACTGGCGCAAACAATTCAGCAATTCTATCAGCAAGTCAGTATTTTCCGTCAGGAAGAGTGAACGGGACTACTCGCGGAGTGATATGATAGCCGTGAATAGAAGCCATTTCCAGTGAAAATGCAAACGCCAATACTCACATGATTCATAATCTAACCCCAGGAGAAACAAATGCAAAAGTTGTAAAAATACTTTTCTTCTGTAAAAATGCAGTAATGTTTAAATACTGCAAACTTATTTTACTATGCTGCAAAACATTAGAAAAAAAACACAATGATTCACATCAAGTTTGAAAATGTAAACATTGAATGGGACTTTATTAATTAAGAACAAATGAAAATGTAAACACTTACACTCTCATGGCACAAATGGCGGTAAAAATAGTGCAAACAGCATATCAAAAATAAACAGTGCCAAACAGTGTCTAAGTCCAAACACAACCTGATAAATTAACATCAAAAAGTTACAATCCCAAACATGTCTTTAGTAAAGTTACAAAAATTACAAAACAGTGCAAAAATAACCTGATAAATTAACATCAAAAAGTTACAATCCCAAATATGTCTTTAGTTAAGTTATAAAACTACACAACAGTGCAAAAACAACCTGATCAATTTACATCAAACAGTTACAATCCCAAACATGTCTTTGGTTAAGTTATAAAACTACAAAACAGTGCAAAAACAACCTGATAAATTAACAGCAAATTGACAAATGAAATACAAGTTCAATGATAATTTAAACACTGATATACTCTAAAAATGTAAATAAAATAACTTATGTGGAATGAGGTTGTGGCTGGGACATGCCACAAATTAGGTAGTGCAAGTTATCTCACACATACTACTAAAGCATGTGATTCAGGAAGAGGTCCTGTTGTCTTTTTTATAGCGACATCACACCTTTTAGATTTTTTGTCAAGAAGACTAGCATATTAACTGTGGCTGGTTTGAGAGTAGACCTTTGGCATGTAACTATATTTCCCCCAGCACTGAATAGCCTCTCTGAGGCTGTACTTGTGGCAGGGACACACAAGTACTTTTTTGCCAAACGACTCATATGAGGAAAAATCACCTTGTGTAGCTTCCACCACGCTTTCGCCATCTGCTAGTGGACCAAGCAAATAGCTGTTTAATTCAGCCTCAATTTTTTCTGTGTCAGAAAGGCTGGTCTCTCAACAGCTGGCTTCTTGAAAATGCTTCCAAGACTCTTCCTCTGCTTCTTCGATGCACTTTGGGCTTGTCCTGTCCAGGTGATTTTTCAGGGGCAGCAGCCCCACTTGGCATGACAGAAAGGGATTCCACCTCTCTGAATACTCTGGCTTTGATGACCAGGATCTCTTCTTGACTCATGTGCTGAGTGCGGAAGCGTGGATCAAGCATTGTTGCAATGTTGATCAGTTCCTCAATCTCTGGCTCCTTGTACTTAGTGTTTAAATAGTCCAGTATTGAACTGTTAATTGTCTTGGTGAGATCGGTGTCTTCATCTTTCCCCTGTAGCAGCTCACTGTTGAATAGCTGAAGAACAGGCTTCAAGCATGACAAAGTGACATACTTTTCAGCAAAGAGGGCATCTGTGAAATCAAGGAGAGGCCCTAATGCCTTACTCACAGAATCAAGAACATCAATGTCCTGCCATGTAGGCACAAGATGCCTGGTTGACCTATCAGCAGCTAAGATTCCGTCACCAGTTTATGTTGAGGGAGGCCAATTTCTTCTTGAGCATCTCTGAGCGCTGCCTTTTCCAGCTGTGTGAGAATGCACTGACAACCTTTTTACAAACTCCCACAGCTCTGTCAATCCTGGCATCCCTCATGCTTCTCTCTGCAAAACAAACAAACAAGCAATGAATGAGAGTTCAGTTATTAGTTAGTTAGTAGTCATAGTAGTCATTAATTTCATCATAATATTAAATACACACAATACATACATAAATAATTTCCTTTTATGTCTGTGCCAGTGTCTGCATGTTTGAATGTTTTTGTAATGTATTACTTTCCAAAATGTATAGTTATAGTATAGGCAACAAAGGAAGTTGTCTCTGAAGAACATAAAGATTATGCTCATGTATGCTCAACATGCATGCATGGATACACTAACATTAAGAGAAAGGACACATGGAGAGAGTAAACTTACCAATAGCAATGTGTAGACGATGACCAAAGCAAGACAGTCTTGTCCACTTGTTAACTTGCTTTGACCACGTTAGCTCCACTGTCCGTTGTCAGGCACACCTGTCTCCCCTCGTCTAGATCCCATGCTTCAAGAAATTGCTTCAAACCACTCGCGATGTTTTCGCCCGTGTGGTCATCTGGGAAAAAACTTGTTTCGAGGCAGCAGCTCCAGTCGCTGTTTATGTAGTGGACCGTGAGGCTAATGTATGGCTCCGCCACTCGGCTACTCCACATGTCTGTGGTTGAGGCATAAAACTCCACTGTAGACAGCGATGTTTTTAACCTACCGCGACACTCCTCATACATGACTGGTAGGGCCGTTTTAGAAAAGTATTTCCTCCAAGAGCGTTTTTTGTTTGTCTCCGCACCCTAGATATGCGTAGCGAGTTTCGTCCGTTTACCTGAAAGTTAACGTTTTTGAGGAGTTAACGTTAAAAACGTTCTGAGCATGTCAGTTGGAGTTCTGACATCATCGTCTTCCATGGCGAGGGATGGCCTGGCATTAGAGGGAACGCGAAATTCGGAGCCAACTCACGGCTACGCCGTGCGAAACAAAAAAATTCTGTGGATAACTTAAGGTCTCCCGTGTCTCGAGACGCTACCCGACAAATTTGGAGTCTGTCGGATAAAGTCCCTAGGAGGAGTTCGTTAAAGTGCGGAGGATGAAAAACGCGATAAATCGGGTTTTTTCCGAAGCCGAAATCAAAATTCCCGACATCCTGTACGTAATGTGAAATCGCTCCAAGAGCATTTTTTGTTAGTCTCCGCACCCTACAAATGCGTCGCGAGTTTAGTTTGTTTCCGTGAAAGTTAAAGTGTTGCTGCCCGAACGTTAAAAACGGCGTTGGGCGTGGCCTACGCAATTTTTGGCGCAAAGTTGCGAAAGCTAGAAAAATTTCTAAGTTGCGACACTTCTGGGGCGCGTGCAAAATTTGGTGAGTTTTCACATATGTTGCGGGGGTCAAAAGTGCGTGCGAAATACTAAAATAATAAATAATAATAAATAATCGGACCGATTTCAAGTATGCCTGCTTTTCACATGGCGCTCTGCGCCATGTGACTACTTTTGGTGTGGGCTACAAACTGTCATGATTTCGGCCTGTCTAGCATTGGCTTTAATAATAATAATAATAATACATTTATTTTATATAGCGCTTTTCTGAGTACCCAAAGCCGCTTTACAAACTTTGCACACATTTACAAACATTGACATACATGGTGGGGACAGTGGGATGTGGAGGTGAGGAGTGGAGGTTACTGGGTGAAGGCGAGGTTGAAGAGGTGGCTCTTGAGGGCCTGTTTAAAGGATGATAAGGTGGGTGCTTGGCGGATGTTGATGGGGAGAGCGTTCCAGAGGGTGGGTGCGGCCACGGAGAAGGCCCGGTCGCCCCAGGTCCGGAGATTGGTCCTGGGGATCGTCAAGCGGTTAGTGTCTCCGGACCTGAGGCTGCGGGTGGGGACGTGGCGGGGGAGGAGGTGGGAGAGGTAGGGGGGGGCCTGGTTATTGAGGGCTTTGTAGGTGAGGAGTAGAATCTTGAAATGTATCCGGTGTTTGACTGGGAGCCAGTGGAGGTTGTGTAGGACAGGGGTGATGTGGTCTCGGCGGCGGGTGGAGGTGAGGAGGCGGGCGGCAGAGTTCTGGACATATTGGAGTTTATGTATGATTTTGTGAGTTGAGCCATACAGAATGCTGTTGCAATAATCGAGTCTGGAAGTGATGAATGCGTGGATGAGGGTTTCAGCAGCAGGGAAGGATAGGGAGGGGCGGAGGCGGGCAATGTTCCGGAGGTGGAAGAAAGCGGTTTTGGTGATGTGATTTGCATGGGGAAGGAAAGAGAGGGTGGGGTCGAGGATGAGGCCGAGGTTGCGGATCTGGGTGGAGGGGGTGATGATGGAGCCGTCTATGTTAAGGGTGAAATTTTGTGCAGAGCGGGTGAGGGAGGTAGGGCCAATAATAAGGATTTCTGTTTTATTGCTGTTGAGTTTGAGAAAGTTTGTTTGCATCCAGGTTTTAATGTCACTGAGGCAGGCGGAGAGGGTGGCGTGGGTGGCTGGGGTGATAGCTTTGGCGGAGAGATATAGCTGAGTGTCGTCGGCATAACAGTGAAAGCGGAGCCCGTGGTGGCGAAGGATCTGACCGAGGGGAAGGATGTATATGATAAAGAGTAGGGGACCAAGTACAGAACCCTGGGGGACACCGTGAGTGACTGGGGCAGTGGAGGATTGACAGTTATTGATGGAGATGTATTGGTGGCGGTCGGAGAGGTAGGAGGTGAGCCAGGAGAGGGCGGTGCCGGTGATACCAATGAAGTGCTGGAGGCGGGAGAGGAGGATGGAGTGGTCTATAGTGTCAAAGGCAGCGGTGAGGTCGAGGAGGATGAGGATGGTGAGGGAGCCGGAGTCGGCAGAGAGAAGTATGTCATTGGTAACCTTGAGGAGGGCGGTTTCCGTGCTGTGTCTAGTGCGGAAGCCGGACTGGAAGGGTTCGTGAAGGTTATTTGTGTCAAGGTGGGCTTTAATTTGTGAAGCGGTGACACGTTCGAGCATTTTGGACGTGTAGGGGAGGTTGGAAATAGGACGGAAGTTGATGGGGTTACCGGGGTCAAGGCCGGGTTTTTTCAGTATGGGGGTGATGGTAGCAAGCTTGAGTGAGGGGGGGACGGAGCCGATGGCCAGGGAGGAGTTGATGATGGTAGTGATGAGTGGGGAGAGTGAGGGGAGGCAGTCCTTAACGAGGGAAGAGGGGATGGGGTCAAGGGCACAGGTAGTGGGTTTCATACTAGTGACTAAGGAGAGTAGGTCGGATTCGGTGATGGGGGTGAAAGATGAAAGTGGATGGAGTGGAGGGGGGGGGTCGGTGGGCTGAAAACCGGGAGGAGAGGAGGGGGCGGAGGCAGCTAGCTGTGTGTGGATGTTGTCAATTTTAGTCTGGAAGAATGACAGGAAGGAGTTGCAGGTGCTGGTGGTGAAGGAATTGCTGGTAGTGTCTATGGGTTTGAGCAGTTTGTTTATGGTGGAGAAGAGTGTTCTGGGGTTGTTGGAGCCGGTACGGATGATGGAGGAGTAGTGGGAGGATCGTGCGTGATTGAGTGCTTCTGTATATTGTTGTTGGTGAAGTTTGTAGGCATCGAGGTGAATGGTGAGTCCGGTTTTTTTGGATAAGCGTTCCAGTTGGCGGCCCTGAGTTTTGAGGTGACGGAGTTCGCTAGTGTACCAGGGGGCGGAGTGAGTGAAGGAGACGAGTTTGGTTCTGATGGGGGCGATGTCATCAAGACAGGATGAGAGTGTGTTATTGTAGAAGTTGACTAGGTCAGTGGGGGAGACGTTCGGGGTGGGGATGGTGTTGGAAATGGCGTTGGTTAGGGCAGCAGAGAGGGAGGGAAGGTTGATGGATTTGAGGTTTCGAAAGGATATGGTGCGTTGCTGTTTAACGGGGTGGGGGGGGATGTTGACGTCTAGGGTGATGGCTAGGTGGTCAGAGATGGTGAGGTCGGTGGTGGAGAGGTTGTTAATGGAGATGCCAGAGGTGCAGACTAGGTCGAGGGTGTGTCCTTTGTTATGGGTGGGGAAATCAATGTGTTGGGTGATGTTAAAATAATCTAAGATGTCCATGAATTCAGTGGTGTGGGTGCAGGTTATGGAGTCGACGTGGATGTTAAAGTCGCCGAGCAGCAGTACAGATGGTGAAATGGCAAAGAGCTGGGTTAAGAATTCAGATAGGTCAGAGAGAAATTCTGGGATTGGCTTGGAGGGGGGGCGATAGATGACGGCAGTGACCAGGGGTTTGGGACCAGGTAATTTAAAAGTGAGGTGTTCGAATGAGGGAGGGGTGGGGAGGGATAGTGCAGTTGTAGTGATTGACTGGTGGTGAAATACAGCTATTCCACCACCACGACCGTCCTGGCGGGGTTTTTCCAGATAGCTGTATCCTGGGGGTGTAGTTTGGTTGAGGTAGAAGTAGTCCAGTGGCTGTTGCCATGTTTCAGTTACGCAGAGGAAGTCCAGTTTATTGTCAATAATGAGCTCGTTGAGAATGAGACTTTTATTGCTGAGGGATCTTGTGTTAAACAGGGTGAATTTCAGGGACTTTTGTTTTGAAGTTGAGTTGGCGGAAGTGGGTAGTGGGCGGAGGTTTAAGGGGTTCACGTGGGGATTGATCTGATGACGTGAGTTGTTGTGATGACGGGAGGCGGAAGTGCGGGGGCTTTCTAAATTGGAGCAGAGAGATGGGATAATGTTTATGGCGGTGGATTTATAGAAAAACTTGCGACGGGAGCTTCTGTGGATGTAGCGGTGGCGTTGTAGCAGTCCGAAGTCTTTTATTGCTGAGATGAGTTGCGCGGGAGGAGGCGATCGATGGTTAAGCAGGAGGAGCTGCGCCGCTGTGTAACGCAGTGCCATGGTGAAAACAGCGGACGGGAGGCCTGCCGGGTCTGCCTTCAGCCGCGGGTGCGGCGGTGATCTTCGGGGGTTGTGGAAGGCAGCGGTCCCAGCCAGACATGGGCTAACCGCACCGGGACAGGTGGAAGCCTGTCCGGGGTCTACCTTCCAGCGAGCGGTGGTGGAATAGAAGTCCGGCTGGATACAGGTGAGTTCTGGGCCGGTGGCCGAGTGTTTGTTGAGGGCAGATGGTAATCCAAGATTGACAGTCGCAAAACAGATGGTAATTGATGTTAATCCAAGAAATGGTAATCCAGATACTGTAGCTGGACGGAGGTTAGACGGAGGGAGAAGCGGCAACCAAAGCGTGCCAGCGTCCTCTCTCTCTGTCAGAACACCTGTGTGTCCACATGTGCTTTGCATGGTTATCGCTCGCTTTGCGAGCGATCTCTCCCGACCGGTTTCAATAGGGTCTTCGACGTCTTCGTCTCAGACCCTAATAATAATAATAATTTTCTACAGTGTACTCAAAGACACAATGTCAAAGACATTATAACATAATGAAAACATTCTCAAATTAGCAGCATAGAGAACAGTAAAAGCATGGATAGCATGAAATGATATACCACTGGGACAGGAAGCACAAGTAGAAAGAGTTTAAACATTTAAGGCGAGTTTGAAGAAGAATGGGTTTTGAGGGAAGACTCGAAAGGAGGAGAGTGAGGTGGAGTCCCCAAGGGGTTGGGGGAGAGGGAGTTCCAGAGGGTTTGGGGACGGTGACGGAGAAGTCACCCCAGGTTCAAGTCAAGTCAAGTCAAGTCAAGTCAAGTTTATTGTCACTTCACAGTTTACAGTTTAGTATAAAGCAGTGATGTGAAATTATTGTGTGCAATACCCGACGACAGACAGCAGTTATAAAATAAGATAAAATAAAAATAGATAAAAAATAGAATAAAAAATAGAATAAAGAATATAAAATAAAAATAAAAAATGCAATTTATAAAATGCAAAAATCAGCACAGAAAAGAGCAATATATATATATAAATCAATGTAATAAAATATACATTGTTATATGTTATACGCCCTTGTTCAGCAGCCTGATGGCCTGACTGTGGAAGCTATCTCTAAGCCTATTTGTACGACACTTGATACTGCGGTATCGCCTGCCTGACGGTAATAGTGAGTAAAGTTCGTGGCTGGGGTGGGCAATGTCTTTTATAATTCTTTTGGCCTTGGCCACGCACCGCTGGTTGTAAATGTCCAGGAGGGAGGGGAGCTCACCTCCAACGATATACTGGGCCGTCCGCACCACCCTTTGAAGCGCTCTGCGCTCGAGTGCCGTGCAGTTCCCGTACCAGGCGGTGATACACCCTGTCAGAACACTCTCGATGGTGCCGTTGTAGAATGTTCTCAGGATGCGGGGGCCCATGCTGAATTTCTTCAGACGCCTGAGAAAATACAGGCGTTGTTGGGCCCTTTTCACCACGTGTGTGGTGTGCGTGGACCATGTGAGGTCCTCGGAGATGTGCACGCCGAGGAACTTGAAGCTGCTGACCCTCTCTACTGCAACGCCGTCGATGGAGATAGGGCTGTGCTCTCCCCTCTGCCTCCTGAAGTCCACGATCAGCTCCTTGGTCTTCTTGACGTTGAGGGCGAGGCTGTTCTCCTGGCACCACTGCTCCAGCGATCCGACCTCCTCCCTGTAGGCTGTCTCGTCGTCGCCGGCGATCAGGCCCATCACTGTCGTGTCGTCAGCAAACTTGACGATGACGTTGGAGCTGTGCATAGCCATGCAGTCGTGGGTGTAGAGGGAGTAGAGGAGAGGGCTCAGCACGCATCCCTGGGGGGCTCCCGTGTTGAGGGTCAGTGGCTCTGATGTGGTGCTGCCCATCCTCACCACCTGGCGGCGGTCCGACAGGAGGTTCAGTATCCAGCTGCACATGGATGGGGGTACGCCTAGACCTCTCAGCTTGGTGTCGAGCTTGGCAGGAACTATTGTGTTGAATGCTGAGCTGTAGTCCACAAACAGCATTCGCACATAACAGTTCTTCCCCTCCAGGTGGGAAAGGGCAGTGTGGAGGGCCATGGCAATTGCGTCGTCCGTGGATCTATTTTGACGATATGCAAATTGCCATGGGTCCAGCGTGGTAGGTAACACGGAGCAAATAAAGTCCTTGACCAACCTCTCGAAGCATTTGCTAACGATCGAGGTGAGGGCCACAGGTCTGTAGTCATTCAGGCATGTTACCTTGGTTTGTTTAGGGACAGGCACGATGGTGGATATCTTGAAGACCGCGGGGACAACAGCCTGGGACAGGGAGAGGTTGAAGATGTCTGCAAAGACTCCTGCCAACTGGTCTGCGCATGCTCTGAGGACGCGGCCCGGGATGTCGTCGGGGCCTGCCGCCTTACGGATGTTCAGCCGCTTAAAGGTGCGGCGCACATCCGCCTCCGAGATGCGCAGCTGGCTGGTCTCCCCAGTCGGTGCTGGCTTCGGCGGGCTGCCGTTTACGTCGAACCGAGCAAAAAATGTATTTAGCTCTCCTGGGAGGGAGGTAGAGGAGTTCTCTACACAACTGGTTCTCCCTCTGAAGTTCGTTATCTTCTGCAGCCCCTGCCACATACCCCTCGCATCGTGTTTCTTGAATTTATCTTCCACTCTGTCCTTATACTCCCGCTTGGCAGTGACGATGGTCTTACGGAGGTCGTAACGGGCTCTCGTATATTCCTCCGTATTCCCGGAACCAAAGGCGGCGTTACGCGCATGTAGGGCAGCGCGAACATCGCCGTTAATCCACGGTTTCTGGTTGGGATATATCCGAACCGACTTGGTCGGAACAACGTCATCTATGCACTTCTTGATGAACCCGGTGACCGACGACGCGTACTCGTTGATGTTATTGTCCGAGGCAACGCGGAACATGTGCCAGTCAGCGTGATCAAAACAATCCTGCAGCGTAGAATCTGATTGGTCCGACCAGCATTGGACCTCCCTCACAGCGATCGGTTGCTGCTTCAGTCTCTGCCTATAGGCGGGGAGTAGCTGGATAGAGCGGTGATCTGATTTGCCGAACGGTGGGCGGAGGAGGGCCTTGTAGCCATCACGGAAGGGAGTGTAGCAGTGGTCGAGGATCCGCTCGCCCCGTGTGTTGCTCTTTATGTGTTGGTAGAACTTCGGGAGAACCTTCTTCAGGTTCGCCTTGTTGAAGTCCCCCGCCACGATGAGAGCAGCCTCGGGGTGGGCCGACTCCTGTTCGCTGATAGCCCCGTACAGTTCCTTCAGCGCTGTGTCCGTGTTGGCTTGTGGGGGAATGTAAACAGCGGTCACGGTTACCGCTGTAAACTCCCGAGGTAGCCAGTATGGACGGCACATAAGCATCAGGTACTCCAGGTCCGGGGAACAGAAAGACTTGAGGGGATGCACATGGCTTTGGTTGCACCAAGATCTGTTTATCATGAGACATACCCCCCCTCCGCGATCTTTACCGGAGAGAGCCTTTGTTCTGTCCGCCCGGTGTACGGAAAATCCCGTCGGCTCGATAAGGTTCAGACATGCTGTGAAGAAATGACCAACGAAACGTAGTCCCATGACGCAAAACCTAAGCGGCCAATGTGACTCACTGGAAGTCCGTGAAGGATAGTAATATCGTATGGTTAGGCGACGCTGTCAGCTGCCAAACGCAGTAGGCGCCAGGGGGGTAGCCAGGGTAGCCTGGACTGGAAAGTGACCCGGAGCCGGACAGATAGCCTCCGCAGGCATGCCCTGCAAGAGGTTCAGCATTGGGTTAAAAAGCAGTTTTTCTAAAGGAAGAAATCCAAATACTTTTTTTAGCATAATCCAAACGTTTTTGACTGGCAAAAACAGAGAGATATTGTCCCACTGGATGGCTTTAATTTAGCTGGAAATGGATGTAATGATTTAGTTATATCATAAATGATAATGAATATCTAAATCGTCTTTATTGGTCACAAACATATACACACACGGTGAAATTAGTTTCGCTGCCTTTCACACCCATCCTAGTATTAGGAGCAGTGGGCAGCTATTTTATATACAGTGAGGTGTTTCAGGGACTTGAACTAGCGACCTTCCTGTTCCCAAGCCAAGTCCCAACAGACTGAGCTACTGCCACCCAAACATATGAATAGGATTTAAAGAATGATGTATTGGAACCTTTGTGTCTCACACACACACAAACACACACGCACACACGCACACACACACCCTCTCCCCCTGGATGGTTTTCACTTCACTGGACATGTTTATGTAATAGAATGTATACGTTTTAGTCATTTAGACCAGAGATGGTTCATTACCTGTAGTACCATCTGGTGGGGTGTAGTAGCATGGTTGCTGTAGTGGATGAACATTGAGCTGCAAGACAGATGACATAATTGTTTTTACAATAATGCATAGAATTCAATACATACAAATAATTTAGTTGAATTTGTCATGCATCAGTTCTTACGTTGTTAAGCCTGTCATTGTGACTAACATTTCACCTTAAAAAACACTTAAATTGATCATCTGAAAATACATTTTCCCTATGACTGTTTACTCTACAGAGGTTCATGTTATCTTCTGTATAGCTTACGTAGTAGACTTAACTTGTCCTATTTGCTATTTAACCGTCACTTTAATTCAAAGTTAGTGAATGAATCGTTAGTCTTTAAAGGTGCTGCAGGTAAGATGTAAGAGCTATTGGTTGATTGTAATTAGTTAGAAATGGCCTAGCCATCCTTCAGCTGCTAGTGAGTGAAATGCTCTGTGATCATATCTGTTTAGAGTTGACTGTGGCTTCCTCCATATGAGACTATTTGGAGTGTAGAACGCTCCCTGCTCATTTCTGACCAATCAGGGCATCTCTTCCCTGATTGGTCCGAGGAATACATCCTGCCTGTCAATCACAGGTAAGTGGAACGCAACACTTTCTCAATGGCAGAGACACTTAGGGAGGGAGGAAGCAAAATGGGAGGGGACTTTCTTTTGGAGTTATTTAGCTTCAAAATCTTGCTAGTTTCTACTATATCCTCAACTCTTAAATCTTACCTACAGCAGCTTTAATGCTACATTTGAATACATTTTGTTCATATAATTTGTCATGCCTCAGTTCTAATGTGGTCTAGCCTGTCATTGTGACTCAATGTTCATGCGATTGCTGTAGACAAAGTAAGGGAGCATTTTAGGGTTGTTTTGATTTCACAGGCCTTGTCACTTACAGTAGTAGTCATAGCAACAGTTGCCAAAGTATTCACAGGAGGAGGAGCAGGAACAGTTTCCATTGTCTCTCCCACAGTTGTAGCGACAGGAGGGTTGAGCTGGGAAACGGGGAGATATCGTCTCACTGGATAGTTTCATTTAACTTCCGGTTTACTACAGTACTACAATACCATGATAAGGAATAGGGAAAATATTTCATATTTCCCTATAAATAATATTAATTAAATGATAACATCAGCTATTTCATCAGCTATCACGTCCGCATTCATGTCACCGTTTCCCCAGCCCTCGTCCTGATAGCCACGCCCCCTTGTTAGTGCTCCCCGCAGCTGCAGCGCATCACCGTTAATTTCCCCCTCATGTTTTCCTGCCCTCTGATTGGCTGCCTGGGACCTCATTGTTTCCACCTGTTATGTTCCATGTGTTTAAATAGGCGGCATCTTCTTTTGTTCGGGGCCAGTTAATACTGTTTCGTTGGTTGTTAGACTCGTACTTGTTTCACGGTTTGAGACTTGTTTCATGTTACAGTTCTTACTCGTTCATGTTTCCACGTCATGCCACCGTCAGGTTTTTGGTAATTAGCTTTTGCTTTTGAGCTTTATGAGTTTCCATCTAAGTGATTTTTGTGTTACTGTATTTATCAGTAAAGACTCTTTATTTTGATACGTGTGTCATCGTGTCGTGCATTTGGGTTCACCTCCGAAGTCCCCGTTCCTCATTCTCCCCGCGCAACCCGTGACAGCCGTTGGTTGTGGGTTCACCTCCTAAGTCCCCGTTCCTCATTCCCCGCGTCAACCCATGACAGAATGAACTGGCCTGAAATGAACCCAGCCGACACCACGTCATCACAGAGCCGTTTTTACGGGTTTGAGGAAACCCCAGCTGAAAGGGAAGAGCGGATCACCCGGAACGCCCGGAATAAGGCTAACTTGGCGGTTATTCAGGCGTGGTTGGCCACTCCGAAAGTTCTGTGTGTTTCTCTTTTCCAATTTCTCAATCAATGTTAAAAGCATCCTTGTGAGTCGGCCAATTTCATCCTCCACCTACCTGAGCCTGATGTGAGAGAGCTTGTGAAGTTGGCGTTGAACCCCCGGCGCGACCCGGACCCGTCCGTCCGGAAGAGAACGGTGATCTGAGTGGAGGAGGACTGGAAGGAGTCCTGAACCATGTGGTTGTTTTCACACAATTTCCACAAGAGTCGCGAGTTCACAGAGGGTCCATCGAAGATGGAGACATAGTCACAGCCACAGCAGTCTTCCAACCTACACATACCAAAGACCATCCGTTCCAAGGGTCATAGTCACGCCAGAGCCAACGACTAGGCCTACTTTGACAAGTCATGAGTTGTTAAAAGGCCAGGTGTCGACCAATGTGAGACTTAATGATAATATTATTAATAATAATAATAATAATAATAATAATTTTCTACAGTGTACTCAAAGACACTTCACAGCAAAAACAAAATAACATAATGAAAACATTCTCAAATTAGCAGCATAGAGAACAGTAAAAGCATGGATAGCATGAAATGATATACCACTGGGACAGGAAGCTCAAGTAGAAAGAGTTTAAACATTTAAGGCGAGTTTGAAGAAGAATGGGTTTTGAGGGAAGACTCGAAAGGAGGAGAGTGAGGTGGAGTCCCCAAGGGGTTGGGGGAGAGGGAGTTCCAGAGGGTTTGGGGACGGTGACGGAGAAGTCACCCCAGGTTCAGACATGCTGTGAAGAAATGACCAACGAAACGTAGTCCCATGACGCAAAACCTAAGCGGCCAATGTGACTCACTGGAAGTCCGTGAAGGATAGGAATATCGTATGGTTAGGCGACGCTGTCAGCTGCCAAACGCAGTAGGCGCCAGGGGGTAGCCAGGGTAGCCGAGACTGGAAAGTGACCCGGAGCCGGACAGATAGCCTCCGCAGGCATGCCCTGCAAGAGGTTCAGCATTGGGTTAAAAAGCAGTTTTTCTAAAGGAAGAAATCCAAATACTTTTTTTAGCATAATCCAAACGTTTTTGACTGGCAAAAACAGAGAGATATTGTCCCACTGGATGGCTTTAATTTCGCTGGAAATGGATGTAATGATTTAGTTATATCATAAATGATAATGAATATCTAAATCGTCTTTATTGGTCACAAACATATACACACACGGTGAAATTAGTTTCACTGCCTTTCACACCCATCCTAGTATTAGGAGCAGTGGGCAGCTATTTTATATACAGTGAGGTGTTTCAGGGACTTGAACTAGCGACCTTCCTGTTCCCAAGCCAAGTCCCAACAGAATGAGCTACTGCCACCCAAACATATGAATAGGATTTAAAGAATGATGTATTGGAACCTTTGTGTCTCACACACACACAAACACACACGCACACACGTACGCACGCACACACCCTCTCCCCCTGGATGGTTTTCACTTCACTGGACATGTTTATGTAATAGAATGTATACGTTTTAGTCATTTAGACCAGAGATGGTTCATTACCTGTAGTAACATCTGGTGGGGTTGCTGTAGTACCATCTGGTGGGGTTGCTGTAGTACCATCTGGTGGGGTTGCTGTAGTAACATCTGGTGGGGTAGTAGCAGGTTCTGTAGTGGATGGACATTGAGCTGCAAGACAGATGACATAATTGTTTTTACAATAATGCATAGAATTCAATACATACAAATAATTTAATTTAATTTGTCATGCATCAGTTCTTACGTTGTTAAGCCTGTCATTGTGACTAACATTTCACCTTAAAAAAAATGAACACCAGGGGGAAGGAAGGGCGCCATCTTGTTCAGGAGGAGGTGAGAGCAGCAGTGGAGGAGACAAGAACCTGCAAGGCAGTGGGAATGAAGCAACAGGGAGCTTGGACGAGATGGGAGAATGCGGTTGAGAGGAAAGTGACCTGGGCTGAGCTTTGGAAAGCCGAGCCTCACCGCATCAAATTCCTAATCCAGGCAGTGTATGATGTGCTTCCAAGCCCGTCAAATATGCACACATGGGGCATAGCAGAGACACCAGCATGCCCATTGTGTTCCAAGCGAGGAACCCTGGAACACATCCTCAGTTGCTGTACAAAGGCACTTGGAGATGGACGGTACAGGTGGAGGCATGGCAGTTGTTGGTGGACCTTGAACATCAGCTGAAGTTCCCCAGCCATATTGCAGTCACCACCCTGCGACCAGACATTGTTCTTGTGTCTAAGTCCACCAAGCAAGCTGTGCTGCTGGAGCTGACAGTCCCGTGGGAAGATCGCTTGGAAGAAGCCTTTGAAAGGAAGCTCTCCAAGTACGCAGGACTGGTCAGCGACTGTCAGCAGGCTGGTTGGAGAGCAAGGTGTTTCCCGGTGGAAGTTGGATGCAGAGGATTCGCAGCCCGTTCCTTCAGCAGTTTAGGCATCGAGGGAGTGAGAAAGAGGAGAGCCATCCGCAGTACCACCGATGCGGCAGAGAGGGCCTCAAGATGGTTGTGGCTCAAAAGAGGGGAGCCATGGAGTCATGGTAGCTAGCTAGCCATCTGGACACAAGCTGGGGTCTGATCAGCCCCGGCTGGGTCACCTGGAGGAGGGCGTATGATGTTGCGAGACCCGAAACGTCCTATGATTCCAGGAACATCACTGAAGATGTGTCCAGACTAGGCATCAGTAGATGTATGTACACAGCATCAGTAAAGACTCTTTATTTTGATACGTGTTTCATCGTGTCGTGCATTTGGGTTCACCTCTGTTGAACATAATGTAATGTACAGTCTCACATATATAGCCAGTCAGCCACTGTATTCCTCTACTGCGCTATAAAGCTATTTTGGTCATTGCGGGTATCCATATATGTGTGTATATGACTTCTGCACATGTGCAATAAAGTTCTCTCCCTGCCCCGCCAAGTATGTGTGTGGACGTGTGTCTTTGCTCTTGCAGTCTAACTCGACAAAAGTACATTGACATACCTAATAAGTATGTAGCTAGACATCCGTGTCATAAATATGAACAGTGCAACAGGTTATGGGCCCAGTGCTATGTCTAGTCAGCAATTTAATAGACTTTTGTTCGACGGCGACGAGAGAGGATACGAGTTATGGGAAACTCGCTTCTCGCTGAGTCTCGCTGAGTCCTCTCAACTCCATGTGCGCTAGGCACATGGAGTTGAGAGGACTCAGCGAGACTCTACTGAACGTGCCAGTTATCGCTGCGGGTGAAAATGCTGCCCAGTTGAGAGCAACAGACGTCAAGAAAAACAGAGAAGCGTACGCGGAGCTGGTGCAAGTTTTGGACAATAATAGCTTGTCGCTAATTATGCGGGATGCAGCAGCCGACGGTAGGGCGGCAATGAAGATACTTCGGCAACATTACGCGGGCAAAGGAAAACCGCGCGTGGTGAGTTTATATTGTGAACTCTCAGCTCTTCGCATGGAAAGCAACGAGACCGTCTATTGTTCGTGCAGAGACAATATTCTCGTCGTTGAAAGGAGCCGACGAGAACATTAGTGACGGGTTGCAAGTGGGAATGGTAGTGAAGGGACTGCCGGACTCTTTCAAACCGTTCGTGGTTCATATTACTCAGAATAATGACAGCCTGACATTCAGTGAATTCAAGGCAAAACTAAGGAGCTTTGAAGACACAGAAAGGTACAAGCCGAGTAATAGTGATGACGGGGACAGTGTAATAAGGGCCGCCGCAGCAGTCACCACCTCACGTGGAAGAGGTAGAGAGAGAAAGAGCATGGCCGAAATTGAGTGCTACAGATGTCACAAAAAGGGGCATATGTCTCGAACATGTACGAACATGCCTGAAGCAAGAAGAGCGGAAAGCAGGAGAGACGCGCCAGGCCGGGGGAAGCAGCGAGACGCCATCGTGGGAGTGACCGGAGCAGAGCAGGGTGCAGCACGGGACCAGGATGGATGCTGGGGAGCGCACCGAGAGACAGACGGCACCCACCGAGAGACAGAGGCGGACGCCGATGACCAGGAAGGAAGGTCGTATTGCTTCAAGTTGAGAGAGGACACCAGGCCGGTGAGGCGGACTGTCAACAACAGAGGTTTGATGGTCGACTGTGGTGCGACGTCACACATGGTAAATGACTTTGCAAAGTTCAAAACAGTTGATAAAGACTTTAAGCCCAAGAGTCACGTAATTGAACTTGCAGAGGGGACAAAGGCAACCGGAATTGCCAAGGCCAGAGGAGAAGCTGAAGTCACCTTAATTGACAGCGAAGGAAGAAAGGTGACAGCACGACTGAAGAGGGCCCTGTATATCCCGACGTTTCCTCAGGACATTTTCTCCGTTAAAGCAGCCTCAAGCAACGGAGCAGAAATCCACTTCAAGGAAGGTGAAAATTGGATGGGGTATAAAAACGAGGGTACCAAGTTTAACATTGAAGTATTTGGGAAACTGTATTATCTGTCTACAGCTAATAATACTGATGATAATGTTGACGGATACAAAGGATGTCATGATATTGAAATGTGGCACAGAATCCTTGGTCATTGTAACATAGATGATGTTTCAAGACTAGAAGGTGTAGTTGAAGGAATGAAAATGAAGGGGAAAAATACAAATCTAACTTGTGAAACATGTACACAAGGAAAATTTGTGGAGTCTAGAAATAGACAGGCTGATAGCAAAGCTAAAAGAATACTGGAACTAGTCCATACAGATCTGTGCGGCCCGATCGAGCCTGCTGATAAAGATGGTTATAAATACACCATAGCTTTCACAGATGACTATAGCAGTATGACATGGACATATTTCATGAGGTCAAAGAGTGATACAGCTAAAGCTACAGAAAAATTCTTAGCTGACACGGCCTCCTTTGGGCAGGTGAAAACCATTAGGTCTGACAATGGTACCGAGTTTACTGGAGGATGTTTCCAAGATCTGCTGAGAGAAAATAAAATTAGTCCCCAAACTAGTGCCCCCTACTCGCCGCATCAGAACGGCACAGCAGAACGAAACTGGAGAACACTATTTGACATGGCACGATGTATGCTTCTAGAGAGTAAGATGCCAAAGCAGCTATGGAGGTTTGCGGTGCAGACAGCTGCACAGATACGCAACAGGTGCTATAGTCAGCGATTAAAGCAAACCCCATACAGTGCTTTCACAGGGAAAACACCAAATATTTCCCATATGATGGTTTTTGGCACAGAGTGCTATGCCTATAGACAAGACAAAAAGAAACTGGATCCAAGGGCATTTTCATAGGATATGATAAATACAGCCCTGCATACAATGTCTATTATTCAAAAACAGGTAAAGTGTCAAAGCATAGATTAGTTAAGTTCGTACAGAAGAGCAACAGAGACTGCCAGACACAAACAGGTCCACACAACGATGGAGACAGCTATGAGGATAGAGACTCATACGAGCCTGATGTAGTACCAGTTAGGACTGGTGAGCAGCCCCAGACTACAGTTACAGAAGGTGAAAGTGGTACACTTTCTAGTAACCAGGGGGATAGTGGGGGCAGAAACCGCTACCCAACTAGAGAGAGGAAGACCCCAACATATCTTGAAGAATACCAGTGTAAAGCAAAATGTACTGACGAGCAAGATGTAGATTATTTCTATAGAGCTGTATTTGGGGTACCAAACACATACAAGGAGGCCATGAGCTCTAATAAGTCTCAGAAGTGGGCTAACGCAATGGAAGAAGAGATTAACTCTTTAAAAGAGAACGAAACGTTCACCTTGACCACACTTCCTAAAGGGAAAACTGTTGTGGGAGGTCGCTGGGTCTTTACCATTAAAGAGAGCCAGGATGAATCTGAAACATACAAAGCTAGATATGTAGCTAAGGGCTATAGCCAGATAGAGGGGATAGATTATAAAGAGACATTCTCCCCAACTGCTAACATGACGTCAGTGAGAATTCTAATGCAGATGGCGGCACAGGACGACCTAATGCTCCATCAGATGGACGTGAAAACGGCGTACCTACATGCCCTGATGGACTGTGAGGTCTATATAGAACAGCCGGAGGGATTCATAGTTGAGTCCAACACTGATGATCGTTTGGTTTGTAAGCTGAACAAGTCGTTGTATGGCCTGAAACAATAAGGGCGCAACTGGAACAAACTCCTACACGATCACCTAGTAGAAAACTGATTTATCCAGAATGCAGCCGACAATTGTGTATATGATAAACAATCTGAAAATGAGAAGGTGATCCTGATTATTTGGGTGGACGATTTGATAATTGCAGCCCAAAACAACGACTTGATCAGTGAGGTGAAGGAAATGTTGAAAATGAAGTTCAAAATGAAAGATCTAGGGGAAATGAAACATTTCTTGGGTATTGATTTCACACAGAAAAAGGGAGAAATCAAGATGAGTCAGGCAAGACACATTGCAAAGGTGCTACAGAGGTTTAACAGGTCCGACTGTAAACCGAGGTCAACACCCTGTGAGCAAAAGCTCAAAAGCTCAGGTTACAGAGAGATAGTTGGCAGCCTGATCTACATAATGACCTCTACTAGACCAGACCTAAGCTGGGTGGTCAGCAAGTTGTCACAATACCTAGCACAGCCAAAACAACAACACTGGGTAACAGCTAAACAGGTGCTACGTTACTTGAAGGGCACAAGTGAATATGAGCTATGTTACAAAATAAGTGACAAAGACCTTACTACTGAGTACTACTGGGTACTGTTTTAGTTTGGTCAAAGAGGGTCCAGTTGTATCCTGGAAGACCAGGAAGCAACCAACAGTGGCTTTGTCAACATGCGAGGCGGAGTACATGGCTCTAGCAGCCACTGCCCAAGAGAGCCTATATCTTGTTCAATTACTCCAAGGTATGAATAAGGAAAGGCAGCACACACCAGTGACAATATTCGAAAACAATCAGGGGACGATTGCTCTGTCCAAAAATCCAGTATGCAGGCAACGGAGCAAATGTTGATACTAAATATCACTCGGTGCGAGCCGCACATATTGATGGTAACGTATCCATTGAATACTGTCCCACAGCAAACACGATGGCCCACGTGTTGACCAAACCACTGACAAAAGCAACGTTTGAGAAGTTCAGATGTTATTTGTTTGGGGAAACATAGATAACCCAGAAGTATCAAACAACAAAAAGGTTATGTTTTTCCTGAGTTGTTTTCAAGGAATATCCTATGGTTAGGCGACGCTGTCAGCTGCCAAACGCAGTAGGCGTAAGGGGGGTAGAAGCCAGGGTAGCCTGGACTGGAAAGTGACCCGGAGCTGGACAGATAGCCTCCGCAGGCATGCCCTGCAAGAGGTTCAGCATTGGGTTAAAAAGCTGTTTTTCTAAAGGAAGAAATCCAAATACTTTTTTTAGCATAATCCAAACGTTTTTGACTGGCAAAAACAGAGAGATATTGTCCCACTGGATGGCTTTAATTTCGCTGGAAATGGATGTAATGATTTAGTTATATCATAAATGATAATGAATATCTAAATCGTCTTTATTGGTCACAAACATATACACACACGGTGAAATTAGTTTTGCTGCCTTTCACACCCATCCTAGTATTAGGAGCAGTGGGCAGCTATTTTATATACAGTGAGGTGTTTCAGGGACTAGCGACCTTCCTGTTCCCAAGCCAAGTCCCAAGTCCAATAACGTGACTGATAGATGATATATACATGAGTTGAATTGTGCAAAGAGTATTTAAAGAGCATTTTAAAGTGTCAGTAGTGCAGCAGCATCAGGAATACAGTGCAGAACAGTGCAGAACAGTGCAGAACAGTGCAGTAATTGCAATGAGACCAGAAAGTAGAGAGAATGTAGTGCAAAGAAGTGGCACAGTACCTGGTGTTGTGTAATAACCTAAAAGGAGTAGAGACAAACAAAATATATAACAAAATATATAAGTTTGATTTGTAAGTTCTGAATGTCTGAATGTAAGTAACAAATTACAATGTAAGGTGAGAAATACATTTAAGTTAAAAAAATCCAATTAGCACTACTACAACTACTACTAATGATAAGCACTATCATTATCATACAAAAACAGCAACCTCAATATGTGTAATATTAATTCGTACCTTGAGCACAATGTGAGAACATCACACTGCATAGGACCAGGAATCCCAGAGTCTCCATGTTCTCGCCGCTTTGCTTCACAATGTTGTGTCTCGTTGCGAAAAGGGATGGCTTTCATACCCATCGATTTACATGACGACTTCCTCATAACAGCCATATATTGCGCAACACAATATAACATATTGCGCAACCTAGCGGGTGTGTGCACACACTGAAAAAACTGATTCGGACCCCTTTTAAATGTTAAATGTTTTAATCTAGCCTTTTTAATAGATTTGAATGTGTTATTGCATCTTTCTTATCTTTTTTAATTAATCTTAACATATATTTTCACTGTTTAAAACAAGTTAATTTCATTCATTTAAAAGTAACTTGAAAAAAACATGTACAATTAAATTTCCACACTACTGTCCTGTCTGCGCATGTGCAGACACGCCCCTTTTCCCGCACAAATTCGTACTTGTACTTCAACTTCATACTTTATATTGAACTTTATCCACGGCTCTCCGTTTTAAGTATACTGGCCAGTGGCGGCTGGTGCATTTTTCACCAGGGGGGGCTATACCATTTTTTTTATTTACATATTGTTAATTACATTATATACAATTACTTTTTGTATTGAAATGTCGCCCTTCTGTCCATCACTTTCATCATGGCCACGCAAGGCCAGCTCAAAGGCACCACAGAACTTCACAGTCTATTCTTTTAGACTTTATTTGGTACATGGATACATAAACACATTTAAGAGGAAACAACGAGTTAACAATAACACCGAAACACATTCAAAGCAGCTCTGAACAGGTGAGTTTGGTGAGTGATTCAAACAAGCAGGTATATATATATATATATATACCTGCTTGTTTAAATCACTCACGAAAACTATATCAATCACTCAACAAAAATATATATACCGGTATATCGGCACACACTGACAAAAAACACATATATTTGTAAGTGTGTGTGTGTGTGTGTGTGTGTGTTTTTGCGTAAGTGTTTGTGCGTGTGTGCGTGCGTGTGTGTGTCTGTGTGTGAGTGTGCGTCTGTGCGTGTGCGTCTCTGTGTGTGTGTGTGTGTGTGCGTGTGCGTGTGTGTGCCCACAGAGACAGAGCATAATATGCTTTTCCTAGTAGTACACTGTGACGCACACAAATGACGTCTTCCGTGGGGCGATTTGAAAACCGCCCCACGGGAAGACGTTTTGAGGACGCTGATTGGATACATTTTATGTCCCTCGTTTATATCTTGAATCAGCAATTGGCTAAACTGCTACAGAGACCCGCCTCCGTGGGGCGATTTGAAAAGCGCCCCAGCAGCATCGTCATACAAATGAGTCCTTAAGGCTGCAGTGTACTAGGCATATGTGTACTAGGAAAAGCATATTATGTTGCGCAAATTATTTTAAAATCATATTCTACACATATTTCTGGGTGCATTCCATATTTTAAACACACACATATTGACAATTTATATATATACTTTATTTTTTTTATTTTGTGGTTTAGGGGGGGCGGCGCCCCATCGCCCCCTATGGGCCAGCCGCCACTGATACTGGCCTTGCCTACTGTGTTCCTGAAACGACTTTAAGTATGTTTTTTTTTAAACGTATTCTTATCAGTGTGATAATATTAGGACAAAACGAAACATGTGAAATCACGTTGGTAAGGGTGCTTTTGGTAACGTTACTCTCTGGCAGCAAGGGGCTAATGTTACCGTGGCTGTAACGTCACGGTTAAGGCTAGGGACGAGTACCGGGCCCCGGGGCTGGATTATTAAAGGCCGTGGTACCGTTAAACTCCGACGTTATCGGTCTTTTTATCCGTACTGGAGACATTTAAAAATATGTCATATGTATTATTGCTACATAAACATTATATTGCAGTCTTAGTGTCGCCAACTCCGTTTCTAATATGCAATAATGATGTATTTTCGATCTTTCCAATCCAGACAAGAGATCGCTCTCCCTCGTCTGTGTGCGAGGGGGCGGGCCCCCCGCCCACACACAGACGCTGCTGCTGCTACATGCAGCACACACACGGCGGAGAGAACTAGGCCCCGTCCACACGGTGAATGAGCTAAAGTATTAACTGGTTATTGTATTCCGATTTGTTTTTGATCGATGTTAAGTGTCAATAATAACTAAACAAAAGAGGTGAATGCTTAGCAAGGTTGTGTATTGTACTGAATGGTGTTGTCTGTTGCTAGGACCAACTGCTTGAGAGACCGTACCGGTACTACAGGCGTCCAATGATAATGGCCTTATGTTCTCTCAGTGTGTCATAGGTCGATTGGTAGCGGTGAATGTGGAATACAATTTTGTAAATCACCGTCTCCCCTCTGGGATAACAAATACTTTTATTGTGAGATGGAATTAACGCTAACCAATTAATCAGTAAAGTGTTTTCTAACAATCTGCCCCTTTGTCGTGTCTTATTTGTGTCGCTATGTCAATGACTGCACAGACGTTGTCTTTAAGAATGCTTTTAATATATCAGAATGAAGAGTTATTGGATAAAATTGAGTTAAAAATGAAATAGGTCATTTTGCAAAGAGCAGAAAAGAGGGACCAAAACCACGTTAAATCAAATGTCAATTGACTTCTCGGGCTCCACTTCCTTTTGGCACTCCCTTCACCCTGGCCCTGCGGGTCTAGTGGGGGGGGGAAGAGAAAGAGAAAGTGGACGGATGTTAGTGGTGAAAAATCAAGCGCAACATTTCCCTAACGCTTCCTCTAAGCAGAAATAAACTTGCAAAGCCTTGCAAAAACGTACCGTGCAGTGTGATGGGACCCAGGACCAGCGTGTGGCTGTCCTCAGGAGCCCTCAGGGCCCTGGCCTTGCGCACGCTGCAGCCCCGGCGGCAGCGGGAGTTGTAGTCCGAGGCGAGGCAGATCACCACCTTGCACTGCAGGTACACCGACTCGTGGGTCCGCAGAAACTGGAAGGCTCTGAACCTGAAGCGGGCGTCGCTGTTGTAGCCGGACGCGTAGGCGTAGTAGGAGTCGTCCTTTACGCATCTAGTGGCAACAAAGAAAAACAATGTGCAAAGAGCACCGTCTTTCGGATTCAGATGTGAAACGGAAGCCCTGGGTCACCAACGATCCCTCGACACCGTGTACTGTATGTAAAGCGCTGTGTTGAGTGCCTTGTTAAAGCACAATGTTAAAGGATCCGTCTCTCGCGGACGGGACAGTGCGTACCCGTTGCGGACAAGGTCGTAGGAAATGTTATGGAAGTCGTGGGGTGAGGGAGACGCCACACACGTGTCCAGGAAGAGAACCAGGCTGCTGTCGGACCACCGCAGGTTCACCTGGACGTACAGGTTCTGGTTCAGGGTCACCACGTACGGAACCTGAGTCACCTGATCCAAGCAAGGAAGAAAACAAAAACACAAAACAAGAAAGGATAAGAATCTCTTCTGCCGTTTGGAAATGTAGTTTAAAATATCGATTCCTATTTATTTCCAACAATTATGCTTTTATAGCTTTCTACAGTGTCTCTCTGCAAAAAAAAATCGAATTAAAATCAAAAATTGAACATAAAAGAAATATATATGTATATGAAATATACATCATAAAAGTTGACGTAAAAGATACGTTATAACATTTTTTTTCTATGTATATAATATCGGGGGGGGGGGGGAACAAACAAACGTGGTTGACTTCATGACCCCCCCCCCCCCCCTTACCTCATTTACGAAATTGCCGGAGGTGTAGAAGGCCATGCTGCCGTTGAATCTGCCCATGCCCGAGATGAGGCCGTCCACATGGGCCCCGGCGACATACACGATCTGGACCGTGGTGTCGGGCTCCATGCGACAGTCCACGTCCAGCTTCAAGGAGGACTGACGTGTGATCAGGCCATAGTCCAACTTGTGGGCGTGCAGAGAATTGGTGTACGCGATGATGCCGTTGTTCAGCTGTTTCAGTACAGGACAAGAACACAGTGGGATAAGAGTGACATCTTCGGTCCGTGGAAGTTGGAACGGTTGGAATTAGGTGTGTTGGAACGGTTGGAATGATGCCACTGTGTAATTACCGCCGCTGTCAAAGATGGGAGGAGGTTATGTTTGTGGCCCCAGTTTGTTTGTCTGTCTGTCTGTTTGTCTTGTTTGCAAGATAACTCCAAAAGTGATGTACGGAATTTGGACAACACTTGGTGGTTACATTACCAAGGAACAGTTCATTTTGGAAAGCGATTGGATTCTTACCGTGCGTATGGTGCCACATGTGTTGATTGGGAAACTGAAGATCACTTGATATGCAGTGATTCGGGGTCTGCAGTACGGGTCATTCAGGTACAGATTGTTGCCAGCGTAGCCCATAGAGTTCAGGTAGGATTTCTCAATCGTAATGTCCATGTTGTGTCCAGAACACTCCACACGACCTGGTGGAAATTCAACGTGTATATACCAACTCTGATTGGTGCGTGCGTTTCTCTTTTCCAATTTCTCAATCAATGTTAAAAGCATCCTTGCGAGTCGGCCAATTTCATCCTCCACCTACCTGAGCCTGATGTGAGAGAGCTTGTGAAGTTGGCGTTGAACCCCCGGCCCGACACGGAACCGTCCGTCCGGAAGAGAACGGTGATCTGAGTGGAGGAGGACTGGAAGAAGTCCTGAACAGTGTGGTTGTTTTCACACAATTTCCCCAAGAGTCGCGAGTTCACAGAGGGTCCATCGAAGACGGAGACATAGTCACAGCCACAGCAGTTTTCCAACCTACACATACCAAAGACCATCCGTTCCAAGGGTCATAGTCACGCCAGAGCCAACGACTAGGCCTACTTTGACAAGTCATGAGTTGTTAAAAGGCCAGGTGTCGACCAATGTGAGACTTAATGATAATGTTATTATTAATAATAATAATAATAATAATAATAATTTTCTACAGTGTACTCAAAGACACTTCACAACAAAAACAAAATAACATAATGAAAACATTCTCAAATTAGCAGCATAGAGAACAGTAAAAGCATGGATAGCATGAAATGATATACCACTGGGACAGGAAGCACAAGTAGAAAGAGTTTAAACATTTAAGGCGAGTTTGAAGAAGAATGGGTTTTGAGGGAAGACTCGAAAGGAGGAGAGTGAGGTGGAGTCCCCAAGGGGTTGGGGGAGAGGGAGTTCCAGAGGGTTTGGGGACGGTGACGGAGAAGTCACCCCAGGTTCAGACATGCTGTGAAGAAATGACCAACGAAACGTAGTCCCATGACGCAAAACCTGAGCGGCCAATGTGACTCACTGGAAGTCCGTGAAGGATAGTAATATCGTATGGTTAGGCGACGCTGTCAGCTGCCAAACGCAGTAGGCGCCAGGGGGGTAGCCAGGGTAGCCGGGACTGGAAAGTGACCCGGAGCCGGACAGATAGCCTCCGCAGGCATGCCCTGCAAGAGGTTCAGCATTGGGTTAAAAAGCAGTTTTTCTAAAGTAAGAAATCCAAATACTTTTTTTAGCATAATCCAAACGTTTTTGACTGGCAAAAACAGAGAGATATTGTCCCACTGGATGGCTTTAATTTCGCTGGAAATGGATGTAATGATTTAGTTATATCATAAATGATAATGAATATCTAAATCGTCTTTATTGGTCACAAACATATACACACACGGTGAAATTAGTTTGGCTGCCTTTCACACCCATCCTAGTATTAGGAGCAGTGGGCAGCTATTTTATATACAGTGAGGTGTTTCTGGGACTTGAACTAGCGACCTTCCTGTTCCCAAGCCAAGTCCCAACAGAATGAGCTACTGCCACCCAAACATATGAATATGATTTAAAGAATGATGTATTGGAACCTTTGTGTCTCACACACACACAAACACACACGCACACACGTACGCACGCACACACCCTCTCCCCCTGGATGGTTTTCACTTCACTGGACATGTTTATGTAATAGAATGTATGCGTTTTAGTCATTTAGACCAGAGATGGTTCATTACCTGTAGTACCATCTGGTGGGGTTGCTGTAGTGGATGAACATTGAGCTGCAAGACAGATGACATAATTTTTTTACAATAATGCATAGAATTCAATACATACAAATAATTTAGTTGAATTTGTCATGCATCAGTTCTTACGTTGTTAAGCCTGTCATTGTGACTAACATTTCACCTTAAAAAACACTTAAATTGATCATCTGAAAATACATTTTCCCTATGACTGTTTACTCTACAGAGGTTCATGTTATCTTCTGTATAGCTTACGTAGTAGACTTAACTTGTCCTATTTGCTATTTAACCGTCACTTTAATTCAAAGTTAGTGAATGAATCGTTAGTCTTTAAAGGTGCTGCAGGTAAGATGTAAGAGCTATTGGTTGATTTTATTTGTTAGAAATGGCCTAGCCATCCTTCAGCTGCTAGTGAGTGAAATGCTCTGTGATCATATCTGTTTAGAGTTGACTGTGGCTTCCTCCATATGAGACTATTTGGAGTGTAGAACGCTCCCTGCTCATTTCTCACCAATCAGGGCATCTCTTCCCTGATTGGTCCGAGGAATACATCCTGCCTGTCAATCACAGGTAAGTGGAACGCAACACTTTCTCAATGGCAGAGACACTTAGGGAGGGAGGAAGCAAAATGGGAGGGGACTTTCTTTTGGAGTTATTTAGCTTCAAAATCTTGCTAGTTTCTACTATATCCTCAACTCTTAAATCTTACCTACAGCAGCTTTAATGCTACATTTGAATACATTTTGTTCATATAATTTGTCATGCCTCAGTTCTAATGTGGTCTAGCCTGTCATTGTGACTCAATGTTCATGCGATTAATGTAGACAAAGTAAGGGAGCATTTTAGGGTTGTTTTGATTTCACAGGCCTTGTCACTTACAGTAGTAGTCATAGCAACAGTTGCCAAAGTATTCACAGGAGGAGGAGCAGGAACAGTTTCCATTGTCTCTCCCACAGTTGTAGCGACAGGAGGGTTGAGCTGGGAAACGGGGAGATATCGTCTCACTGGATAGTTTCATTTCACTTCCGGTTTACTACAGTACTACAATACCATGATAAGGAATAGGGAAAATATTTCATATTTCCCTATAAATAATATTAATTAAATGATAACATCAGCTATTTCATCAGCTATCACGTCCGCATTCATGTCACCGTTTCCCCAGCCCTCGTCCTGATAGCCACGCCCCCTTGTTAGTGCTCCCCGCAGCTGCAGCGCATCACCGTTAATTTCCCCCTCATGTTTTCCTGCCCTCTGATTGGCTGCCTGGGACCTCATTGTTTCCACCTGTTATGTTCCATGTGTTTAAATAGGCGGCATCTTCTTTTGTTCGGGGCCAGTTAATACTGTTTCGTTGGTTGTTAGACTCGTACTTGTTTCACGGTTTGAGACTTGTTTCATGTTACAGTTCTTACTCGTTCATGTTTCCACGTCATGCCACCGTCAGGTTTTTGGTAATTAGCTTTTGCTTTTGAGCTTTATGAGTTTCCATCTAAGTGATTTTTGTGTTACTGTATTTATCAGTAAAGACTCTTTATTTTGATACGTGTGTCATCGTGTCGTGCATTTGGGTTCACCTCCGAAGTCCCCGTTCCTCATTCTCCCCGTGCAACCCGTGACAGCCGTTGGTTGTGGGTTCACCTCCTAAGTCCCCGTTCCTCATTCCCCACGTCAACCCATGACAGAATGATCTGGCCTGAAATGAACCCAGCCGACACCACGTCATCACAGAGCCGTTTTTACGGGTTTGAGGAAACCCCAGCTAAAAGGGAAGAGCGGATCACCCGGAACGCCCGGAATAAGGCTAACTAGCGGTTATTCAGGCGTGGTTGGCCGCTCCGAAAGTTCTGTGTGTTTCTCTTTTCCAATTTCTCAATCAATGTTAAAAGCATCCTTGTGAGTCGGCCAATTTCATCCTCCACCTACCTGAGCCTGATGTGAGAGTGGTGGCGTTGAACCCCCGGCGCGACACGGACCCGTCCGTCCGGAAGAGAACGGTGATCTGAGTGGAGGAGGACTGGAAGGAGTCCTGAACCATGTGGTTGTTTTCACACAATTTCCACAAGAGTCGCGAGTTCACAGAGGGTCCATCGAAGACGGAGACATAGTCACAGCCACAGCAGTCTTCCAACCTACACATACCAAAGACCATCCGTTCCAAGGGTCATAGTCACGCCAGAGCCAACGACTAGGCCTACTTTGACAATTCATGAGTTGTTAAAAGGCCAGGTGTCGACCAATGTGACACTTAATGATAATATTATTAATAATAATAATAATAATAATAATAATAATAATAATAATTTTCTACAGTGTACTCAAAGACACTTCACAGCAAAAACAAAATAACAATGAAAACATTCTCAAATTAGCAGCATAGAGAACAGTAAAAGCATGGATAGCATGAAATGATATACCACTGGGACAGGAAGCTCAAGTAGAAAGAGTTTAAACATTTAAGGCGAGTTTGAAGAAGAATGGGTTTTGAGGGAAGACTCGAAAGGAGGAGAGTGAGGTGGAGTCCCCAAGGGGTTGGGGGAGAGGGAGTTCCAGAGGGTTTGGGGACGGTGACGGAGAAGTCACCCCAGGTTCAGACATGCTGTGAAGAAATGACCAACGAAATGTAGTCCCATGACGCAAAACCTAAGCGGCCAATGTGACTCACTGGAAGTCCGTGAAGGATAGGAATATACTATGGTTAGGCGACGCTGTCAGCTGCCAAACGCAGTAGGCGCCAGGGGGGTAGCCAGGGTAGCCTGGACTGGAAAGTGACCCGGAGCTGGACAGATTGCCTCCGCAGGCATGCCCTGCAAGAGGTTCAGCATTGGGTTAAAAAGCTGTTTTTCTAAAGGAAGAAATCCAAATACTTTTTTTAGCATAATCCAAACGTTTTTGACTGGCAAAAACAGAGAGATATTGTCCCACTGGATGGCTTTAATTTCGCTGGAAATGGATGTAATGATTTAGTTATATCATAAATGATAATGAATATCTAAATCGTCTTTATTGGTCACAAACGGTGAAATTAGTTTGGCTGCCTTTCACACCCATCCTAGTATTAGGAGCAGTGGGCAGCTATTTTATATACAGTGAGGTGTTTCAGGGACTTGAACTAGCGACCTTCCTGTTCCCAAGCCAAGTCCCAACAGAATGAGCTACTGCCACCCAAACATATGAATAGGATTTAAAGAATGATGTATTGGAACCTTTGTGTCTCACACACACACAAACACACACGCACACACGTACGCACGCACACACCCTCTCCCCCTGGATGGTTTTCACTTCACTGGACATGTTTATGTAATAGAATGTATACGTTTTAGTCATTTAGACCGGAGATGGTTCATTACCTGTAGTACCATCTGGTGGGGTAGTAGCAGGTTCTGTAGTGGATGAACATTGAGCTGCAAGACAGATGACATAATTGTTTTTACAATAATGCATAGAATTCAATACATACAAATAATTTAATTTAATTTGTCATGCATCAGTTCTTACGTTGTTAAGCCTGTCATTGTGGCTAACATTTCACCTTAAAAATCCACTTAAATTGATAATCTGAAAATACATTTTCCCTATGACTGTTTACTCTACAGAGGTTCATGTTATCTTCTGTATAGCTTACGTAGTAGACTTAACTTGTCCTATTTCCGTCACTTTAATTCAAAGTTAGTGAATGAATCGTTAGTCTTTAAAGGTGCTGCAGGTAAGATGTAAGAGCTATTGGTTGATTGTAATTAGTTAGAAATGGCCTAGCCATCCTTCAGCTGTTAGTGAGTGAAATGCTCTGTGATCATATCTGTTTAGAGTTGACTGTGGCTTCCTCCATATGAGACTATTTGGAGTGTAGAACGCTCCCTGCTCATTTCTCACCAATCAGGGCATCTCTTCCCTGATTGGTCCGAGGAATACATCCTGCCTGTCAATCACAGGTAAGTGGAACGCAACACTTTCTCAATGGCAGAGACACTTAGGGAGGGAGGAAGCAAAATGGGAGGGGACTTTCTTTTGGAGTTATTTAACTTCAAAATCTTGCTAGTTTCTACTATATCCTCAACTCTTAAATCTTACCTACAGCAGCTTTAATGCTACATTTGAATACATTTTGTTCATATAATTTGTCATGCCTCAGTTCTAATGTGGTCTAGCCTGTCATTGTGACTCAATGTTCATGCGATTGCTGTAGACAAAGTAAGGGAGCATTTTATGGTTGTTTTGATTTCACAGGCCTTGTCACTTACAGTAGTAGTCATAGCAACAGTTGCCAAAGTATTCACAGGAGGAGGAGCAGGAACAGTTTCCATTGTCTCTCCCACAGTTGTAGCGACAGGAGGGTTGAGCTGGGAAACGGGGAGATATCGTCTCACTGGATAGTTTCATTTAACTTCCGGTTTACTACAGTACTACAATACCATGATAAGGAATAGGGAAAATATTTCATATTTCCCTATAAATAATATTAATTAAATGATAACATCAGCTATTTCATCAGCTATCACGTCCCGCATTTATATCACCGTTTCCCCAGCCCTCGTCCTGGTAGCCACGCCCCCTTGTTAGTGCTCCCCGCAGCTGCAGCGCATCACCGTTAATTTCCCCCTCATGTTTTCCTGCCCTCTGATTGGCTGCCTGGGACCTCATTGTTTCCACCTGTTATGTTCCATGTGTTTAAATAGGCGGAGTCTTCTTTTGTTCGGGGCCAGTTAATACTGTTTCGTTGGTTGTTAGACTCGTACTTGTTTCACGGTTTGAGACTTGTTTCATGTTACAGTTCTTACTCGTTCATGTTTCCACGTCATGCCACCGTCAGGTTTTTGGTAATTAGCGTTTGCTTTTGAGCTTTATGAGTTTCCATCTAAGTTATTTTTGTGTTACTGTATTGATCAGTAAAGACTCTTTATTTTGATACGTGTGTCATCGTGTCGTGCATTTGGGTTCACCTCCGAAGTCCCCGTTCCTCATTCTCCCCGTGCAACCCGTGACAGCCGTTGATTGTGGGTTCACCTCCTAAGTCCCCGTTCCTCATTCCCCGTTCCTCATTCCCCACGTCAACCCATGACAGAATGAACTGGCCTGAAATGAACCCAGCCGACACCACGTCATCACAGAGCCGTTTTTACGGGTTTGAGGAAACCCCAGCTGAAAGGGAAGAGCGGATCACCCGGAACGCCCGGAATAAGGCTAACTTGGCGGTTATTCAGGCGTGGTTGGCCGCTCCGAAAGTTCTGTGTGTTTCTCTTTTCCAATTTCTCAATCAATGTTAAAAGCATCCTTGTGAGTCGGCCAATTTCATCCTCCACCTACCTGAGCCTGATGTGAAGTTGGCGTTGAACCCCCGGCGCGACCCGGACCCGTCCGTCCGGAAGAGAACAGTGATCTGAGTGGAGGAGGACTGGAAGGAATCCTGAACCGTGTGGTTGTTTTCACACAATTTCCACAAGAGTCGCGAGTTCACAGAGGGTCCATCGAAGATGGAGACATAGTCACAGCCACAGCAGTTTTCCAACCTACACATACCAAAGACCATCCGTTCCAAGGGTCATAGTCACGCCAGAGCCAACGACTAGGCCTACTTTGACAAGTCATGAGTTGTTAAAAGGCCAGGTGTCGACCAATGTGAGACTTAATGATAATATTATTAATAATAATAATAATAATAATAATAATTTTCTACAGTGTACTCAAAGACACTTCACAGCAAAAACAAAATAACATAATGAAAACATTCTCAAATTAGCAGCATAGAGAACAGTAAAAGCATGGATAGCATGAAATGATATACCACTGGGACAGGAAGCTCAAGTAGAAAGAGTTTAAACATTTAAGGCGAGTTTGAAGAAGAATGGGTTTTGAGGGAAGACTCGAAAGGAGGAGAGTGAGGTGGAGTCCCCAAGGGGTTGGGGGAGAGGGAGTTCCAGAGGGTTTGGGGACGGTGACGGAGAAGTCACCCCAGGTTCAGACATGCTGTGAAGAAATGACCAACGAAACGTAGTCCCATGACGCAAAACCTAAGCGGCCAATGTGACTCACTGGAAGTCCGTGAAGGATAGGAATATCCTATGGTTAGGCGACGCTGTCAGCTGCCAAACGCAGTAGGCCTCGTGAGGGTAGGAGCCAGGGTAGCCGGGACTGGAAAGTGACCCGGAGCCCGACAGATTGCCTCCACAGGCATGCCCTGCAAGAGGTTCAGCATTGGGTTAAAAAGCAGTTTTTCTAAAGGAAGAAATCCAAATACATTTTTTAGCATAATCCAAACGTTTTTGACTGGCAAAAACAGAGAGATATTGTCCCACTGGATGGCTTTAATTTAGCTGGAAATGGATGTAATGATTTAGTTATATCATAAATGATAATGAATATCTAAATCGTCTTTATTGGTCACAAACATATACACACACGGTGAAATTAGTTTCACTGCCTTTCACACCCATCCTAGTATTAGGAGCAGTGGGCAGCTATTTTATACACAGTGAGGTGTTTCAGGGACTTGAACTAGCGACCTTCCTGTTCCCAAGCCAAGACCCAACAGACTGAGCTACTGCCACCCAAACATATGAATAGGATTTAAAGAATGATGTATTGGAACCTTTGTGTCTCACACACACACAAACACACACGCACACACGCACGCACACACACCCTCTCTCCCTGGATGGTTTTCACTTCACTGGACATGTTTATGTAATAGAATGTATACGTTTTAGTCATTTAGACCAGAGATGGTTCATTACCTGTAGTACCATCTGGTGGGGTTGCTGTAGTGGATAGACATTGAGCTGCAAGACAGATGACATAATTGTTTTTACAATAATGCATAGAATTCAATACATACAAATAATTTAGTTGAATTTGTCATGCATCAGTTCTTACGTTGTTAAGCCTGTCATTGTGACTCACATTTCACCTTAAAAAAACACTTAAATTGATCATCTGAAAATACATTTTCCCTATGACTGTTTACTCTACAGAGGTTCATGTTATCTTCTGTATAGCTTACGTAGTAGACTTAACTTGTCCTATTTGCTATTTAACCGTCACTTTAGTTCAAAGTGAGTGAATGAATCGTTAGTCTTTAAAGGTGCTGCAGGTAGGTTGTAAGAGCTATTGGTTGATTGTAATTTGTTAGAAATGGCCTAGCCATCCTTCAGCTGTTAGTGAGTGAAATGCTCTGTGATCATATCTGTTTAGAGTTGACTGTGGCTTCCTCCATATGAGACTATTTGGAGTGTAGAACGCTCCCTGCTCATTTCTGACCAATCAGGGCATCTCTTCCCTGATTGGTCCGAGGAATACATCCTGCCTGTCAATCACAGGTAAGTGGAACGCAACACTTTCTCAATGGCAGAGACACTTAGGGAGGGAGGAAGCAAAATGGGAGGGGACTTTCTTTTGGAGTTATTTAGCTTCAAAATCTTGCTAGTTTCTACTATATCCTCAACTCTTAAATCTTACCTACAGCAGCCTTAATGCTACATTTGAATACATTTTGTTCATATAATTTGTCATGCCTCAGTTCTAATGTGGTCTAGCCTGTCATTGTGACTCAATGTTCATGCGATTGCTGTAGACAAAGTAAGGGAGCATTTTAGGGTTGTTTTGATTTCACAGGCCTTGTCACTTACAGTAGTAGTCATAGCAACAGTTGCCAAAGAATTCACAGAGGAAGAAGCAGGAACAGCTTCCATTGTCTCCCCCACAGTTGTAGCGACAGGAGGGTTGAGCTGGGAAACGGGGAGATATCGTCTCACTGGATAGTTTCATTTAACTTCCGGTTTACTACAGTACAACAATACCATGATAAGGAATAGGGAAAATATTTCATATTTCCCTATAAATAATATTAATTAAATGATAACATCAGCTATTTCATCAGCTATCACGTCCGCATTCATGTCACCGTTTCCCCAGCCCTCGTCCTGATAGCCACGCCCCCTTGTTAGTGCTCCCCGCAGCTGCAGCGCATCACCGTTAATTTCCCCCTCATGTTTTCCTGCCCTCTGATTGGCTGCCTGGGACCTCATTGTTTCCACCTGTTATGTTCCATGTGTTTAAATAGGCGGCATCTTCTTTTGTTCGGGGCCAGTTAATTATATATATACTTTTTCGTTGGTTGTTAGACTCGTACTTGTTTCACGGTTTGAGACTTGTTTCATGTTACAGTTCTTACTCGTTCATGTTTCCACGTCATGCTACCGTCAGGTTTTTCGTAATTAGCTTTTGAGCTTTATGAGTTTCCATCTAAGTGATTTTTGTGTTACTGTATTTATCAAGCCTGAGCAGCATTGCACTCTACGGAAACACCAACAAGCTGCAACTGCCTTTCAAATCCTTGGAGGAGGAATTCAAGGTAACTAGAGCCAGAGAAGTGATTCAATACAGGGACTCAAGTGATCCGAAGGTGGCTAAAGCAGGGATCCAAGTGAGGACTTGCAAGAAATGGAGGGCAGAGGAAGCAGTTCAAGAGGCAGAGGCAAGGCTGCGTCACAAGAGCCTGGTGGGAGTGGTCACACGAGGTCGAGCTGGGATAGGATCCTTTCCAACTCCCCAAATGAACACCAGGGGGAAGGAAGGGCGCCGTCTTGTTCAGGAGGAGGTGAGAGCAGCAGTGGAGGAGACAAGAACCTGCAAGGCAGTGGGAATGAAGCAACAGGGAGGCAATCCAGGCAGTGTATGATGTGCTTCCAAGCCCGTCAAATATGCACACATGGGGCATAGCATGTGTGTGGGGCATAGCAAGGCACTTGGAGATGGACGGTACAGGGGGAGGCATGGCAGTTGTTGGTGGACCTTGAACATCAGCTGAAGTTCCCCAGCCATATTGCAGTCACCACCCTGCGACCAGACATTGTTCTTGTGTCTGAGTCCACCAAGCAAGCTGTGCTGCTGGAGCTGACAGTCCCGTGGGAAGATCGCTTGGAAGAAACCTTTGAAAGGAAGCTCTCCAAGTACGCAGGACTGGTCAGCGACTGTCAGCAGGCTGGTTGGAGAGCAAGGTGTTTCCCGGTGGAAGTTGGATGCAGAGGATTCGCAGCCCGTTCCTTGGTCAGAGCCTTCAGCAGTTTAGGCATCGGGGGAGTGAGAAAGAGGAGAGCCATCCGCAGTACCACCGATGCGGCAGAGAGGGCCTCAAGATGGTTGTGGCTCAAAAGAGGGGAGCCATGGAGTCATGGTAGCTAGCTAGCCATCTGGACACAAGCTGGGGTCTGATCAGCCCCGGCTGGGTCACCTGGAGGAGGGCGTATGATGTTGCGAGACCCGAAACGTCCTATGATTCCAGGAACATCACTGAAGATGTGTCCAGACTAGGCATCAGTAGATGTATGTACACAGCATCAGTAAAGACTCTTTATTTTGATACGTGTTTCATCGTGTCGTGCATTTGGGTTCACCTCTGTTGAACATAATGTAATGTACAGTCTCACATATATAGCCAGTCAGCCACTGTATTCCTCTACTGCGCTATAAAGCTATTTTGGTCATTGCGGGTATCCATATATGTGTGTATATGACTTCTGCACATAAAGTTCTCTCCCTGCCCCGCCAAGTACGTGTGTGGACGTGTGTCTTTGCTCTTGCAGTCTAACTCGACAAAAGTACATTGACATACATTGGCAACAGGTTATGGGCCCAGTGCTATGTCTAGTCAGCAATTTAATAGACTTTTGTTCGACGGCGACGAGAGAGGATACGAGTTATGGGAAACTCGCTTCTCGCTGAGTCTCGCTGAGTCCTCTCAACTCCATGTGCGCTAGGCACATGGAGTTGAGAGGACTCAGCGAGACTCTACTGAACGTGCCAGTTATCGCTGCGGGTGAAAATGCTGCCCAGTTGAGAGCAACAGACGTCAAGGAAAAACAGAGAAGCGTACGCGGAGCTGATGCAAGTTTTGGACAATAATAGCTTGTCGCTAATTATGCGGGATGCAGCAGCCGACGGTAGGGCGGCAATGAAGATACTTCGGCAACATTACGCGGGCAAAGGAAAACCGCGCGGTGAGTTTATATTGTGAACTCTCAGCTCTTCGCATGGAAAGCAACGAGACCGTCTATTGTTTGTGCAGAGACAATATTCTCGTCGTTGAAAGGAGCCGACGAGAACATTAGTGACGGGTTGCAAGTGGGAATGGTAGTGAAGGGACTGCCGGACTCTTTCAAACCGTTCGTGGTTCATATTACTCAGAATAATGACAGCCTGACATTCAGTGAATTCAAGGCAAAACTAAGGAGCTTTGAAGACACAGAAAGGTACAAGCCGAGTAATAGTGATGACGGGGACAGTGTAATAAGGGCCGCCGCAGCAGTCACCACCTCACGTGGAAGAGGTAGAGAGAGAAAGAGCATGGCCGAAATTGAGTGCTACAGATGTCACAAAAAGGGGCATATGTCTCGAACATGTACGAACATGCCTGAAGCAAGAAGAGCGGAAAGCAGGAGAGACGCGCCAGGCCGGGGGAAGCAGCGAGACGCCATCGTGGGAGTGACCGGAGCAGAGCAGGGTGCAGCACGGGACCAGGACGGATGCTGGGGAGCGCACCGAGAGACAGACGGCACCCACCGAGAGACAGAGGCGGACGCCGATGACCAGGAAGGAAGGTCGTATTGCTTCAAGTTGAGAGAGGACACCAGGCCGGTGAGGCGGACTGTCAACAACAGAGGTTTGATGGTCGACTGTGGTGCGACGTCACACATGGTAAATGACTTTGCAAAGTTCAAAACAGTTGATAAAGACTTTAAGCCCAAGAGTCACGTAATTGAACTTGCAGAGGGGACAAAGGCAACCGGAATTGCCAAGGCCAGAGGAGAAGCTGAAGTCACCTTAATTGACAGCGAAGGAAGAAAGGTGACAGCACGACTGAAGAGGGCCCTGTATATCCCGACGTTTCCTCAGGACATTTTCTCCGTTAAAGCAGCCTCAAGCAACGGAGCAGAAATCCACTTCAAGGAAGGTGAAAATTGGATGGGGTATAAAAACGAGGGTACCAAGTTTAACATTGAAGTATTTGGGAAACTGTATTATCTGTCTACAGCTAATAATACTGATGATAATGTTGACGGATACAAAGGATGTCATGATATTGAAATGTGGCACAGAATCCTTGGTCATTGTAACATAGATGATGTTTCAAGACTAGAAGGTGTAGTTGAAGGAATGAAAATGAAGGGGAAAAATTACAAATCGAACTTGTGAAACATGTACACAAGGAACATTTGTGGAGTCTAGAAATAGACAGGCTGATAGCAAAGCTAAAAGAATACTGGAACTAGTCCATACAGATCTGTGCGGCCCGATCGAGCCTGCTGATAAAGATGGTTATAAATACACCATAGCTTTCACAGATGACTATAGCAGTATGACATGGACATATTTCATGAGGTCAAAGAGTGATACAGCTAAAGCTACAGAAAAATTCTTAGCTGACACGGCCTCCTTTGGGCAGGTGAAAACCATTAGGTCTGACAATGGCACAGAGTTTACTGGAGGATGTTTCCAAGATCTGCTGAGAGAAAATAAAATGAGTCCCCAAACTAGTGCCCCCTACTCGCCACATCAGAACGGCACAGCAGAACGAACCTGGAGAACACTATTTGACATGGCACGATGTATGCTTCTAGAGCAGGGGTGGCCAACCCGCGGCTCTCGAGCCGCATGCGGCTCTTTGCCCAGTTTCATGCGGCTCTTCAGTTCATATCGAATTATATTTGTGTGTGTGTGTGTGTGTGTGCAGTGGCGTAGCGCAAAATCCCGTGGCCCCCCGTGAGCAAAATCCGCGGGGAAATATCGCGATGTGTGACGATCGTTGACGGGGGTGGGGTGCTACTACCCGATCAGAAATTAAGATATATAGATGTTAATTTTTTTTCTTACATCCAACGCCAGGGGGGGGGCCCCACTGCAAGGCACCCACTGCGGGGGGGGGGGCCCTTCCCTACGCCACTGTGTGTGTGTAGTGTCTGAGAGCATGACAGCGCGTCTAATTGTGATGCGGCCCAAGAGCCTATCACAAAAATGCCTGCGATGCAGTGAACCAATCACCTTCGAGGGGTGAAAATCCTATCGTTGAGTAAGCACTATCTGAGTTGACCATCTGAGTTCAAATGGGACCATAGGATGTTTTTAGTAGAGTGGGAGAGTTCATATTTTTTTATAGAACGCAATTGCAAGCCATTTTGCCTTCTATGCCAGACATCATTAGCCCATTTCAAGGCTTCAAATCTTCAGCACCATTTCACCTCACTCCATGCTCACTCCATCGACCAGGAATTCCCTAAAGGTGTTGAACTTCGCAAGCAGAAGTTAAACACCTTGAAAAGTCAGGCGGAAAAGCAGACACAGTTTTTCCAAAAAATAATGAAGCACTCGGAGACCGTAACGCTTGCATCATATCCAGTTGCTTGGAACATAGCATGAGCTAAAAAGCCATACAATGAAGGGGAGTTTGTTAAAAAATGCCTAAACCAATGCCTGGTTGAAATCTTGTTTCCAGAAAACCAAAAACTGAAACAAGGTGGAGGATTGTTCAAGGCAAGGAATGTCAGAAGTCCCAGTAATTTAATTTAAAGAAGCAACATGCATAGGAAGATAAAAAACTTGTTCACATTTTGTTTACTGAGAGTTTGTGTGAGAGTGCACACAATGTTCATTGTTGATAATAACTGGCCTCTGAATACTAGTAGGAGAGGTTTAATTCAATTTCTGTCAATATTATGGTGTATTATGGTGTATGGTGTAATACATTTGTCAGAGCAGAGCTATGTGTGTCTGTCTGTGTGACGGTGTGTGTGTCTTTGGGAGGGAGGATCCTGAGTGTGTGTGTGTAAAGTTCTAGATTTTCATTTAGTCTGTGTGAGAGAGAGAGAGGGGAGAAAGAGAGTGAGGGAGCACAGAGAAAGGCTGAGAACAAAAGAGAGAAGGAGAGGGGGTGGGTGGGTGCGCATCTGTGACTGTGTGTATGATGTGGCTCTTTGCAGTAACATAGTAACATTTTTGGCTCTTAACCTCTGACTGGTTGGCCACCCCTGTTCTAGAGAGTAAGACGCCAAAGCAGCTATGGAGGTTTGCGGTGCAGACAGCTGCACAGATACGCAACAGGTGCTATAGTCAGCCATTAAAGCAATCCCCATACAGTGCTTTCACAGGGAAAACACCACATTTTTCCCATATGATGGTTTTTGGCACAGAGTGCTATGCCTATAGACATGACAAAAATAAACTGGATCCAAGGTGCGAGAAGGGCATTTTCATAGGATATGATAAATACAGCCCTGCATACAATGTCTATTATTCAAAAACAGGTAAAGTGTCAAAGCATAGATTAGTTAAGTTCGTACAGAAGAGCAACAGAGACTGCCAGACACAAACAGGTCCACACAACGATGGAGACAGCTATGAGGATAGAGACTCATACAAGCCTGATGTAGTACCAGTTAGGACTGGTGAGCAGCCCCAGACTACAGGTACAGAAGGTGAAAGTGGTACACTTTCTAGTAACCAGGGGGATAGTGGGGGCAGAAACCGCTACCCAACTAGAGAGAGGAAGACCCCAACATATCTTGAAGAATACCAGTGTAAAGCAAAATGTACTGACGAGCAAGATGTAGATTATTTCTATAGAGCTGTATTTGGGGTACCAAACACATACAAGGAGGCCATGAGCTCTAATAAGTCTCAGAAGTGGGCTAACGCAATGGAAGAAGAGATTAACTCTTTAAAAGAGAACGAAACGTTCACCTTGACCACACTTCCTAAAGGGAAAACTGTTGTGGGAGGTCGCTGGGTCTTTACCATTAAAGAGAGCCAGGATGAATCTGAAACATACAAAGCTAGATATGTAGCTAAGGGCTATAGCCAGATAGAGGGGATAGATTATAAAGAGACATTCTCCCCAACTGCTAACATGACGTCAGTGAGAATTCTAATGCAGATGGCGGCACAGGACGACCTAATGCTCCATCAGATGGACGTGAAAACGGCGTACCTACATGCCCTGATGGACTGTGAGGTCTATATAGAACAGCCGGAGGGATTCATAGTTGAGTCCAACACTGATGATCGTTTGGTTTGTAAGCTGAACAAGTCGTTGTATGGCCTGAAACAATAAGGGCGCAACTGGAACAAACTCCTACACGATCACCTAGTAGAAAACTGATTTATCCAGAATGCAGCCGACAATTGTGTATATGATAAACAATCTGAAAATGAGAAGGTGATCCTGATTATTTGGGTGGACGATTTGATAATTGCAGCCCAAAACAACGACTTGATCAGTGAGGTGAAGGAAATGTTGAAAATGAAGTTCAAAATGAAAGATCTAGGGGAAATGAAACATTTCTTGGGTATTGATTTCACACAGAAAAAGGGAGAAATCAAGATGAGTCAGGCAAGACACATTGCAAAGGTGCTACAGAGGTTTAACAGGTCCGACTGTAAACCGAGGTCAACACCCTTTGAGCAAAAGCTCAAAAGCTCAGGTTACAGAGAGATAGTTGGCAGCCTGATCTACATAATGACCTCTACTAGACCAGACCTAAGCTGGGTGGTCAGCAAGTTGTCACAATACCTAGCACAGCCAAAACAACAACACTGGGTAACAGCTAAACAGGTGCTACGTTACTTGAAGGGCACAAGTGAATATGAGCTATGTTACAAAATAAGTGACAAAGACCTTACTACTGAGTACTACTGGGTACTGTTTTAGTTTGGTCAAAGAGGGTCCAGTTGTATCCTGGAAGACCAGGAAGCAACCAACAGTGGCTTTGTCAACATGCGAGGCGGAGTACATGGCTCTAGCAGCCACTGCCCAAGAGAGCCTATATCTTGTTCAATTACTCCAAGGTATGAATAAGGAAAGGCAGCACACACCAGTGACAATATTCGAAAACAATCAGGGGACGATTGCTCTGTCCAAAAATCCAGTATGCAGGCAACGGAGCAAATGTTGATACTAAATATCACTCGGTGCGAGCCGCACATATTGATGGTAACGTATCCATTGAATACTGTCCCACAGCAAACACGATGGCCCACGTGTTGACCAAACCACTGACAAAAGCAACGTTTGAGAAGTTCAGATGTTATTTGTTTGGGGAAACATAGATAACCCAGAAGTATCAAACAACAAAAAGGTTATGTTTTTCCTGAGTTGTTTTCAAGGAATATCCTATGGTTAGGCGACGCTGTCAGCTGCCAAACGCAGTAGGCGTAAGGGGGGTAGAAGCCAGGGTAGCCTGGACTGGAAAGTGACCCGGAGCTGGACAGATTCCCACTGGATGGCTTTAATTTCGCTGGAAATGGATGTAATGATTTAGTTATATCATAAATGATAATGAATATCTAAATCGTCTTTATTGGTCACAAACATATACACACACGGTGAAATTAGTTTTGCTGCCTTTCACACCCATCCTAGTATTAGGAGCAGTGGGCAGCTATTTTATATACAGTGAGGTGTTTCAGGGACTAGCGACCTTCCTGTTCCCAAGCCAAGTCCCAAGTCCAATAACGTGACTGATAGATGATATATACATGAGTTGAATTGTGCAAAGAGTATTTAAAGAGCATTTTAAAGTGTCAGTAGTGCAGCAGCATCAGGAATACAGTGCAGAACAGTGCAGAACAGTGCAGAACAGTGCAGAACAGTGCAGAACAGTGCAGTACAGTGCAGTAATTGCAATGAGACCAGAAAGTAGAGAGAATGTAGTGCAAAGAAGTGGCACAGTACCTGGTGTTGTGTAATAACCTAAAAGGAGTAGAGACAAACAAAATATATAACAAAATATATAAGTTTGATTTGTAAGTTCTGAATGTCTGAATGTAAGTAACAAATTACAATGTAAGGTGAGAAATACATTTAAGTTAAAAAAATCCAATTAGCACTACTACAACTACTACTAATGATAAGCACTATCATTATCATACAAAAACAGCAACCTCAATATGTGTAATATTAATTCGTACCTTGAGCACAATGTGAGAACATCACACTGCATAGGACCAGGAATCCCAGAGTCTCCATGTTCTCGCCGCTTTGCTTCACAATGTTGTGTCCCGTTGCGAAAAGGGATGGCTTTCATACCCATCGATTTACATGACGACTTCCTCATAACAGCCATATATTGCGCAACACAATATAACATATTGTGCAACCTAGCGGGTGTGTGCACACACTGAAAAAACTGATTCGGACCCCTTTTAAATGTTAAATGTTTTAATCTAGCCTTTTTTAATAGATTTGAATGTGTTATTGCATCTTTCTTCCATCCATCCATCCATCCATCTTCTCCCGCTTATCCGAAATCGGGTCGCGGAGGCAGCAGCTCCAGCAGGGGACTCCAAACTTCCCTCTCCCTGGCAACATCGACTAGCTCTGACTGGGGGATCCCGAGGCGTTCCCAGGCCAGTGTGGAGATGTAATCACCCCACCTGTACCTCGGTCTGCCCCGTGGTCTCCTCCCAGTTGGATGTGCCTGGAAAACCTCCCTCGGGAGGCGACCAGGAAGCATCCTTACTAGATGCCCGAACCACCTCAACTGGCTCCTTTCTACGCGAAGGAGCAGCGGCTCTACTCCGAGTCTCTCACGAGTGACTGAGCTTCTCACCCTATCCCTCAGGGAGATACCAGCCACCCTCCTGAGGAAACTCATTTCGGCCGCTTGTATTCGCGATCTCGTCCTTTCGGTCATTACCCATTGCTCATGGCCATAGGTGAGGGTAGGAACGAAGACTGATCGGTAGATCGAGAGCTTTGCCTTCTGGCTCAGCTCTCTTTTGGTTACAACGGTGCGCCAAAGTGCACCCAATACCGCTCCCGCTGCACCTATTCTCCTGTCAATCTCACGCTCCATCCTCCCCTCACTCGAGAACAAGACCCCGAGATACTTGTTTCTTATCTTTTTTAATTAATCTTAACATATATTTTCACTGTTTAAAACAAGTTAATTTCATTCATTTAAAAGTAACTTGAAAAAAACATGTACAATTAAATTTCCACACTACTGTCCTGTCTCCGCATGTGCAGACACGCCCCTTTTCCCGCACAAATTCGTACTTGTACTTCAACTTCATACTTTATATTGAACTTTATCCACGGCTCTCCGTTTTAAGTTTACTGGCCAGTGGCGGCTGGTGCATTTTTCACCAGGGGGGGCTATACCATTTTTTTTATTTACAATTACATATTGTTAATTACATTATATACAATTACTTTTTGTATTGAAATGTCGCCCTTCTGTCCATCACTTTCATCATGGCCACGCAAGGCCAGCTCAAAGGCACCACAGAACTTCACAGTCTATTCTTTTAGACTTTATTTGGTACATGGATACATAAACACATTTAAGAGGAAACAACGAGTTAACAATAACACCGAAACACATTCAAAGCAGCTCTGAACAGGTGAGTTTGGTGAGTGATTCAAACAAGCAGGTATATATATATATATATATATATATATATATATATATATATATATATATATATACCTGCTTGTTTAAATCACTCACGAAAACTATATCAATCACTCAACAAAAATATATATACCGGTATATCGGCATACACTGACAAAAAACACATATATTTGTAAGTGTGTGTGTGTGTGTGTGTGTGTGTTTTTGCGTAAGTGTTTGTGCGTGTGTGCGTGCGTGTGTGTGTCTGTGTGTGAGTGTGCGTCTGTGCGTGTGCGTCTCTGTGTGTGTGTGTGTGCGTGTGCGTGTGTGTGCCCACAGAGACAGAGCATAATATGCTTTTCCTAGTAGTACACTGTGACGCACACAAATGACGTCTTCCGTGGGGCGATTTGAAAACCGCCCCACGGGAAGACGTTTTGAGGACGCTGATTGGATACATTTTATGTCCCTCGTTTATATCTTGAATCAGCAATTGGCTAAACTGCTACAGAGACCCGCCTCCGTGGGGCGCCCCAGCAGCATCGTCATACAAATGAGTCCTTAAGGCTGCAGTGTACTAGGCATATGTGTACTAGGAAAAGCATATTATGTTGCGCAAATTATTTTAAAATCATATTCTACACATATTTCTGGGTGCATTCCATATTTTAAACACACACATATTGACAATTTATATATATACTTTATTTTTTTTATTTTGTGGTTTAGGGGGGGCGGCGCCCCATCGCCCCCTATGGGCCAGCCGCCACTGATACTGGCCTTGCCTACTGTGTTCCTGAAACGACTTTAAGTATGTTTTTTTTTAAACGTATTCTTATCAGTGTGATAATATTAGGACAAAACGAAACATGTGAAATCACGTTGGTAAGGGTGCTTTTGGTAACGTTACTCTCTGGCAGCAAGGGGCTAATGTTACCGTGGCTGTAACGTCACGGTTAAGGCTAGGGACGAGTACCGGGCCCCGGGGCTGGATTATTAAAGGCTGTGGTACCGTTAAACTCCGACGTTATCGGTCTTTTTATCGGTACTGGAGACATTTAAAAATATGTCATATGTATTATTGCTACATAAACATTGTATTGCAGTCTTAGTGTCGCCAACTCCGTTTCTAATATGCAATAATGATGTATTTTCGATCTTTCCAATCCAGACAAGAGATCTCTCTCCCTCGTCTGTGTGCGAGGGGCCCCCCCCCCCCACACACAGACGCTGCTGCTGCTACATGCAGCACACACACGGCGGAGAGAACTAGGCCCCGTCCACACGGGGACGTTTTTAGGTGAATGAGCTAAAGTATTGTTTTGTTTGGGCCGTCCGTCCACACGATACAATACGATAAACGCCCGTATACGATAAACTTTGAATAGGGGTCCCAGAGTGGGAACGTCCGGCAACCCCCCCGCTTGCGTTTTTCTTTCTGAAACCTCATATTCTAACTGGGACCTCATATTGTTTTGGTAAGTTCATTTAACAAACACATTCCTTTGAACACAGTTACTTTACAGTGCATGGCTTTGTGTAATCAAAGCTGAAGCAGATCACCATGACCAGAGGTGACTGTAAAACACCATCACTAATGTTTGATTCCCCCCTTTTCTCTCGGTGTTGTTTGTCTCGTTATGTGGCAGTGTAAACATGATACTGAAGGTGCATCATAGCCCCCCCCCCCCCCCCTTGTATAATCTTGGATGTTTTCTGTACCCGTATTGGCAGACAAGGCACACTTAAATCATGCTTTAACACCCCCCCCCCCCCCCCCAAACATACAACGTACATCTGTACAGCGGTTACAAATTAAGAGTTACAAATTGTTTTGCCTGCAATGGTGCAACTGTTTTGCTGTGTAGAAGGTCTTCACACACAGTCCGACCACAATGATGATACCATTTTTAATATTGTCATGGTTCACTTTGATGTTGGGCAGAAGAACCACCCTCCGTATGAAGTCTCCCGTGGACGCTCAGTCTTGTTCCGAATTGCCACGTAGCACCAGAGATGTTCTATTCTTTGTGACGGCATATGCCTTGGGATGCCCGCGTTATATCGGCCCCTGCTATTAACTGGTTATTGTATTCCGATTTGTTTTTGATCGATGTTAAGTGTCAATAATAACTAAACAAAAGAGGTGAATGCTTAGCAAGGTTGTGTATTGTACTGAATGGTGTTGTCTGTTGCTAGGACCAACTGCTTGAGAGACCGTACCGGTACTACAGGCGTCCAATGATAATGGCCTTATGTTCTCTCAGTGTGTCATAGGTCGATTGGTAGCGGTGAATGTGGAATACAATTTTGTAAATCACCGTCTCCCCTCTGGGATAACAAATACTTTTATTGTGAGATGGAATTAACGCTAACCAATTAATCAGTAAAGTGTTTTCTAACAATCTGCCCCTTTGTCGTGTCTTATTTGTGTCGCTATGTCAATGACTGCACAGACGTTGTCTTTAAGAATGCTTTTAATATATCAGAATGAAGAGTTATTGGATAAAATTTAGTTTAAAATGAAATAGGTCATTTTGCAAAGAGCAGAAAAGAGGGACCAAAACCACGTTAAATCAAATGTCAATTGACTTCTCGGGCTCCACTTCCTCTTTGGCACTCCCTTCACCCTGGCCCTGCGGGTCTAGTGGGGGGGGAAGACAAAGAGAAAGTGGACGGATGTTAGTGGTGAAAAATCAAGCGCAACATTTCCGTAACGCTTCCTCCAAGCAGAAATAAACTTGCAAAGCCTTGGACTGGAGAGATATTGTCCCACTGGATGGCTTTAATTTCGCTGGAAATGGATGTAATGATTTAGTTATATCATAAATGATAATGAATATCTAAATCGTCTTTATTGGTCACAAACATATACACACACGGTGAAATCAGTTTGGCTGCCTTTCACACCCATCCTAGTATTTGGAGCAGTGGGCAGCTATTTTATATACAGGTGAGGTGTTTCAGGGACTTGAACTAGCGACCTTCCTGTTCCCAAGCCAAGTCCCAACAGAATGAGCTACTGCCACCCAAACATATGAATAGGATTTAAAGAATGATGTATTGGAACCTTTGTGTCTCACACACACACAAACACACACGCACACACGTACGCACGCACACACCCTCTCCCCCTGGATGGTTTTCACTTCACTGGACATGTTTATGTAATAGAATGTATACGTTTTAGTCATTTAGACCAGAGATGGTTCATTACCTGTAGTACCATCTGGTGGGGTTGCTGTAGTACCATCTGGTGGGGTTGCTGTAGTACCATCTGGTGGGGTTAGTGTAGTACCATCTGGTGGGGTAGTAGCAGGTTCTGTAGTGGATGAACATTGAGCTGCAAGACAGATGACATAATTGTTTTTACAATAATGCATAGAATTCAATACATACAAATCATTTAATTTAATTTGTCATGCATCAGTTCTTACGTTGTTAAGCCTGTCATTGTGACTAATATTTCACCTTAAAAATCCACTTAAATTGATAATCTGAAAATACATTTTCCCTATGACTGTTTACTCTACAGAGGTTCATGTTATCTTCTGTATAGCTTACGTAGTAGACTTAACTTGTCCTATTTACTATTTAACCGTCACTTTAATTCAAAGTTAGTGAATGAATCGTTAGTCTTTAAAGGTGCTGCAGGTAAGATGTAAGAGCTATTGGTTGATTTTTATTTGTTAGAAATGGCCTAGCCATCCTTCAGCTGTTAGTGAGTGAAATGCTCTGTGATCATATCTGTTTAGAGTTGACTGTGGCTTCCTCCATATGAGACTATTTGGAGTGTAGAACGCTCCCTGCTCATTTCTCACCAATCAGGGCATCTCTTCCCTGATTGGTCCGAGGAATACATCCTGCCTGTCAATCACAGGTAAGTGGAACGCAACACTTTCTCAATGGCAGAGACACTTAGGGAGGGAGGGAGCAAAAAGGGAGGGGACTTTCTTTTGGAGTTATTTAGCTTCAAAATCTTGCTAGTTTCTACTATACCCTCAACTCTTAAATCTTACCTACAGCAGCTTTAATGCTACATTTGAATACATTTTGTTCATATAATTTGTCATGCCTCAGTTCTAATGTGGTCTAGCCTGTCATTGTGACTCAATGTTCATGCGATTGCTGTAGACAAAGTAAGGGAGCATTTTAGGGTTGTTTTGATTTCACAGGCCTTGTCACTTACAGTAGTAGTCATAGCAACAGTTGCCAAAGTATTCACAGGAGGAGGAGCAGGAACAGTTTCCATTGTCTCTCCCACAGTTGTAGCGACAGGAGGGTTGAGCTGGGAAACGGGGAGATATCGTCTCACTGGATAGTTTCATTTAACTTCCGGTTTACTACAGTACTACAATACCATGATAAGGAATAGGGAAAATATTTCATATTTCCCTATAAATAATATTAATTAAATGATAACATCAGCTATTTCATCAGCTATCACGTCCCGCATTCATGTCACCGTTTCCCCAGCCCTCGTCCTGATAGCCACGCCCCCTTGTTAGTGCTCCCCGCAGCTGCAGCGCATCACCGTTAATTTCCCCCTCATGTTTTCCTGCCCTCTGATTGGCTGCCTGGGACCTCATTGTTTCCACCTGTTATGTTCCATGTGTTTAAATAGGCGGCATCTTCTTTTGTTCGGGGCCAGTTAATACTGTTTCGTTGGTTGTTAGACTCGTACTTGTTTCACGGTTTGAGACTTGTTTCATGTTACAGTTCTTACTCGTTCATGTTTCCACGTCATGCCACCGTCAGGTTTTTGGTAATTAGCTTTTGCTTTTGAGCTTTATGAGTTTCCATCTAAGTTATTTTTGTGTTACTGTATTTATCAGTAAAGACTTTATTTTGATACGTGTGTCATCGTGTCGTGCATTTGGGTTCACCTCCGAAGTCCCCGTTCCTCATTCCTCATTCCCCGTTCCTCATTTCCTGCGTCAACTCATGACAATGAACTGGCCTGAAATGAACCCAGCCCACCCAAACATATGAATAGGATTTAAAGAATGATGTATTGGAACCTTTGTGTCTCACACACACACAAGCACACACGTGCGCACGCACACACCCTCTCCCCCTGGATGGTTTTCACTTCACTGGACATGTTTATGTAATAGAATGTATACGTTTTAGTCATTTAGACCAGAGATGGTTCATTACCTGTAGTACCATCTGGTGGGGTAGTAGCAGGTTCTGTAGTGGATGGACATTGAGCTGCAAGACAGATGACATAATTGTTTTTACAATAATGCATAGAATTCAATACATACATTTAATTTAATTTAATTTGTCATGCATCAGTTCTTACGTTGTTAAGCCTGTCATTGTGACTAACATTTCACCTTAAAAATCCACTTAAATTGATAATCTGAAAATACATTTTCCCTATGACTGTTCACTCTACAGAGGTTCATGTTATCTTCTGTATAGCTTACGTAGTAGACTTAACTTGTCCTATTTACTATTTAACCGTCACTTTAATTCAAAGTGAGTGAATGAAACGTTAGTCGTTAAAGGTGCTGCAGGTAGGTTGTAAGAGCTATTGGTTGATTGTAATTAGTTAGAAATGGCCTAGCCATCCTTCAGCTGTTAGTGAGTGAAATGCTCTGTGATCATATCTGTTTAGAGTTGACTGTGGCTTCCTCCATATGAGACTATTTGGAGTGTAGAACGCTCCCTGCTCATTTCTGACGAATCAGGGCATCTCTTCCCTGATTGGTCCGAGGAATACATCCTGCCTGTCAATCACAGGTAAGTGGAACGCAACACTTTCTCAATGGCAGAGACACTTAGGGAGGGAGGGAGCAAAAAGGGAGGGGACTTTCTTTTGGAGTTATTTAGCTTCAAAATCTTGCTAGTTTCTACTATATCCTCAACTCTTAAATCTTACCTACAGCAGCTTTAATGCTACATTTGAATACATTTTGTTCATATACTTTTTCATGCCTCAGTTCTAATGTGGTCTAGCCTGTCATTGTGACTCAATGTTCATGCGATTGCTGTAGACAAAGTAAGGGAGCATTTTAGGGTTGTTTTGATTTCACAGGCCTTGTCACTTACAGTAGTAGTCATAGCAACAGTTGCCAAAGTATTCACAGGAGGAAGAGCAGGAACAGTTTCCATTGTCTCTCCCACAGTTGTAGCGACAGGAGGGTTGAGCTGGGAAACGGGGAGATATCGTCTCACTGGATAGTTTCATTTAACTTCCGGTTTACTACAGTACTACAATACCATGATAAGGAATAGGGAAAATATTTCATATTTCCCTATAAATAATATTAATTAAATGATAACATCAGCTATTTCATCAGCTATCACGTCCCGCATTCATGTCACCGTTTCCCCAGCCCTCGTCCTGATAGCCACGCCCCCTTGTTAGTGCTCCCCGCAGCTGCAGCGCATCACCGTTAATTTCCCCCTCATGTTTTCCTGCCCTCTGATTGGCTGCCTGGGACCTCATTGTTTCCACCTGTTATGTTCCATGTGTTTAAATAGGCGGCATCTTCTTTTGTTCGAAGCCAGTTCATACTGTTTCATTGGTTGTTAGACTCGTACTTGTTTCACGGTTTGAGACTTGTTTCATGTTACAGTTCTTACTCGTTCATGTTTCCACGTCATGCCACCGTCAGGTTTTTGGTAATTAGCTTTTGCTTTTGAGCTTTATGAGTTTCCATCTAAGTTATTTTTGTGTTACTGTATTTATCAGTAAAGACTCTTTATTTTGATACGTGTGTCATCGTGTCGTGCATTTGGGTTCACCTCCGAAGTCCCCGTTCCTCATTCTCCCCGCGCAACCCGTGACAGCCGTTGGTTGTGGGTTCACCTCCTAAGTCCCCGTTCCTCATTCCTCATTCCCCGTTCCTCATTTCCCGCGTCAACCCATGACAATGAAATGGCCTGAAATGAAACTAGCCGACACCACATCATCACAGGGCCGTTTTTACGGGTTTGAGGAAACCCCAGCTGAAAGGGAAGAGCGGATCACCCGGGACGCCCGGGTGATCCGCGGCTTGGCGGTTATTCAGGCGTGGTTGGCCGCTCCGAAAGTTCCGTGTGTTTCTCTTTTCCAATTTCTCAATCAATGTTAAAAGCATCCTTGTGAGTCGGCCAATTTCATCCTCCACCTACCTGAGCCTGATGGGAGAGAGCTTGTGAAGTTGGCGTTGAACCCCCGGCCCGACCCGGACCCGCCCGCCCAGAAGAGAACGGTGATCTGAGTGGAGGAGGACTGGAGGAAGTCCTGAACCGTGTTGTATGTTCCACACAATTTCCCCAAGAGTTGCGAGTTCACAGAGGGTCCATCGAAGACAGAGACATAGTCACAGGAACAGCAGTCTTTCAACCTACACATACCAAAGACCATCCGTTCCAAGGGTCATAGTCAAGCCAGAGCAAACGACTAGGCCTACTTTGATAAGTCATGTGTTTTTAAAAGGCCAGGTGTCGACCAATGTGAGACTTAATGATAATATTATTAATAATAATAATAATTTTCTACAGTGCACTCAAAGACACTTCACAGCAAAAACAAAATTACATAATGAAAACATTCTCAAATTAGCAGCATAGAGAACAGTAAAAGCATGGATAACATGAAATGATATACCACTGGGACAGGAAGCTCAAGTAGAAAGAGTTTAAACATTTAAGGCGAGTTTGAAGAAGAATGGGTTTTGAGGGAAGACTCGAAAGGAGGAGAGTGAGGTGGAGTCCCCAAGGGGTTGGGGGAGAGGGAGTTCCAGAGGGTTTGGGGACGGTGACGGAGAAGTCACCCCAGGTTCAGACATGCTGTGAAGAAATGACCAACGAAACGTAGTCCCATGACGCAAAACCTAAGCGGCCAATGTGACTCACTGGAAGTCCGTGAGGGATAGTAATATCGTATGGTTAGGCAACGCTGTCAGCTGCCAAACGCAGTAGACATCAGGGGGGTAGGAGCCAGGGTAGCCGGGACTGGAAAGTGACCCGGAGCCGGACAGATAGCCTCCGCAGGCATGCCCTGCAAGAGGTTCAGCATTGGGTTAAAAAGCAGTTTTTCTAAAGGAAGAAATCCAAATACGTTTTTTAGCATAATCCAAACGTTTTTGACTGGCACAAACAGAGAGATATTGTCCCGCTGGATGGCTTTCATTTTGCTGGAAATGGATGTAATGATTTAGTTATATCATAAATGATAATGAATATCTAAATCGTCTTTATTGGTCACAAACATATACACACACGGTGAAATTAGTTTCGCTGCCTTTCAGACCCATCCTAGTATTAGGAGCAGTGGGCAGCTATTTTATATACAGTGAGGTGTTTCAGGGACTTGAACTAGCAACCTTCCTGTTCCCAAGCCAAGTCCCAACAGAATGAGCTACTGCCACCCAAACATATGAATAGGATTTAAAGAATGATGTATTGGAACCTTTGTGTCTCACACACACACACACGCACACACGTACGCACGCACACACCCTCTCCCCCTGGATGGTTTTCACTTCACTGGACATGTTTATGTAATAGAATGTATACGTTTTAGTCATTTAGACCAGAGATGGTTCATTACCTGTAGTGGATGAACATTGAGCTGCAAGACAGATGACATAATTGTTTTTACAATAATGCATAGAATTCAATACATACAAATAATTTAATTTAATTTGTCATGCATCAGTTCTTACGTTGTTAAGCCTGTCATTGTGACTAACCTTTCACCTTAAAAATCCACTTAAATTGATCATCTGAAAACACATTTTCCCTATGACTGTTTACTCTACAGAGGTTCATGTTATCTTCTGTATAGCTTACGTAGTAGACTTAACTTGTCCTATTTACTATTTAACCGTCACTTTAATTCAAAGTTAGTGAATGAATCGTTAGTCTTTAAAGGTGCTGCAGGTAGGTTGTAAGAGCTATTGGTTGATTGTAATTAGTTAGAAATGGCCTAGCCATCCTTCAGCTGTTAGTGAGTGAAATGCTCTGTGATCATATCTGTTTAGAGTTGACTGTGGCTTCCTCCATATGAGACTATTTGCAGTGTAGAACACTCCCTGCTCATTTCTCACCAATCAGGGCATCTCTTCCCTGATTGGCCCGAGGAATACATCCTGCCTGTCAATCACAGGTAAGTGGAATGCAACACTTTCTCAATGGCAGAGACACTTAGGGAGGGAGGGAGCAAAAAGGGAGGGGACTTTCTTTTGGAGTTATTTAGCTTCAAAATCTTGCTAGTTTCTACTATATCCTCAACTCTTAAATCTTACCTACAGCAGCTTTAATGCTACATTTGAATACATTTTGTTCATATAATTTGTCATGCCTCAGTTCTAATGTGGTCTAGCCTGTCATTGTGACTCAATGTTCATGCGATTGCTGTAGACAAAGTAAGGGAGCATTTTAGGGTTGTTTTGATTTCACAGGCCTTGTCACTTACAGTAGTAGTCATAGCAACAGTTGCCAAAGTATTCACAGGAGGAGGAGCAGGAACAGTTTCCATTGTCTCTCCCACAGTTGTAGCGACAGGAGGGTTGAGCTGGGAAACGGGGAGATATCGTCTCACTGGATAGTTTCATTTAACTTCCGGTTTACTACAGTACTACAATACCATGATAAGGAATAGGGAAAATATTTCATATTTCCCTATAAATAATATTAATTAAATGATAACATCAGCTATTTCATCAGTTATCACATCCGCATTCATGTCACCGTTTCCCCAGCCCTCGTCCTGATAGCCACGCCCCCTTGTTAGTGCTCCCCGCAGCTGCAGCGCATCACCGTTAATTTCCCCCTCATGTTTTCCTGCCCTCTGATTGGCTGCCTGGGACCTCATTGTTTCCACCTGTTATGTTCCATGTGTTTAAATAGGCGGCATCTTCTTTTGTTCGGGGCCAGTTAATACTGTTTCGTTGGTTGTTAGACTTGTACTTGTTTCACGGTTTGAGACTTGTTTCATGTTACAGTTCTTACTCGTTCATGTTTCCACGTCATGCCACCGTCAGGTTTTTGGTAATTAGCTTTTGCTTTTGAGCTTTATGAGTTTCCATCTAAGTTATTTTTGTGTTACTGTATTTATCAGTAAAGACTCTTTATTTTGAAACGTGTGTCATCGTGTCGTGCATTTGGGTTCACCTCCGAAGTCCCCGTTCCTCATTCCCCGTTCCTCATTCCCCGTTCCTCATTCCCCGCGTCAACCCATGACAGAATGAACTGGCCTGAAATGAACCCAGCCGACACCACGTCATCACAGAGCCGTTTTTACGGGTTTGAGGAAACCCCAGCTGAAAGGGAAGAGCGGATCACCCGGAACGCCCGGAATAAGGCTAACTTGGCGGTTATTCAGGCGTGGTTGGCCACTCCGAAAGTTCTGTGTGTTTCTCTTTTCCAATTTCTCAATCAATGTTAAAAGCATCCTTGTGAGTCGGCCAATTTCATCCTCCACCTACCTGAGCCTGATGGGAGAGAGCTTGTGAAGTTGGCGTTGAACCCCCGGCCCGACACGGACCCGTCCGTCCGGAAGAGAACGGTGATCTGAGTGGAGGAGGACTGGAAGGAGTCCTGAACCATGTGGTTGTTTTCACACAATTTCCCCAAGAGTCGCGAGTTCACAGAGGGTCCATCGAAGACGGAGACATAGTCACAGCCACAGCAGTCTTCCAACCTACACATACCAAAGACCATCCGTTCCAAGGGTCATAGTCAAGCCAGAGCCAACGACTAGGCCTACTTTGACAAGTCATGAGTTGTTAAAAGGCCAGGTGTCGACCAATGTGAGACTTGATAATATTATTAATAATAATAATAATAATAATAATAATTTTCTACAGTGTACTCAAAGACACTTCACAGCAAAAACAAAATAACATAATGAAAACATTCTCAAATTAGCAGCATAGAGAACAGTAAAAGCATGGATAGCATGAAATGATATACCACTGGGACAGGAAGCTCAAGTAGAAAGAGTTTAAACATTTAAGGCGAGTTTGAAGAAGAATGGGTTTTGAGGGAAGACTCGAAAGGAGGAGAGTGAGGTGGAGTCCCCAAGGGGTTGGGGGAGAGGGAGTTCCAGAGGGTTTGGGGACGGTGACGGAGAAGTCACCCCAGGTTCAGACATGCTGTGAAGAAATGACCAACGAAACGTAGTCCCATGACGCAAAACCTAAGCGGCCAATGTGACTCACTGGAAGTCCGTGAAGGATAGGAATATCGTATGGTTAGGCGACGCTGTCAGCTGCCAAACGCAGTAGGCGCCAGGGGGGTAGCCAGGGTAGCCGAGACTGGAAAGTGACCCGGAGCCGGACAGATAGCCTCCGCAGGCATGCCCTGCAAGAGGTTCAGCATTGGGTTAAAAAGCAGTTTTTCTAAATGAAGAAATCCAAATACTTTTTTTAGCATAATCCAAACGTTTTTGACTGGCAAAAACAGAGAGATATTGTCCCACTGGATGGCTTTAATTTAGCTGGAAATGGATGTAATGATTTAGTTATATCATAAATGATAATGAATATCTAAATCGTCTTTATTGGTCACAAACATATACACACACGGTGAAATTAGTTTCACTGCCTTTCACACCCATCCTAGTATTAGGAGCAGTGGGCAGCTATTTTATACACAGTGAGGTGTTTCAGGGACTTGAACTAGCGACCTTCCTGTTCCCAAGCCAAGTCCCAAGTCCAATAACGTGACTGATAGATGATATATACATGAGTTGAATTGTGCAAAGAGTATTTAAAGAGCATTTTAAAGTGTCAGTAGTGCAGCAGGATCAGGAATACAGTGCAGAACAGTGCAGAACAGTGCAGAACAGTGCAGAACAGTGCAGAACAGTGCAGAACAGTGCAGAACAGTGCAGAACAGTGCAGAACAGTGCAGAACAGTGCAGTACAGTGCAGTACAGTGCAGTACAGTGCAGTACTTGCAATGAGACCAGAAAGTAGAGAGAATGTAGTGCAAAGAAGTGGCACAGTACCTGGTGTTGTGTAATAACCTAAAAGGAGTAGAGACAAACAAAATATATAACAAAATATATAAGTTAGATTTTTCACACAAGGTCTGAATGTAAGTAACAAATTACAATGTAAGGTGAGAAATACATTTAAGTTAAAAAAATCCAATTAGCACTACTACAACTACTACTAATGATAAGCACTATCATTATCATACAAAAACAGCAACCTCAATATGTGTAATATTAATTCGTACCTTGAGCACAATGTGAGAACATCACACTGCATAGGACCAGGAATCCCAGAGTCTCCATGTTCTCGCCGCTTTGCTTCACAATGTTGTGTCTCGTTGCGAAAAGGGATGGCTTTCATACCCATCGATTTACATGACGACTTCCTCATAACAGCCATATATTGCGCAACACAATATAACATATTGCGCAACCTAGCAGGTGTGTGCACACACTGAAAAAACTGATTCGGACCCCTTTTAAATGTTAAATGTTTTAATGTAGCCTTTTTTAATAGATTTGAATGTGTTATTGCATCTTTCTTATCTTTTTTAATTAATCTTAACACATATTTTCACTGTTTAAAACAAGTTAATTTCATTCATTTAAAAGTAACTTGAAAAAAACATGTACAATTTAATTTCCACACTACTGTCCTGTCTGCGCATGTGCAGACACGCCCCTTTTCCCGCACAAATTCGTACTTGTACTTCAACTTCAGACTTTATATTGAACTTTATCCACGGCTCTCCGTTTTAAGTATACTGGCCAGTGGCGGCTGGTGCATTTTTCACCAGGGGGGGCTATACCATTTTTTTTATTTACAATTACATATTGTTAATTACATTATATACAATTACTTTTTGTATTGAAATGTCGCCCTTCTGTCCATCACTTTCATCATGGCCACGCAAGGCCAGCTCAAAGGCACCACAGAACTTCACAGTCTATTCTTTTAGACTTTATTTGGTACATGGATACATAAACACATTTAAGAGGAAACAACGAGTTAACAATAACACCGAAACACATTCAAAGCAGCTCTGAACAGGTGAGTTTGGTGAGTGATTCAAACAAGCAGGTATATATAATATATATATATATATATATATATATATATATATATATATATATATATACCTGCTTGTTTAAATCACTCACGAAAACTATATCAATCACTCAACAAAAGTGTTGTGCATCTCTGTGTGTGTGTGTGTGCGTGTGCGTGTGCGTGTGTGTGCCCACAGAGACAGAGCATAATATGCTTTTCCTAGTAGTACACTGTGACGCACACAAATGACGTCTTCCGTGGGGCGATTTGAAAACCGCCCCACGGGAAGACGTTTTGAGGACGCTGATTGGATACATTTTATGTCCCTCGTTTATATCTTGAATCAGCAATTGGCTAAACTGCTACAGAGACCCGCCTCCGTGGGGCGATTTGAAAAGCGCCCCAGCAGCATCGTCATACAAATGAGTCCTTAAGGCTGCAGTGTACTAGGCATATGTGTACTAGGAAAAGCATATTATGTTGCGCAAATTATTTTAAAATCATATTCTACACATATTTCTGGGTACATTCCATATTTTAAACACACACATATTGACAATTTATATATATACTTTATTTTTTTTATTTTGTGGTTTAGGGGGGGCTGCGCCCCATCGCCCCCTATGGGCCAGCCGCCACTGATACTGGCCTTGCCTACTGTGTTCCTGAAACGACTTTAAGTATGTTTTTTTTTTAAACGTATTCTTATCAGTGTGATAATATTAGGACAAAACGAAACATGTGAAATCACGTTGGTAAGGGTGCTTTTGGTAACGTTACTCTCTGGCAGCAAGGGGCTAATGTTACCGTGGCTGTAACGTCACGGTTAAGGCTAGGGACGAGTACCGGGCCCCGGGGCTGGATTATTAAAGGCTGTGGTACCGTTAAACTCCGACGTTATCGGTCTTTTTATCGGTACTGGAGACATTTAAAAATATGTCATATGTATTATTGCTACATAAACATTATATTGCAGTCTTAGTGTCGCCAACTCCGTTTCTAATATGCAATAATGATGTATTTTCGATCTTTCCAATCCAGACAAGAGATCTCTCTCCCTCGTCTGTGTGCGAGGGGCGCCCCCCCCCCACACACAGACGCTGCTGCTGCTACATGCAGCACACACACGGCGGAGAGAACTAGGCCCCGTCCATACGGGGACGTTTTTAGGTGAAAGAGCTAAAGTATTGTTTTGTTTGGGCCGTCCGTCCACACGATACAATACGATAAACGCCCGTATACGATAAACTTTGAATAGGGGTCCCAGAGTGGGAACGTCCGGCAACCCCCCCGCTTGCGTTTTTCTTTCTGAAACCTCATATTCTAACTGGGACCTCATATTGTTTTGGTAAGTTGATTTAACAAACACATTCCTTTGAACACAGTTACTTTACAGTGCATGGCTTTGTGTAATCAAAGCTGAAGCAGATCACCATGACCAGAGGTGACTGTAAAACACCATCACTAATGTTTGATTCCCCCCTTTTCTCTCGGTGTTGTTTGTCTCGTTATGTGGCAGTGTAAACATGATACTGAAGGTGCATCATAGCCCCCCCCCCCCCCCTTGTATAATCTTGGATGTTTTCTGTACCCGTATTGGCAGACAAGGCACACTTAAATCATGCTTTAACACCCCCCCCCCCCCCCCCCCCAAACATACAACGTACATCTGTACAGCGGTTACAAATTAAGAGTTACAAATTGTTTTGCCTGCAATGGTGCAACTGTTTTGCTGTGTAGAAGGTCTTCACACACAGTCCGACCACAATGATGATACCATTTTTAATATTGTCATGGTTCACTTTGATGTTGGGCAGAAGAACCACCCTCCGTATGAAGTCTCCCGTGGACGCTCAGTCTTGTTCCGAATTGCCACGTAGCACCAGAGATGTTCTATTCTTTGTGACGGCATATGCCTTGGGATGCCCGCGTTATATCGGCCCCTGCTATTAACTGGTTATTGTATTCCGATTTGTTTTTGATCGATGTTAAGTGTCAATAATAACTAAACAAAAGAGGTGAATGCTTAGCAAGGTTGTGTATTGTACTGAATGGTGTTGTCTGTTGCTAGGACCAACTGCTTGAGAGACCGTACCGGTACTACAGGCGTCCAATGATAATGGCCTTATGTTCTCTCAGTGTGTCATAGGTCGATTGGTAGCGGTGAATGTGGAATACAATTTTGTAAATCACCGTCTCCCCTCTGGGATAACAAATACTTTTATTGTGAGATGGAATTAACGCTAACCAATTAATCAGTAAAGTGTTTTCTAACAATCTGCCCCTTTGTCGTGTCTTATTTGTGTCGCTATGTCAATGACTGCACAGACGTTGTCTTTAAGAATGCTTTTAATATATCAGAATGAAGAGTTATTGGATAAAATTGAGTTAAAAATGAAATAGGTCATTTTGCAAAGAGCAGAAAAGAGGGACCAAAACCACGTTAAATCAAATGTCAATTGACTTCTCGGGCTCCACTTCCTCTTTGGCACTCCCTTCACCCTGGCCCTGCGGGTCTAGTGGGGGGGGGGAGAGAAAGAGAAAGTGGATGGATGTTAGTGGTGAAAAATCAAGCGCAACATTTCCCTAACGCTTCCTCCAAGCAGAAATAAAGCCTTGCAAAAACGTACCGTGCAGTGTGATGGGACCCAGGACCAGCGTGTGGCTGTCCTCAGCAGCCCTCAGGGCCCTGGCCTTGCGCACGCTGCAGCCCCGGCGGCAGCGGGAGTTGTAGTCCGAGGCGGGGCAGATCACCACCTTGCACTGCAGGTACACCGACTCGTGGGTCCGCAGAAACTGGAAGGCTCTGAAGGTGAAGCGGGCGTAGCTGTTGTAGCCGGACGCGTAGGCGTAGTAGGAGTCATCCTTTACGCATCTAGTGGCAACAAAGAAAAACAATGTGTTGAAACTCGATAGCAGCTCCTCGTAATTTTCATTAGAGCCGCGTGTTTGTGCAGCCACTTCTATGACGTCTTTAAAAAAAACGTTTTTAAAAGGAGGAGGTAGGGTGAGAAGCTCAGTCACTCGTGAGAGACTTGGAGTAGAGCCGCTGCTCCTGCACGTAGAAAGGAGCCAGTTGAGGTGGTTCGGGCATCTAGTAAGGATGCTTCCTGGTCGCCTCCCGAGGGAGGTTTTCCAGGCACATCCAACTGGGAAGAGACCACGGGGCAGACCGAGGTACAGGTGGGGTGATTACATCTCCACACTGGCCTGGGAACGCCTCGGGATCCCCCAGTCAGAGCTAGTCGATGCTGCCAGGGAGAGGGACGTTTGGAGTCCCCTGCTGAAGCTGCTACCTCCGCGACCAGATTACGGATAAGCGGGAGAAGATGGATGAATGGATGGATGGGTTTTTAAAAGGTTCATTGCAGACATTTGGGGGATCGAACCCACAACCTATAGCCTGTGCAGTTTCAGTCCCCCCATTATTCGAATATTGACTCATGAGATGAGTACTTTAATCATCTCAGACGGGGTCATAACAACCACAAATGATCAATATATGTAAAAGTACATATTTTTCCTTTTTTCTCTCTCACTTATTATCATCCGATCTTATAGCCAACCCCATGGCGGTCAAACACCAATTGTTTCTAGAAGCTAAGCAGGGGTTCATCCCTGGATGGCCAGCAGGGGATTCTCAAACCCTTTGGTCTAGTGGTCAATGTGCCCCAGGACGATAGACTGCGGACTCTGTCCTGCCAAAGAGCACCGTCTTTCGGATTGAGATGTGAAACGGAAGCCCTGGGTAACCAATGATCCCTCGACACCCATTGAAAGACCTGGGGTGTGCTCACCCCAGCGTGCCCACCGTGTACTGTATGTAAAGCGCTGTGTTGAGTGCCTTGTTAAAGCACAATGTTAAAGGATCTGTCTCTAGGACAGTGCGTACCCGTTGCGGACAAGGTCATAGGAAATGTTATGGAAGTCGTGGGGTGAGGGAGACGCCACACACGTGTCCAGGAAGAGAACCAGGCTGCTGTCGGACCACCGCAGGTTCACCTGGACGTACAGGTTCTGGTTCAGGGTCACCACGTACGGAACCTGAGTCACCTGATCCAAGCAAGGAAGAAAACAAAAACACAAAACAAGAAAGGATAAGAATCTCTTCTGCCGTTTGGAAATGTAGTTTAAAATATCATTCCTATTTATTTCCAACAATTATGCTTTTATAGCTTTCTACACTCTCTCTGCACAAAAAATCTAATTAAAATCTAAAATTAACATAAAACTAAATATATATGTATATGAAATATACATCATAAAAGTTGACGTAAAATATTTTTTTATATGTATATAATATCGGGAGGGGGGGGAACAAACAAACGTGGTTGACTTCATGACACCCCCCCCCCCCGCCCCCCCTTACCTCATTTACGAAATTGCCGGAGGTGTAGAAGGCCATGCTGCCGTTGAATCTGCCCATGCCCATGATGAGGCCGCCCACCTGGGCTCGGGCGACATACACGATCTGGACCGTGGTGTCGGGCTCCATGCGGCAGTCCACGTTCAGCTTCAAGGAGGACTGACGTGTGATCAGGCCATAGTCCGACTTGTGGGCGCGCAGAGAATTGGTGTACGCGATGCTGCCGTTGTTCAGCTGTTTCAGTACAGTACAAGAACACAGTGGGATAAGAGTGACATCTTCGGTCCGTGGAAGTTGGAACGGTTGGAATTAGGTGTGTTGGAACGGTTGGAATGATGCCACTGTGTAATTACCACCGCTGTCAAAGATGGGAGGAGGTTATGTTTGTGGCCCCTGTTTGTCTGTCTGTCTGTCTGTCTTGTTTGCAAGATAACTCCAAAAGTGATGTACGGAATTTGGACAACACTTGGTGGTTACATTACCAAGGAACAGTTCATTTTGGAAAGCGATTGGATTCTTACCGTGCGTATGGTGCCACATGTGTTGATTGGGAAACTGAAGATCACTTGATATGCAGTGATTCGGGGTCTGCAGTACGGGTCATTCAGGTACAGATTGTTGCCAGCGTAGCCCATAGAGTTCAGGTAGGATTTCTCAATCGTAATGTCCATGTTGTGTCCAGAACACTCCACACGACCTGGTGGAAATTCAATGTGTATTGACCAACTCTGATTGGTGCGTGCGTTTCTCTTTTCCAATTTCTCAATCAATGTTAAAAGCATCCTTGCGAGTCGGCCAATTTCATCCTCCACCTACCTGAGCCTGATGTGAGAGAGCTTGTGAAGTTGGCGTTGAACCCCCGGCCCGACACGGAACCGTCCGTCCGGAAGAGAACGGTGATCTGAGTGGAGGAGGACTGGAAGAAGTCCTGAACCGTGTCGTTTTTTTCACACAATTTCCCCAAGAGTCGCGAGTTCACAGAGGGTCCATCGAAGACGGAGACATAGTCACAGGCACAGCAGTTTTCCAACCTACACATACCAAAGACCATCCATTCCAAGGGTCATAGTCACGCCAGAGCCAACGACTAGGCCTACTTTGACAAGTCATGAGTTGTTAAAAGGCCAGGTGTCGACCAATGTGAGACTTAATGATAATATTATTAATAATAATAATAATTTTCTACAGTGAACTCAAAGACACAGCAAAAACAATAACATAATGAAAGCATTCTCAAATTAGCAGCATGGAGAACAGTAAAAGCATGGATAGCATGAAATGATATACCACTGGGACAGGAAGCTCAAGTAGAAAGAGTTTAAACATTTAAGGCGAGTTTGAAGAAGAATGGGTTTTGAGGGAAGACTCGAAAGGAGGAGAGTGAGGTGGAGTCCCCAAGGGGTTGGGGGAGAGGGAGTTCCAGAGGGTTTGGGGACGGAGAAGGCCACCAAGGTCACCCCAGGTTCAGACATGACCAAAATGACCAAAGAAACGTAGTCCCATGACGCAAAACCTGAGCGGCCAATGTGACTCACTGGAAGTCCGTGAAGGATAGGAATATCCTATGGTTAGGCGACGCTGTCAGCTGCCAAACGCAGTAGGCGCCGTGAGGGTAGGAGCCAGGGTAGCCGGGACTGGAAAGTGATCCGGAGCCGGACAGATAGCCTCCGCAGGCATGCCCTGCAAGAGGTTCAGCATTGGGTTAAAAAGCTGTTTTTCTAAAGGAAGAAATCCAAATACTTTTTGTAGCATAATCCAAACGTTTTTGACTGGCAAAAACTGAGAGATATTGTCCCGCTGGATGGCTTCAATTTCGCTGGAAATGGATGTAATGATTTAGTTATATCATAAATTATAATGAATATCTAAATCGTCTTTATTGGTCACAAACATATACACACATGGTGAAATTAGTTTTGCTGCCTTTCACACCCATCCTAGTATTAGGAGCAGTGGGCATATATATATATATTTATATACAGTGAGGTGTTTCAGGGACTTGAACTGGCGACCTTCCTGTTCCCAAGCCAAGTCCCAACAGACTGAGCTACTGCCACCCAAACATATGACACACGCACACACGTACGTACGCACGCACGCACACACCCTCTCCCCCTGGATGGTTTTCACTTCACTGGACATGTTTATGTAATAGAATGTATACGTTTTAGTCATTTAGACCAGAGATGGTTCATTACCTGTAGTAACAACTGGTGGGTAGGCTGTAGTGGATGAACATTGAGCTGCAAGACAGATAACATTGAGTTTTTTACAATAATGCACAGAATTCAATACATACAAATCATTTAATTGAATTTGTCATGCCTCAGTTCTTACGTTGTTAAGCCTGTCATTGTGACTAACATCTCACCTTAAAAATCCACTTAAATTGATATTCTGAAAATACATTTTCACTTTGACTGTTTACTCTACTGAGGCTCATGTTATTTTCTGTAGAGCTTCAGTAGTAGACTTAACTTGTCATATTTACTATTTAACAGACACTTTTATTCAAAGTGAGTGAATTAATATACAAGTCATTAAAGGTGCAGCAGGTAAGCATGGGAGCATTTTATGGTTGTTTTGATTTTACAGGCCTTGTCACTTACAGTAGTAGTCATAGCAACAGTTGCCATAGTATTGACAGGAGGAGGAGCAGGAACAGTCGCCCATGTTACTCCCACAGTTGTAGCGACAGGAGGGTTGATCTGGGAAACAGGGAGATATCGTCTCACTGGAGGGTTTCACTTCACTGGACATGTTTATGTAATAGAATGTATACGTTTTAGTCATTTAGACCAGAGATGGTTCATTACCTGTAGTACCATCTGGTGTGGTAGTAGCAGGTTCTGTAGTGGATGAACATTGAGCTGCAAGACAGATGAAATAATTTGTTTACAATAATGCATAGAATTCAATACATACAAATCATTTAATTTAATTTGTCATGCATCAGTTCTTACGTTGTTAAGCCTGTCATTGTGACTAACCTTTCACCTTAAAAATACCTTTAAATGTATACTCTCATAATATATTTTCACTATGACTGTTTGCTCTACAGAGGTTAATGTTATTTTCTGTAGAGCTTCAGTAGTAGACTTAACTTGTCACATTTACTATTTAACAGACACTTTTATCTCAAATTAGTGAATTAATGTACAAGTCATTAAAGGTGCAGCAGGTAAGCATGGGAGCATCTTATGGTTGTTTTGATTTCACAGGCCTTGTCACTTACAGTAGTAGTCATAGCAACAGTTGCCATAGTATTGACAGGAGGAGGAGCAGGAACAGCTTCCCATGTTTCTCCCACAGTTGTAGCGACATGAGGGTTGAGCTGGGAAACAGGGAGATATCGTCTCACTGGAGGGTTTCACTTCACTGGACATGTTTATGTAATAGAATGTATACGTTTTAGTCTTTTAGACCAGAGATGGTTCATTACCTGTAGTACCATCTGGTGGGGTTGCTGTAGTGGATGGACATTGAGCTGCAAGACAGATGACATTTCGTTTTTTTACAATAATTTATAGAATTCAATACATACAAATAATTTAATTGAATTCGTCATGCATCAGTTCTTACGTTGTTAAGCCTGTCATTGTGACTAACATTTCACCTTAAAAATCCACTTAAACTGACATTCTTTAAAGACTTTTCCCTATGACTGTTTACTCTACAGAGGTTCATGTTATCTTCTGTATAGCTTACGTAGTAGACTTCACTTGTCCTATTTACTATTTAACCGTCACTTTAATTCAAAGTGAGTGAATGAATCGTTAGTCTTTAAAGGTGCTGCAGATAAGATGTAAGAGCTATTGGTTGATTGTAATTAGTTAGAAATGGCCTAGCCATCCTTCAGCTGTTAGTGAGTGAAATTCTCTGTGATCATATCTGTTTAGAGTTGACTGTGGCTTCCTCCATATGAGATTATTTACAGTGTAGAACGCTCCCTGCTCATTTCTGACCAATCAGGGCATCTCTTCCCTGATTGGTCCGGGGAATACATCCTGCCTGTCAATCACAGGTAAGTGGAACGCAACACTTTTCAATGGCAGACACTTAGGGAGGGAGGGAGAAAAGAGGGAGGGGACTTTTTTTGGGATAATTTAGCTTCAAAATCTTGCTAGTTTCTACTATATCCTCAACTCTTAAATCTTACCTACAGCAGCTTTAATGCTACATTTGAATACATTTTTTCATATAATTTTTCATACCTCAGTTCTAATGTGGTCTAGCCTGTCATTGTGACTCAATGTTCATGCGATTGCTGTAGACAAAGTAAGGGAGCATTTCATGGTTGTTTTGAATTGGCAAGACTTGTCACTTACAGTAGTAGTCATAGCAACAGTTGCCATAGTATTGACAGGAGGAGGAGCAGGAACAGCTTCCCATGTGTCTCCCACAGTTGTAGCGACAGGAGGGTTGAGCTGGGAAACAGGGAGATATCGTCTCACTGGAGGGTTTCACTTCACTGGACATGTTTATGTAATAGAATGTATACGTTTTAGTCATTTAGACCAGAGATGGTTCATTACCTGTAGTACCATCTGGTGGGGTAGTAGCAGGTTCTGTAGTGGATGAACATTGAGCTGCAAGACAGATGACATAATTGTTTTTACAATAATGCATAGATTTCAATACATACAAATAATTTAATTTAATTTGTCATGCATCAGTTCTTATGTTGTTAAGCCTGTCATTGTGACTAACCTTTGACCTTAAAAATGATTTTAAATGTATACTCTGAAAATACATTTTCCCTATGACTGTTTACTCTACAGAGGTTAATGTTATTTTCTGTATAGCTTACGTAGTAGACTTAACTTGTCCTATTTACTATTCATCAGACACTTTAATTCAAAGTGAGTGAATGAATCGTTAGTCTTTAAAGGTGCTGCAGGTAGGTTGTAAGAGCTATTGGTTGATTGTAATTAGTTAGAAATGGCCTAGCCATCCTTCAGCTGTTAGTGAGTGAAATGCTCTGTGATCATATCTGTTTAGAGTTGACTGTGGCTTCCTCCATATGAGACTATTTAGAGTGTAGAACGCTCCCTGCTCATTTCTGACCAATCAGGGAATCTCTTCCCTGATTGGTCCGAAGAATACATCCTGCCTGTCAATCGCAGGTAAGTGGAACGCAACACTTTCTCAATGGCAGAGACACTTAGGGAGGGAGGGAGCAAAAAGGGAGGGGACTTTCTTTTGGAGTTATTTAGCTTCAAAATCTTGCTAGTTTCTACTATATCCTCAACTCTTAAATCTTACCTACAGCAGCTTTAATGTTACATTTGAATACATTTTTTCATATAATTTGTCATGCCTCAGTTCTAATGTGGTCTAGCCTGTCATTGTGACTCAATGTTCATGCGATTGCTGTAGACAAAGTAAGGGAGCATTTCATGGTTGTTTTGAATTGGCAGGCCTTGTCACTTACAGTAGTAGTCATAGCAACAGTTGCCATAGTATTGACAGGAGGAGGAGCAGGAACAGCTTCCCATGTTTCTCCCACAGTTGTAGCGACAGGAGGGTTGATCTGGGAAACAGGGAGATATCGTCTCACTGGATGGTTTTCACTTCACTGGACATGTTTATGTAATAGAATGTATACGTTTTAGTCATTTAGACCAGAGATGGTTCATTACCTGTAGTAACATCTGGTGGGGTTTCTGTAGTGGATGAACATTGAGCTGCAAGACAGATGACATTGAGTTTTTTACAATAATGCATAGAATTCAATACATACAAATAATTTAATTTAATTTGTCATGCATCAGTTCTTATGTTGTTAAGCCTGTCATTGTGACTAACATTTCACCTTAAAAATCCCTTTAAATGTATACTCTGAAAATATATTTTCACTATGACTGTTTACTCTACAGAGGTTAATGTTATTTTCTGTAGAGCTTCAGTAGTAGACTTAACTTGTCACATTTACTATTTAACAGACACTTTTATCTAAAATTAGTGAATTAATGTACAAGTCATTAAAGGTGCAGCAGGTAAGCATGGGAGCATCTTATGGTTGTTTTGATTCCACAGGCCTTGTCACTTACAGTAGTAGTCATAGCAACAGTTGCCATAGTATTGACAGGAGGAGGAGCAGGAACAGCTTCCCATGTGTCTCCCACAGTAGTAGCGACAGGAGGGTTGAGCTGGGAAACAGGGAGATATCGTCTCACTGGAGGGTTTCACTTCACTGGACATGTTTATGTAATAGAATGTATACGTTTTAGTAATTTAGACCAGAGATGGTTCATTACCTGTAGTACCATCTGGTGGGGTAGTAGCAGGTTCTGTAGTGGATGAACATTGAGCTGCAAGACAGATGACATTGTTTTTACAATAATGCATAGATTTCAATACATACAAATAATTTAATTGAATTTGTCATGCATCAGTTCTTATGTTGTTAAGCCTGTCATTGTGACTAACCTTTGACCTTAAAAATTATTTAAATGTATACTCTGAAAATACATTTTCCCTATGACTGTTTACTCTACAGAGGTTAATGTTATTTTCTGTAGAGCTTCAGTAGTAGACTTAACTTGTCACTATTTACTATTCAACAGACACTTTATTCAAAGTGAGTGAATGAATGTACAGTCATTAAAGGTGCAGCAGGTAAGCATGGGAGCATCTTATGGTTGTTTTGATTCCACAGGCCTTGTCACTTACAGTAGTAGTCATAGCAACAGTTGCCATAGTATTGACAGGAGGAGGAGCAGGAACAGCTTCCCATGTGTCTCCCACAGTTGTAGCGACAGGAGGGTTGAGCTGGGAAACAGGGAGATATCGTCTCACTGGAGGGTTTCACTTCACTGGACATGTTTATGTAATAGAATGTATACGTTTTAGTCATTTAGACCAGAGATGGTTCATTACCTGTAGTACCATCTGGTGGGGTAGTAGCAGTTCTGTAGTGGATGAACATTGAGCTGCAAGACAGATGACATTGTTTTTACAATAATGCATAGAATTCAATACATACAAATAATTTAATTGAATTTGTCATGCATCAGTTCTTACGTTGTTAAGCCTGTCATTGTGACTAACATTTCACCTTAAAAATCCACTTAAATGTATACTCTGAAAATACATTTTCCCTATGACTGTTTACTCTACAGAGGTTAATGTTATCTTCTGTATAGCTTACGTAGTAGACTTAACTTGTCCTATTTACTATTTAACAGACACTTTAATTCAAAGTGAGTGAATGAATCGTTAGTCTTTAAAGGTGCTGCAGGTAGGTTGTAAGAGCTATTGGTTGATTGTAATTAGTTAGAAATGGCCTAGCCATCCTTCAGCTGTTAGTGAGTGAAATGCTCTGTGATCATATCTGTTTAGAGTTGACTGTGGCTTCCTCCATATGAGACTATTTAGAGTGTAGAACGCTCCCTGCTCATTTCTGACCAATCAGGGCATCTCTTCCCTGATTGGTCCGAAGAATACATCCTGCCTGTCAATCGCAGGTAAGTGGAACGCAACACTTTCTCAATGGCAGAGACACTTAGGGAGGGAGGGAGCATAAAGGGAGGGGACTTTCTTTTGGAGTTATTTAGCTTCAAAATCTTGCTAGTTTCTACTATATCCTCAACTCTTAAATCTTACCTACAGCAGCTTTAATGCTACATTTGAATACATTTTTTCATATAATTTGTCATGCCTCAGTTCTAATGTGGTCTAGCCTGTCATTGTGACTCAATGTTCATGCGATTGCTGTAGACAAAGTAAGGGAGCATTTCATGGTTGTTTTGAATTCGCAGGCCTTGTCACTTACAGTAGTAGTCATAGCAACAGTTGCCATAGTATTGACAGGAGGAGGAGCAGGAACAGTCGCCCATGTTACTCCCACAGTTGTAGCGACAGGAGGGTTGAGCTGGGAAACAGGGAGATATCGTCTCACTGGAGGGTTTCACTTCACTGGACATGTTTATGTAATAGAATGTATACGTTTTAGTCATTTAGACCAGAGATGGTTCATTACCTGTAGTAACATCTGGTGTGGTAGTAGCAGGTTCTGTAGTGGATGAACATTGAGCTGCAAGACAGATGACATAATTTGTTTACAATAATGCATACAATTCAATACATACAAATAATTTAATTTAATTTGTCATGCATCAGTTCTTATGTTGTTAAGCCTGTCATTGTGACTAACATTTCACCTTAAAAATCCCTTTAAATGTATACTCTGAAAATACATTTTCACTTTGACTGTTTACTCTACAGAGGTTCATGTTATCTTCTGTAGAGCTTCAGTAGTAGACTTAACTTGTCATATTTACTATTTAACAGACACTATTATTCAAAGTGAGTGAATTAATGTACAAGTCATTAAAGGTGCAGCAGGTAAGCATGGGAGCATCTTATGGTTGTTTTGATTTCACAGGCCTTGTCACTTACAGTAGTAGTCATAGCAACAGTTGCCATAGTATTGACAGGAGGAGGAGCAGGAACAGTCGCCCATGTTACTCCCACAGTTGTAGCGACAGGAGGGTTGAGCTGGGAAACAGGGAGATATCGTCTCACTGGAGGGTTTCACTTCACTGGACATGTTTATGTAATAGAATGTATACGTTTTAGTCATTTAGACCAGAGATGGTTCATTACCTGTAGTAACATCTGGTGGGGTAGTAGCAGGTTCTGTAGTGGATGAACATTGAGCTGCAAGACAGATGACATAATTTGTTTACAATAATGCATAGAATTTAATACATACAAATAATTTAATTTAATTTGTCATGCATCAGTTCTTACGTTGTTAAGCCTGTCATTGTGACTAACATTTCACCTTAAAAATCCCTTTAAATGTATACTCTCAAAATACATTTTCACTATGACTGTTTGCTCTACAGAGGTTAATGTTATTTTCTGTAGAGCTTCAGTAGTAGACTTAACTTGTCATATTTACTATTTAACAGATGCTTTTATCTCAAATGAGTGAATTAATGTACAAGTCATTAAAGGTGCAGCAGGTAAGCATGGGAGCATCTTATGGTTGTTTTGATTTTACAGGCCTTGTCACTTACAGTAGTAGTCATAGCAACAGTTGCCATAGTATTGACAGGAGGAGGAGCAGGAACAGCTTCCCATGTGTCTCCCACAGTTGTAGCGACAGGAGGGTTGAGCTGGGAAACAGGGAGATATCGTCTCACTGGATGGTTTTCACTTCACTGGACATGTTTATGTAATATAATGTATACGTTTTAGTCATTTAGACAAGAGATGGTTCATTACCTGTAGTAACATCTGGTGGGGTAGTAGCAGGTTCTGTAGTGGATGAACATTGAGCTGCAAGACAGATGACATTGAGTTTTTTACAATAATGCATAGAATTCAATACATACAAATAATTTAATTTAATTTGTCATGCTTCAGTTCTTACGTTGTTAAGCCTGTCATTGTGACTAACATTTCACCTTAAAAATCCCTTTAAATGTATACTCTGAAAATACATTTTCACTTTGACTGTTTACTCTACAGAGGTTCATGTTATCTTCTGTAGAGCTTCAGTAGTAGACTTAACTTGTCATATTTACTATTTAACAGACACTATTATTCAAAGTGAGTGAATTAATGTACAAGTCATTAAAGGTGCAGCAGGTAAGCATGGGAGCATCTTATGGTTGTTTTGATTTCACAGGCCTTGTCACTTACAGTAGTAGTCATAGCAACAGTTGCCATAGTATTGACAGGAGGAGGAGCAGGAACAGTCGCCCATGTTACTCCCACAGTTGTAGCGACAGGAGGGTTGAGCTGGGAAACAGGGAGATATCGTCTCACTGGAGGGTTTCACTTCACTGGACATGTTTATGTAATAGAATGTATACGTTTTAGTCATTTAGACCAGAGATGGTTCATTACCTGTAGTAACATCTGGTGTGGTAGTAGCAGGTTCTGTAGTGGATGAACATTGAGCTGCAAGACAGATGACATAATTTGTTTACAATAATGCATAGAATTCAATACATACAAATAATTTAATTTAATTTGTCATGCATCAGTTCTTACGTTGTTAAGCCTGTCATTGTGACTAACATTTCACCTTAAAAATCCCTTTAAATGTATACTCTGAAAATACATTTTCACTTTGACTGTTTACTCTACAGAGGTTCATGTTATCTTCTGTAGAGCTTCAGTAGTAGACTTAACTTGTCATATTTACTATTTAACAGACACTATTATTCAAAGTGAGTGAATTAATGTACAAGTCATTAAAGGTGCAGCAGGTAAGCATGGGAGCATCTTATGGTTGTTTTGATTTCACAGGCCTTGTCACTTACAGTAGTAGTCATAGCAACAGTTGCCATAGTATTGACAGGAGGAGGAGCAGGAACAGTTCCCATGTTACTCCCACAGTTGTAGCGACAGGAGGGTTGAGCTGGGAAACAGGGAGATATCGTCTCACTGGAGGGTTTTCACTTCACTGGACATGTTTATGTAATATAATGTATACGTTTTAGTCATTTAGACCAGAGATGGTTCATTACCTGTAGTAACATCTGGTGGGGTAGTAGCAGGTTCTGTAGTGGATGAACATTGAGCTGCAAGACAGATGACATTGAGTTTTTTACAATAATGCATAGAATTCAATACATACAAATAATTTAATTTAATTTGTCATGCTTCAGTTCTTACGTTGTTAAGCCTGTCATTGTGACTAACATTTCACCTTAAAAATCCCTTTAAATGTATACTCTGAAAATACATTTTCACTTTGACTGTTTACTCTACAGAGGTTCATGTTATCTTCTGTAGAGCTTCAGTAGTAGACTTAACTTGTCATATTTACTATTTAACAGACACTATTATTCAAAGTGAGTGAATTAATGTACAAGTCATTAAAGGTGCAGCAGGTAAGCATGGGAGCATCTTATGGTTGTTTTGATTTCACAGGCCTTGTCACTTACAGTAGTAGTCATAGCAACAGTTGCCATAGTATTGACAGGAGGAGGAGCAGGAACAGCTTCCCATGTTACTCCCACAGTTGTAGCGACAGGAGGGTTGAGCTGGGAAACAGGGAGATATCGTCTCACTGGAGGGTTTCACTTCACTGGACATGTTTATGTAATAGAATGTATACGTTTTAGTCATTTAGACCAGAGATGGTTCATTACCTGTAGTACCATCTGGTGGGGTAGTAGCAGGTTCTGTAGTGGATGAACATTGAGCTGCAAGACAGATGACATTGAGTTTTTACAATAATGCATAGATTTCAATACATATAAATAATTTAATTTAATTTGTCATGCATCAGTTCTTACGTTGTTAAGCCTGTCATTGTGACTAACCTTTCACCTTAAAAATTCCTTTAAATGTATACTCTGAAAATACATTTTCCCTATGACTGTTTACTCTACAGAGGTTAATGTTATTTTCTGTATAGCTTACGTAGTAGACTTAACTTGTCCTATTTACTATTCATCAGACACTTTAATTCAAAGTGAGTGAATGAATCGTTAGTCTTTAAAGGTGCTGCAGGTAAGTTGTAAGAGCTATTGGTTGATTGTAATTAGTTAGAAATGGCCTAGCCATCCTTCAGCTGTTAGTGAGTGAAATGCTCTGTGATCATATCTGTTTAGAGTTGACTGTGGCTTCCTCCATATGAGACTATTTAGAGTGTAGAACGCTCCCTGCTCATTTCTGACCAATCAGGGCATCTCTTCCCTGATTAGTCCGAGGAATACATCCTGCCTGTCAATCACAGGTAAGTGGAACGCAACACTTTCTCAATGGCAGAGACACTTAGGGAGGGAGGGCGCAAAAAGGGAGGGGACTTTAGTTATTTAGCTACATTTTTTTGCTAGTTTCTACTATATCCTCAACTCTTAAATCTTACCTACAGCAGCTTTAATGCTACATTTGAATACATTTTTTCATATATTTTTTCATGACTCAGTTCTAATGTGGTCTAGCTGTCATTGTGACTCAATGTTCATGCGATTGCTGTAGACAAAGTAAGGGAGCATTTTAGGGTTGTTTTGATTTCACAGGCCTTGTCACTTACAGTAGTAGTCATAGCAACAGTTGCCATAGTATCGACAGGAGGAAGAGCAGGAACAGCTTCCCATGTCTCTCCCACAGTTGTAGCGACAGGAGGGTTGAGCTGGGAAACGGGGAGATATCGTCTCACTGGATAGTTTCATTTAACTTCCGGTTTACTACAGTACTACAATACCATGATAAGGAATAGGGAAAATATTTCATATTTCCCTATAAATAAATAATTAACATCAGCTATTTTGATTGCCTGGGCGCTGTATAAATAGCTGCTCAATGCTCCTAATACTAGGATGGGTTAAATGCAGAAAACACATTTCACTGTATGTCTGTACATGTATGTGACCAATAAAGAGGATTCAATCCTCCAGATTTAGATTTAGATTTGATATATGGACTGCCAAAATACAAATGTCCCCATTTTGCATTTCAAAAATCTGGTCACTTTATGATACTGAAGGTGCATCATCTACTGTATACAGTTTGCATTATTACTATTAGAACATATACATGGATGCAGCATTACACAAGGCTTTATCAAGCACTTGTGAATATTGAACCAGAGAACAAATCTCATTGTAATTGCCCCTATGTCTGTAAATGTTATTATGTATGATCTTACATGCGTGGACCCCAGGGGGTCCCAAGAGTCAACCACTGACTATGACATCTTTCTGATCTTGTGAAAGCAACAAGTACGTGAAACCAGTGAGACACATCCAGTCGTTCAGGAAATGCTAACCCATGTGTTTTTTCCCCATATAAGCCCTGTGTTTCATACACTCTCAGGCGCTGCTTCAGCAGACTCATTTGCACTCTGCATGAACGGAGACTTCTATGCATAGAATACAATTCTCCTTAAAGACATTTACTTTTTCCTTCAATTAAGTTCCTTCAATTTAACACTATATACACTATACTATGTACTATACATATACTATCCAACCCTTTACTATGGAAATACTGTACACCATAAAAAGAACAATAAAAAACAATAAAGTGACTGATGGATGATGAGTTGAATTGTGCAAAGAGCATTTAAAGAGCATTTTAAAGTGTCAGTAGTGCAGCAGCATCAGGAATACAGTGCAGAACAGTGCAGAACAGTGCAGTAATTGTAATGAGACCAGAAAGTAGAGAGAATGTAGTGCAAAGAAGTGGTACAGTACCTGGTGTTGTGTAATAACCTAACAGGAGTAGAGACAAACAAAATATATAACAAAATATATAAGTTCGATTTTTCACACAAGGTGCAAGTAACAATTTACAATGTAAGGTGAGAAATACACTTAAGTTAAAAAAATCCAACTAGCACTACTACTAATGATAAGCACTATCATTATCATACAAAAACGGCAACCTCAATACGTGTAATATTAATTCGTACCTTGAGCACAATGTGAGAACATCACACTGCATAGGACCAGGAATCCCAGAGTCTCCATGTTCTCGCCGCTTTGCTTCACAATGTTGTGTCCCGTTGCGAAAAGTGATGGCTTTCATACCCATCGATTTACATGACGACTTCCTTATAACAGCCATAAATTGTGCAAAACAATATATCATATTGTAACTAATGGCTCTGAGAAAAATGCAACCTGGCGGGTGTGTGCACATGCAATAATTTGCACCTGCAAGGGATTTGCTTAGGGAAATATATATAGGACGATGGACATTTCTAAGTACTATTAACAGATCCATAAAAGACATGTTCATGAGGCGGGTCGGGTTGGAGGAAGGGCATGGCACCAGGTATATTGTGGCTCGATCCTTAAAAGAATAAACATTTCCCCCAAAGTCCCCTAAAGTACCTCATACACACCTAGCCATTTGTAACAACTACAGTTTATATGAGCCCCTATTATTACTTGTACTGCAATTTAGTGGAATTCTTAGACATTGTAAAACAATATCAATATATCAATGTGTACATCTAATCTGTGCTCCTTTTCAATGTGTCTTGTCTTTTAAAGGGCTCAGGGTTAGGGTAAGTGGTCATCTTTACCCCCACCATGTTTGTTTGTCTGTCTGTTTGTCTGTTAGCAAGATAATTCCAAAAGTGATGTACGGTATTAGACTAAATCGGATCCAAATCCGTATATCAGAGCGGAGGTATGCGCTCTACCGAGTGCCCTGAGTGGGCCTATTTGTGAGAGAGTTTGTGGTTGTAGATGAATAAAGCAGATGGGACATGCTACCGCTCCTCCGGAGTGTGTGATGGTGGCTGGATTAACCTGTAGGCCTTGATTACCAAGGACCCACAGGTGTGCAGCCTCACCCAACCCAGGAGTCTAACCAGTCTGACTCGGGCCAGATGGCGCATTAAACCAGCCTTTTTCATGGTTCCAGCATCAAGCACAAAAATGCTCAAATTCACAAACAAACCCCAGAAAGGAGAAGATTTGTGTATTTGTGCTGTGAAACCCGCCTCTGCCCCTGGGGGAGGGCAAAGAATGGAAACCTTCAAAGTGCACATGTCTTTGCAGTGAACATTACATCAAAGGTTAGCTAAACACTGAGTATTTTAATTGTATTTTTATTCATATATTTATGTAATTGTTCTGACATGGTTCGTTTTTCATGGACCGATAAAAACCACTTCAGTGGCCTTGACGTTATGTTTGTTAACAGCAGTTGTTGGAGGGATGGAGGGGTTTACCAGTCTGAATTACTGTATATCACAAGTGTTACTTTTAACTTGTATGTTAACCTAGCAATCAGGACAACTTGAAACGTGTTATATTGTAATTATACTAGGGCCACCGCAATATGTTAGAAAACTATTTTATATGGCAAAAATGTTTAATTTAGTTTAGTTTTAGTAATTTAATATTTTTGTATATTATTATTTGTGTCGTGAGGATTGCTACACAATTCTGGTGTACTTGTACAATGACAATAAAGACAATACTGTACCATCAGCAATATTCTTATTTCGACAAACAGAATAAAAAATAAATAGATTCTCCACAATAGATATATGTACACATCGCCAAAGAGAAGCTCTGGCAGGGATGCTGCCATTTTTAGTGATTGAAAAACTGCAGCGGGTGCTGTGTGTGTGTGTGTGTGTGTGTGTGTGTGTTGTTGATCATATATATTGATCACAAGTGCCCAAAACGTACAGTTTGCTCACATATCTTTGTTTTTCGTCTTTGGCGAGGTCATTTTAATAGTGGTGGCTTGAAACGGATGGGAAATTGACAGGCCTGTGCTTCAGTTCTGTCCAATGAACTGCAGTTCTGAATGATGCCCCTCCAGGGCTCTCCGCCAGTCACATGTCTGAAAACTACGAATTGGTCAAGAAGCATTCTTACATGGTTAAGAAGATGCTGCTTTATGGGAACATACACAATACATCAAACACATCCTCTGTATTGAACATAGTGTATTGTGTGTAATGCAGCCTCGTTTACAGGCATGTAATTGGACGGTTGTTAGTCCCTGTGCGGACCCCTGAAGTGACCGTGTACTGCGCATGACTGTAATAAACTCTCTGCCCTCCGACGCGACCCTGAGTGGATGTGTGTTTCTTGTGCCAAGACAAATCCGCTGATGAATGGATAACGTAACACTCTGGAATAAAACCAAGGACAATACGTGCACAAAGTACATTGCCAGAAAACATGTCTATTTGTGAGTCTGTCCTTTTAAAAGTCCCAGGAATACAATTGTGAGGCAGTAATGATAAGATATGTTTTGAGAGGAATGGTCCTTAGCACAACAGCCACCTCAGAATGTTTCTCTTGTAAGTTTATACACAAAATTGTATTAATTATTTGTCATCAAAGCATTCAAACATATGTTGCAATGGGTATACTCGCATATGCTGGCTAATCACTAGAAGTGCACAATATTGTGCCAAGTGCACACAACATCAAATGTGTGTGATAGTGTCTTGACACACCATGTGACCCTTAACAAACTAAACTCATAGATTTATTATTTAGGAGTCATAACTTAACTACCTTAACAATACGCAAACACAGATGACAGTGGAGTACACGGCATAATAAAGCATCTCATTTGGATGGGAAAATCTAGACTACCAAGCCTTGTTTATTCAGCTGGCAGTGAGGGATGTTATATTGCGGTACATCCTGGATAATAACCGCATTTTATGCTATTTTGAATGCATTCTTAGGGGGACAAAGAATCCAAAAATATGTGTGTGTCTATATCTGTATGAGATGTGTCTACGTTCCGTTCGTTCAGGTCTTCAAATGTAACCCTTGTGTGTAGCATGTAGTCGAGTTCTAAGAACAATTGCACACACACACACACAGCACATTGAAAAGAAAAAATACAACCTAAAAAAACACAGAATTGCACGTTCGCCGTGTGATGACATTTTAAATGACTCACAAACAAACAAGCTCACCTGTCCCCCCCCCCCCCACACACACACACACACACACACACACACACACACCCCCCATCCGGGATGGACTTGCGTCATGCTCTTAAATCAACACACAACGATTGTGTGTTTATTTGTGTGTGTGGCCAGGGGAGAGGGGGGGGGGGGTTCCTGCTTTCCTCACTGACCCATTTATCTAATGGGGGGGGCTGGTGGGGGGTCTGGGGGGCCCAAAGCAGTACAAAGCACCCCTGTGAGTCATGGCAGCAGTGTGTCGTCCCCCCTGACTCAATTCCGTGGGGGTTAATCAGTAACCCAGAGAGGGGAGAGAGTGGGGAGAGTGGGCGTATCTGGCTGTGTTTAAAGCAAGGGGCAAGGAGCACTCTTTCACCACATCGACAGCAGCAGCAGCAGCAGCAGCAGCAGCAGCAGCAGCAGCAGCACACACGGTAAGAGAGCATGTTTTTGTTTGACCTCGGTGATCGCTGATCGATAGACGTAGGCATATCGGCCGTTATTGACCGTGGCAATGCCCTGAAGTTCGTGTGCACGACTGCAGAGCCTTGCTGCTGCTGCTGTTTGTTCATCTTCTTCAGGAGTCCATGGGTTCACTATCCTCAGTGACTTGAATCCAGCTCAAACACGAAGGCCCCCGGGTTTCGTAGGTAAAAGGGCACGTCCGAGCAACTCATTGAAATCAGTTTTTAATCAAATAGGCCTAATACTTTTTTTCCTGTGAAAAGTAACAAGGCTACATATTGACACCCCCCCCCCCCAGAAATGTGTTGCAGCTGAAAATGAAAGTGATCTTGATTTAAATTAAATACTGAATGCAGACAAAACCCGCCACACACACACACACACACACACACACACACACACACACACACACACACACACACACACACACACACACACAGTTCTGGCGTTCCCGGCGGCTGTCTATGGCTAAACCCTGCCTTCATTCATTGTTCAGCAGGAGCGACCACACACAATAGAGAATGAATCAATCACTGACATGCGGCTCTTTTCTGAATGTTCAGCTAATCCTAGTAAATCCTAGAAAACCAGATTTAACCAGATTTTGACCGGTGCCACGAACAACAGCGGTGTTCCGTTTTGTTACCCACACAAATACCCACAAGCAAGCTTGGCTGAAATAATAATAACCGTTGTCCGGTTATGCTCGAAGGGCTTGTGATTTAATCAATAACACAAAGGTCTACATGTCTTCCTCCACAGATACAATTCACACTTGAAGCTTGTTGGACTACCAGAAGAAAAAAAGAAAGAATATGCTACAACCGTCATCCCGGTCTCTCCCCCTGGCGGCGGTCCTGCTCCTGGGCTGCTGCCTGGCCTCGCAGGCCAACCGCGTCTACGTGCACCCCTTCTACCTCTTCGCCGCCGAGAACGTGAGCTGCGAGACGCTGCAGACCGACGCCGCCAAGCCCCTGCGGACCCTGGCAGTGGCGTCGCTCGACGCCGCCGTGCTGGCGCCCGACGCCAGGGACCCGGTGGAGGACGCCGCCCGGCAGAACGTCACCCAGCAGACCGCCGTCCTGGCCGAGCTGCTCAACTCGCTGGGCATCCGGATGTACCAGACGCTCAGCGCCCAGCAGGGGTCCACCAACACCCTTCTGTCCCCCGTCAACACCTACGGCTCGCTGGTCACCTTCTACCTGGGTGCCTCCAAGAAGACGGCCGGCTCGTACCAGGTGGGGGACGGGTTTGTCCTGGTCGTGGCTGTGGTTGTGGTTGTTGAGGGTGGTTGTGGTTTTCCCCTTTCAGAGTGGTTGTTGGCGTGATGGCGAATCCGAGGACGTGTATTGAAATGTTGAATTATTTGAATGATTGAGCATTGAGGAGTGTGTGTGGTTGGTGGCTGGTTTAAGCAACCTGAGTTGGCCTGAATGGCACACCTGTGGGTCATTGTTAAACAGCCACCACCACACACACTCGAGGGAGAGCTCTAGCATGTACCATCTGCTCCGTTCACAACGATTCAAACTCTTGCAATAAACCGGATTCCTCATCACCCTGAGTCCTAGCCTTCGGGAGGAGCCCTCAAGTAGACATTTTAAATGGCTGGTGGCATTGTCTTCTGCTACACTGACGCCTGAACAGACCTTGCAGACAAGGACACAGGGTGATGAGGAATCTGGTTTATTGCAAGAGCTTCAATCATGGTGAACAGAGCAGATGGTACATGCTAGAGCTCTTCTCCTCAATGTGTGTGATGGTGGCTGCTTTAACCTGTGGGCCTTGATTAACAATGACCCTCAGGTGTGAAGCCTCACCAATCAGCCAATCAGTCCAACTCAGGCTGCTCAAACCAGCCACACAAACAAGCATAAAATCAATGAAATAAATAAAACAGATAAAAGGAAAATAATGATTTGATGCCGATGGTTGTGATGATGAAGACGATGGTGATGATGAGGAAGGTGGACTAAAACGGAACCCTGTTCCTCTTCTCCCCCCCCACCAGCTCCTGTTGGGCTTGAACAGAGACACGGACCAGGAGGACTGCGTGTCCCTGGTGGACGGACACAAGGTGCTGAAGACCCTCCAGAGCATCAACTCGCTCGTGGACGACGGGCCGAAGGACGAGATCGTCACCCGGGTGTGGGCCTTCGCGCCCCAGGGAGCCCGTCTCTCGGAGGACTTCGTCCAAGGCACGCAGGACTTTTCCGACGCGTCGTTCACCCGCGCCGTGGACTTTTCCCGGGTGGAGGAGGCCCAGGGGCTGGTGAACGGCTTTGTGGAGAGGACCTCTGAGGGGAGGGTGAAAGACCTCTTCAAAGACCTCCGCCCCGACGCCAACCTCCTCTTCATGAGCTCCTTTATTTTTAAAGGTTGGTTGGTTGTTGTTTTTTAAAGGGTCGGCTCTCTTCTGTCTCTTCCAGACAAGAGATACATATGCTATACGATGGTAACGCTTGCTTAGGCCTTATAGTCACCATGGCAATTATGTTGTTTCAGTGCGTTTCCATTCAATAGGTTGTCCTTTTAAGCCGTCACATCACGCAAAATCTGCACAGCATCAACGATAAGCCATAGCACCGAAACCACAACGCCTGGCTGTATCCCCCTCCCTCTGTCTGTTTAGGAAACTGGAAGACAGCCTTCCAACCAGAGAGGACCTCACTGCAGGAGTTCCACGTGGACGACAACACCACCGTCACGGTGCCGCTGATGACTCACACCGGCCCGTACCACTACTTCAACGACAAGGTAGTCATTGGGCAGCAGTATAGCTCAGGAGGTAGAGCGGTCGCCCTCATAACCGGAAGGCTGCTGGTTCGATTCCCCCTTAGGCTCTTCCTAGCAAAAAACTGTCAAAGGTGTCCGTAAGCACCCTAACCGCTCCTGACGTGACGGGGCTGTCTCCTTGCATGTCCTTGCATGTCTCCTTGCTGTCTCATACACACATTCATCCACCGACGGCTGACGAGGTCAGCCGTCGGTGGATGAATGTGTGTATGAATGGGTGAATGTGAGGCATGACTTGACTTATAAAAGGCAGTCCATCCAACATGTCGCCGACTAGAGACGCTGCTGTCGTTTTTAATTTCGGAATTTGAGCAGTTCAATTGTGGGAACGATGCGTTTTCTATTTACCATGAAGGTGAGGAGATGCACAGTCGTGAAGCTGCCTTTGAGTAAGCGCTCCTATATGCTGCTGGTCCTGCCCAACGAAGGGATCAAGCTCAAAGACATCGAAGGAAAACTTCGCTCTGATGTCATCGCCGATTGGCACCAGTACCTCCAGGAAGGGTGAGGTTTTTAGTCCCAAATCCCTGATCCAATATCTATAAGCTTATGAAATACATTATATATTCGATTGGGTGTGTGTATTTAAGCTAATCCAACTAATAAAAAAATAGACATATTCATATTCAAATCAGTCATGTTTTGAGCCAAAAAAATATCCTTGGATACAAATCCTGGCTCTAATAATACACATTTAAATGAGCGTTGGATTTCAGTTTCTACTGGCACTGTTGCTCGCATGCATTACTTAATTCGGTCACAAAATCCCTAAGTATTTGTCAATAAGCCCTTCAGTCAATATCACCGACGTTGGACCATATCATATCCATATATCGATATCCGTTGGTATTTTTTAGTTGAATTACCTTTCAGCAAAAATCCCTCAACCGCCTTGTTCCGTTTGTCGTTTGTTGTCGTCGTTCTCCGAGAAGTCAGTTGGAACTGTCGCTGCCCAAGTTCTCCATGTCATCCGTGACGGACCTGCGCCAGCTGCTCGCCAACATGGCTGCCGAGGTAGAGGAAAGACTCCTGGGCTCCGAAGCAGAGTTTGACCGACTCAGCGGCAGCAAACCCTTCACAATAGATAAGGTGAGCTGGAGCACATGGGATTCAGTATTTTACTCAGGACTTTACTACTTTTCAAAAAAAATGGAGGAACTTAATAAAGTGCCTTCCATCCAGAATTATGAAATTACCCAAATTATAAAAACAAAATAAAATCCCATCTTTGACATTCTGTACACCTGCACTTTGCATCATACTTTTTTTTCTAAACGTTCTTTCTTCCAAGTTATTTTTTATGGTGTTTTTGCTGAACCATGTCGAAAGATGATTTTCTGAAAATCCTGCTAATGGCCAATTAAAAAAATACTAATATGCCAATATGTACTATAATGCAATGCTACAATAGGCGACACAGCAGTTACTAGACTCACAAAACAACCATACGCACGCACCATACATATTTACATCAAGCACGTGTGGCTGACAGTTGGTCTTCCCTTCCCTTCCCCCCCGGCCAGGTTTTCAACCAGGTGCAGTTTGAGATGTCAGAGGAAGGTTCAGAGCATCAGGACAAGGGCCTGGAAGCAGGCGTGCCCCTGAAGCTGACCATCAATAGGCCTTTCTTCTTCTCCATCACAGAGGGACATTCTAATGCCATCCTCATGCTGGGGAAGATCACCAATCCTACACTTTAGGAAGTGATTAGAAAAAGGGGCCCGAGAGTAGCTTAGTATTACCAAGTATTATCCTAAGTATTATAACGGCCCCAAAAATGTGGTACCGTTCACCGAAAATATGACTGAACCACTGACAAGCAGTACTTCCTTGTGTGTGTGTGTCTCTCTCTCTCTCTCGCTCTCTCTCTCTCGCTCTCTGCCTATTACTCTTGTGAGATCTTGTGAGGTGCATGAGGCGATGAAGCACAATTAGTATGATCTATGATCTACTTGATTCATTTTGAATACATCCCCCTCATCGTCATCTAGTTATCGTTCCGTTAAAACGATGTGGATATTTGAACCTTGTATCAGTATTCATCAATACTAGTGCATGTGAAATCGGGTGTGGTAAATTCAAGGAGCGAAAAAAACATCTCTTCTGTACTATACATTCTTCCCGTTATATATTTTGCAGTGTTCTGTACAGTATGTGATTTTAAAGTAGGTCCAGTAGAATCCCGTTCTCTGTGATGAATGTTTGATGTCGTTGTATATCATGTTATAGAGTATATTTTTGTTTGTTTACAATTCATGATTGTTGAAATAAAGTTTTTTTTCTCAATATAATTACGTTGTACGTGGTGCTATGTGTTTCACATAATACATCCTCTTTACCCTTGGATACAATGCTTTTTCCATTCTTCCACGAGATATATAGAGATACAGCTATAAAGAGATATAGATATATAGAGATTCAAGATAACTTTATTTATCCCGAGGGAAATTAAGGATATAGTAATATAGATCTATATCTATATATATTTTTTCTTTATTAGGTACACCTGATAAACTGCTCATTAACACAAATATCTAATCAGCCAATCATGTGGCAGCAACTCAATGAATGAAGGCATGTAGACAGGATGATGACAAGATGATGAAGTTCATCGAAGCAGGCTTCAGAACGGCCAAGAACGGTGATTTAAGTGACTTTGAATGTGGCATGGTTGTTGGTGCCAGACGGACCAGTTTGAGTATTTTCACAAACTGCTGATCTACTGGGATGTTCACACACTACCATTTCTAGGGTTTACACAGAAGGGTCCGAAGAAGAGAAACTGTGAAGAGAATTGTGTTATTCATCTTGTTAATATGAATACTTGTGAACTGCTCTATTTTTATGTTTGCGTACCTCAGTGTTATGCTATTGTCTGCTTCAACTAATGTACTCCTTGTAAGTCGCTTTGGATAAAAGCGTCTGCCAAATGCCCTAAATGTAAATGTAAATGTAAATGTAAACAAATGTTTTTTGCACATTTAGTTGGACTAGCGCTGCCAGTAGCGCTGCCACTTTGTAGCAATTATCTACACACACACACACACACACACATATCCAACGTCTTGATATTCGATTTATTATCAACGTAAATAGCATTATTATTTTAAAAAAATGTACATTATTCACAGCACATTGTCTATATTTACAGCACGTTGACATATAATGTATAATATAAGGTTTGGAATTATTAAAACAGACTATATCCAATGGCCAATAATACAAGTCACGAGAATCCTTAGTGCCATCATAAAAATGACTTGCATGTCCGGCAACTATGTTATATAACCTTTATCAACCCCAGTCACACACACACACATGTATTGGCTATTTAATTAGTTTCCATTTCCTAAAGAGTCTCCCAAACGCTCAAGCTTTCCTGGCACTAAGCAGCAGTATCTCGACAGCCAGGAGAAGGTCTCAACTAGAATGTAACATAATTTCTTTCTTTCTTTTTCTTCAAACAAAAAACATTGCATACATTTCAGTTAATGAAATCCAGGTTCCCCTTGTTAATCAATGGATCATTTGCCCTTTCCGCAAAGTGAGACGACAGTGTTGTGTGCAAGTCCAGCCCATCGGTGGAGCGACTGCGCCATGTGCTTCACGCACATGGCGGACTCCAACGGACTGGAGATGGTCGTCTAGATCTTGTTCGCCCCCCGAGTGTGACGTGGAAGGTGGCTTTGCTATTGATTTTTTCCCCACACGTGGCATGGGTTTGGGGCCTCTATTGGTTCTGTTCAGCCAGGTCCCGGGCCTCCTGAACCAGCTCGGTCAGCGTGGAGAACATGGAGATTTGAGACGGCTGTAAACCCATCTTCTCCATCTGCGTGGGGAAGACGCATCCGTCAGAACAAAACGCCTTACTCTAACACAACATGGTAAATGTTATATAGCGCTTTTATCCAAAGCGCTTTACAAGTCATGCCTCACATTCTTACACACACTCGATCGGCGAAGGAGACAGACAGGAGCAGTAAGGGTGTCTCGCTCAAGGACACCGACAGTTTTTGCCGGGGGATGGAACCAGCAACCTTCCGGTTGTGAGGCGACTGCTGTACCTCCTGAGCTACTGCAGCCCAACATCACATCACATAACATAAACATAACCCTAACCCTTATGCAGTGGGTTTGGGCTGCTGGATAGCTCAGTCTGTTGGGACTTGGGGCTTGGGAAGAGGAAGGTTGCCGGTTCAAGTCCCCGAAACACCTGGGCACTGCGGAGGTGCCCTTAAGCAAGGCACCAGACCCCAAAGAGAATTCAATCCTCAAGATTTTGGTTTTGATAACTCAACTATTTCTGATGTAGTTACTACATTATTACATATTATTACATCACAAAGAGTCAATTAAAGAGTTTAAAATCACACACAGGGTTCTACTTTGGCAACCGCCAGACCTATATACATGTGAACTGCTTGACCACCATTGTACTCCCGCAGTACTTCTGATGCATTTTATAAATTGCATTTTTATTTATATATTTAACTTTATACAGTTTTGTACTTTTAATTTGTTTATTTTCTTTTTTTAACTTATTGTATTCTATTCTGTTTTTATTCTATTTTTATCTTATTTTTATAACTGCTGTCTGTCGTCGGGTATTGCACATAAGATTTTCACACCACTGCTTTATACTTGTGTAAACTGTGAAGTGACAATAAACTTGACCTGACTCGATCCACAGCTCAAGAGTTAATCAAATTGAGGATTGTCGTGTCCTCACCTGCACCACAGTAACAGCATGTCCGCTGCGTTAAGCAGTGTTGTACTGCAAAGGTTTCCACATGGCCTAGCTAGTTTGCTTGGCCCAGATATTTCTACAGGACGATCCATGTCACGATTGTATTCCCATTCCACGTTATACGTTATGATTGTCAATTCTATATATGTATTCATCCATTTGAAGAACTTGGTGAACAGAAAGCTTTTGAATGGGCAAATGCATTTCATATACAATAATAAAGTGGTTGGTTTTATTTAACTGCTATTTTCTGTAGTTTGTTTGGTTTTTCAATCATCTTCTGTTGAATTATAATGATATATATGTTTTAATTAAGCTTATTTGTGTTGTTAATCGCTCTTGTCCCTCACTTAACGTTGACCACTTTGTAACTGCGGCTTTGTAAAAGTGTAAAAGATGAGTCGTCGCCTACCTGCTCTCCCAGGTACTGCACATCCAGAGTCAGCTGTAGGCGGATTTTGCCGTCATCCGTGGGCCCTCCGTTGGCGCCCGTTGTCGCTACAGCGGCGGCGCCTTTCCGGGCCTGCTTCAGCCTCTTCAGGCTCTCCTCCATCTTCCTCACCGAGCTCAGCACCTCCGAGATGGTCTCATAGTACCTGTAAACACCCGGCAAAACACACACTCAGCGCGGGGGAACACGTCATCCTTGGAGGTTATTGCGATACCAACCGTCAGACTGATTACAATCGCCGGTGACGTTACGATCGTGGCGGTCGTCGTGAAAGCCAAATCATCAAGGCGTGAACCGAAGACAAACTCTGCACAACGCAAGATCGTTCAAAGCAAAGATGATCTGGGAACTACACTTTACACCATGTCCATTCTCTCTCTGTGCACGGACCTAACCCAATGCATCAGATGGGTTGTTACACAGAGCACAACCTACAAAGTTGTTGAAACTGGTTGGGAAAAAGGCCGGCACTTTCAAAAATGACTTGGCAGGTGATTGGATGAACCATATCGTCACCACACCCAAAGCTGGCCCAGGTCGTAGCTCAGAAGAACGTCGATTGGTCCAAACCACCCGGCGCGGCGGATTATCCCGTGAATGAGATTCTGTTAATCCGGCTGCCTCGCAAGGTGACAAAAGTCCCAAGTAGACTCTAGGATAGTTAACAGTGTGTGTATTTTGCATGCATGCTCGTGCCTACCGTTGTGTGCAGTCACACAGGGTGACCCGCAGCCAGTCCTGCGCCGTGGCGGGGGTGACCAGACCCGTGGAGTCGGTCAGCAGCTGGTGCAGCGGACGCAGGGCGTTGTCCATGTAGGCTGAGGCGCGCACCGGCACTTCCTGTGCACAAGGAAGGAGCCAAAAAATGTGAGCAAAGGCGCCAGTGATCTTATTCATTTCATTTTACTGTACAGATAAGCTGGGACCAGGAACCGTCTGGTGGTGATTGTTTGGACTTCAATGATGAAGCAATACAAACATCAAAGGCGGGTTTCCTCAATGACTACAGGAGGCCTCTTTGAGCAACACTCCAGACCCCTGGCCTTGTGAGACCATCGTGATCTCACAAGTTCACATTCTGTCTGGCCTGTGTGCTCGGGGCAAAACAATCTGCATCTTGTAAAACAAGATGCGCCACAATCTACGGAAGACGGTTTTTATCCAAAATAGAATGTTTTTACCTCAACCCAGATTTGACAACAGCAAAGAGAGCAAGAGCTTCATTTAGATGGGCTGGAGTATTTCCATATTTTAAAATCAATCACTGCCCAGCAAACACTTACATCTGGATGGTCTTACATGTCTACCTGACCCCCATCTGCTCATTAATGATACATTTTTATGAAAGATAAAGCAACAAAAAGAAAATACAGCTTTGGCCCTGGTTAAGACGTCAACACACGTGTCTTTGATACAATGCAATTGAAGTTCACTTCTAACCCAACCCAGCCGACATGCAGGATAGTCTAGTGGTTAGGGGCTTGAGTTCAAAGCACAATGGCTGCCTTCTACCTGCAGGGGGGTCCTTGAGCAAGACGCTGGACCCCTGCATGCCGCCCTTAATGGCATCACACATCTAGACATGCGCCCTGATGACATATGAATTCCTCTCAAAGCACCTTGTTGGTCCTGCGGTAGAGGCGGGGCACCTCCGACGCACTCTTCAGGTAGCGGCTGCAGCGTTCGCTCAGGTGCTGGGTCATGCGGGCGTTCAGGGTGGGCGTGCTGCCCGACAGAGAGGCCTTGGAGTCCCCCAGGGCGGCTAGAGAGAGAGAGAGAGAGAGAGAGAGAGAGAGAGAGAGAGAGAGAGAGAGAGAGAGAGAGAGAGAGAGAGAGAGAGAGAGAGAGAGAGAGAGAGAGAGAGAGAGAGAGAGAGAGAGAGAGAGAGAGAGGAGAGAGAGAGAGAGAGAGAGAGAGAGAGAGAGAGAGAGAGAGAGAGAGAGAGAGAGAGAGAGAGAGAGAGAGAGAGAGAGAGAGAGAGAGAGAGGAGAGAGAGAGAGAGAGAGAGAGAGAGAGAGAGAGAGAGAGAGAGAGAGAGAGAGAGAGAGAGAGAGAGAGAGAGAGAGAGAGAGAGAGAGAGAGAGAGAGAGAGAGAGAGAGAGAGAGAGAGAGAGAGAGACAACATCGGCTGTCAATCCGCCCGGCAACGGCCCCTCTATTAGGTTCCTCTCAGCTCACGATACAGCACTGTGTCACTTGCAATAAAGGCCCTTATTTAGGAGAAGGCAGTCTGTAACATTCAAGAGCTATAATTTGAGTGTCGTTTGTTTCCAAATGCCATAGCTGTCCGACAGCCGTTAGTGCGAAAGAAGTGATTAGAGAATCTAATTTGGAGTCCACTGTGCCTGCTGCTGTACGAGACCATTTAGATGTTAATCTAAACCTGTCAATCACAGGTGAGTGGAATGCAAGACTTCTCAATGACAGAGAAACGTAGAGAGGAAGGGACTAGAGAGAGGGAAGGGACATTTTTTGGGGTTGTTAGTTTCACACGACTTCTGCTCTCTCTTCTGCTCTTTTGATTCATGGTTTAGGGTGTTTTTCACATCAGGAATGGTCAAGTTAAAAATGAAAACCTTACAAGGCATTCTGTTTTTTTTGACAGGTTAACACGGGTTAAGACTAAGATGATAAGGAGAAAATAACATTTGTCTTACAAGCAGTGCAGAAGTAGTGCTCAAGGCCAAAATAAAGAAGAAAAAAAAGTGGCATGATTGTGTGTAGAATACCTTCCACAACAGTGAAGTTTTTGAAGCCAACTGCCTCAAGCCTCCGTCTGACTATCTCCATCAAATCTGGAATCTAAAAGAAACCACAGGGAATATATTATACCCAAATGAAACCTTGTGAAAATGAAAAGACAAAACTAAAACGTGTCCTTTAATGAATCCCGTCCATGTTTATCAAGCGATACAGGTTTAAGAACATGTGCACATTGGCATGATGGGAGTTGCGGTGTTAACCTGCTCTTGCAGCTTCTGTGTGTCGGCCGCGATGTAGACCAGCTGTTTGGTGGAGAGAGAGGCGGGATTTCCGCTCTCACTGCCTGCCTCGTCCAATGAGGTGCGGCTGGAGGTGGAGGAGGCGGAGCTAGGCAGGGGCCTGGTCGGCTCCTTAGTCGCCTCAGGAGCGGGGGTCTTCGTGAGCACCTGTGAAGGCACCAACCAGTCAGCATAATGAAGCCAGAGAAAACTGGGCACCACATTCATTTTGCACAGCTTTGAATGTCAACAAAAAAAGGTCAATACTGAACCTATTGGAACACCCGATAACTTAACTTATGTATTAAGGCAATATTTAGACCTGCACAATGTCACTTTTGCATTAATGCATTCATTTACTCGAAAACAAAAAAAAATTCACGGATAAAAAATAATAAATCCATCCAGGATATTTTTCTCTATAAATTGTTTTGTTCTGGTCCACTACCCGCCCCACCCCCACCGTGGGAAAATCTTGCAATCCTTAAAAGAAATGGCTATAACTGTAGAAACAACTCAAACCACTAGAGGGCGCTAATGAAAGAATATACAAGATACAATATTTGAATTGGCCATTTGCAACAACAAGTACAATGGAATGCTTACTCCCCATTCCCTCCCGCAGTATGCATTTCTAAACCAATGCTATTCAAATACTATACACGGCAAGGCACGGGTAAGGTACACAAAAGGGACACAAGGTGCAAGTTTAAATAAAATAAGGGTTTAGGTTACCTCATGGAGGAACTTTGAGTATCTCGAGTAGAGCTGCAGAGTGATCTTCCAGAAGCGATGGGCCAGGGGGGCCAGGTAGACCCCGTCTGACCAGCACCTGTTCAGGCACGACCAGAGCACCTCGGACACCTTGAGGTGGTACGCACTTCCAGCTGCTCCCACACACACACACACACACACACACACACACACACACACACACACACACACCACACACACACACACACACACACACACACACACACACACACACACACACACACACACACACACACACACACACACACACACACACACACACACACACACACGTGTGACAAATGGACCTATGTACACAGAACATGCGTGTATTTTGTATTTTTTGGTATATATTGAGCCTGGTTTACCTGGAGCAGTCTCCAGGCCATCACTTATGGCATTCTCTAAACTTCCTGCTATCTCCTTGTACCTGGGAAACACAGAAATGGGTGACAAGCGGAGGGGGGGGGGGGAAGCAAAATAAAACTTGAGGTTAGGGTGGGAAGGACACAAGCACACAGAAGTCACACGGATGGAAAGCAACAGCAGGCACACAACGTTCAATTGGAACCGGCCCTGGTGACGCATGAGTGAGTCCGAGCCGCTTCCCGAACGCAAACAGTGAAATGTGACAAACACTAACCACCTGGATGCTCCTGTACTCTCTGCACAATACAACAAACGCAACACTTGTTTGTGTTGTGAAACGCGTTTGCTCAGCTGCGTGCTACGTACATAACAAAAAACGAGTGGAAAGGTTGACGAGTGTTTTCCTCGAACACACACACACACACACACACACACACACACACACACACACACACACACACACACACACACACACACACACACACACACACACACACACACACACACACACACACACACACACACACACACACACACACACACACACACACACACACACACACACACACACACACACACACACAACATCTCCATTCAGTTCAAGGCTCAGGATTTTGGGTTCACTAATCTAGTCACCATAGTATGCGTATGTCCAGTAAGTGTGGAACATTTTCAAAGGCCTTTAGTTCCCAGAATAGTTCCCATTGCACCTTGAGATGGCTACCTTCCTCTCTAATATTGAAAAGGTTTCATGTTAGTATGGATTTGCATTGCCCCTGTAGACAAGAAGTCTTATACTGCAGCCATGCCAATATCCTGACTTCGTCATTGTGTAGATTCCTTTAGTTGTCTTGTATTATTATTGCTGACCTCTCACCTCATTGGCTGCAAAGGGAGGTAGACATATGACAGCCCTCAACAAACACTGCCGACGGACGGCACAGACTTTCCAGACCTCAAGAGTGAAGTGGTCTGGCTGTCTTCCCCCCCCCCCCCCCCATAGTGTTTTGCAGAATTAACTAGGTCTCTCCCGCTGCAGCCGGCGTTAGCCCTGGGCCGTCCATAACAGGCCCTCTTTGCTTTGTTAATGTCAGACCAAAAAACCTTTAATGTCCACGCCCACAATGTGATCATCATGTACGCCCATTGTCTCTCTGAAGATGCTGGGTAAACGCTGTCTGGGTGGCTTCACATAATCATCTTCACTTAAGCAGAACAACTCTGCTGTCCATAAGGGTCTACAATGACATGGACGATGGGGCCCTTGAGAAACCATCTCCAGCGTATAGCAGGGCTATAATACATGTTCCCGCTTAAACATTACAGTTAAGGGCAACTACGTCATAACATTAACAACACAAACTATTATTACAACCAGTTGATCAACAACAAAGACACATCATGACCAGCATGAAGAGCGCCTCCACACCGTAGCTGGAAGTACACGGGCAGGTTCCACTTGTTGTGGAAGCTGGTGTAGGTGGGGTGAACCCTCAGCCTCCCCACGCTGGCCTGGGAGCTGCACTGGCGCTCGAACCGCCGCACAAACTCCATGCTCACGGTGTAGCGCTGGTCGAGGACCAGCGAAGGGAGGAGAGGAACCGAAGGGAAAGGGAACAGACACAGACACAGAGAACGCATTGAAGGAAGATGGCAAGTGAAATGTTCCACTTGGCATCACGACCCAGGCAGAATTAGGATTCAAACATCCACCGTCAACATGTGTTTTTGTATTTGTTGCGGTTCAACACACTCACACATAGGGCTGGGAGATATAGAACAATGTATTATCATGATACTTATATAAATAAATAGCACAATATGCTTGTGAGTTGACAGTCTCAATAGTACCATACTTTATTTCAAGTATGATTTCTCTTTCTCGTCGACATTTAAAACCTCATATTTGATCATTTTCAAGGGCATATCTTCTCGTCGAAATTCATTCATCCTATAAAACTGGGTATCACGATTAAGGCGATATCTTCATTTCATGACGATACAATACCATTCAAAGACGCTAGCATTGCATTGTTGCCCAGCCCCACCCACCCACCCACCCACACACACCTCATAGAATACATCCGGGTTGCCCGGGTTGAAGAGGTAGGCCATCCTCGCCTCTATGCCACGGATGATCTCGGGCCACACAGAGTTCACCAGGAAATCGTAGCCTGGCACCATGTCAGCTTTGCCACTGAGGAGTGAGAGAAACACTTTTTAGAATCAAGTCAAGTCAAGTTTATTGTCACTTCACAGTTAACACACCACTGTATAAAGCAGTGGTGTGAAAATCTTATGTGCAATACCCGACGACAGACAGCAGTTATAAAATTAAGATAAAAATAGATAAAAAATAGAATAGAATAAAGTTAAAAAATAAAAATAAAAATGCAATTTATAAAATGAATCTGAAAGCCCTACACAACTGTGACTTCTGTGACCCGGTGTCAACAACCAATATTTGGTTGTTCCTCCTCTTAGTATAACTGGTGGTTACAACGGATGTCGTCCACAAAGCACTACTCGTTCACAGGAAATCATGTGTCACTATTTACCAAACAATATTGCGATTTTGTGTATTTTTTTTTCTTTTATTGTTATTATCAATGTTTTTAAACCATTTCCCTCGGACCATCTGCAGTAGCCTGCTGGTCCACGGACCACTACTGCTGGTCCACTGGGGAAAGACTTTTAGAAGCTATTAGAAACCAGTACCTGGAGATGGCCCCTCCTGTCACCTCCCTGAGCAGTCTACAGTGGTGAGGGACAAATTCCAGTAGTCTAGAATACATCAGCTGGAGGCCATTTGGGTTTGCCTTCACAAGGTCTTCCACGATCACCTGGAGGGCAGGAGAACAATGGAGTGAACACACCAACAAAAAATAAAATAAAGAACTGGAAAGTATTTGTAGTATTCAAAAGAAAACATGATTCTCTCGTTGCCAGGACTGGCCACCCATGAAAACAAAATGAAATTCATCAAAATGAATTAAACTTACACACAAGAAAAATGCTATATAAAATCGAAATGTTTACTGCAATACATTAGGAACATAACTTTTGCCTTGCTGTTTATGTACTTATGTGCCACATAATAGTGTTGCTATAAAAATAATAGTTGAAATGGATGGATACTAATGCAGTAATGGAAGTATGGAATAGTGTGTATAGACAAAGCACTGGTATGGAAAACTGATACCTATATGAAGGACATAATAACAGATGCTCCAAGTACTTTCCCTCATCTTCATGATGAGTTAATATCCAACTGATGAATTAACACTTTAACACAGCGCATCACTGCACAATAGCCTTGTTGTAACCCTTCTACCCAATACTTAGATAATTAAATAATAAACTAAGATAAATGAGGGAAAAGATTTATTTTTGTAATGTTAACGGAATACAAAAATAATAAGCACTATTTTGAGAGAGAGAGAGCGAGAGAGAGGAGAGAGAGAGCGAGGAGCGAGAGAGGAGAGCGAGAGCGAGAGAGAGCGAGAGAGCGAGGAGAGGAGAGCGGAGAGAGAGGAGAGAGAGAGAGAGAGAGAGTGTGTGTGTGTACTCACCTGGTCCATGTAGGGTTTCACCAGCACCTGTCCCACCAGGGCCTCCGCGTCTCGGGTCTTGTCTATGGTGGCGTACGTCCGCAGACAGTGGCGCACCATGTCTAGGTTGGACGTCTGTAGCCCCTCGATCAGCACGTCCTCCAGGGACTGCTGCAGCATGGAGGTGATGGCCGCGATCCGCTGGCGAGGGCGAGATGGATGGAGAAGAAAGTGGAAGAAAATTGCTTCAAAATGAGGAGGAGACTTAAAAAAATGTTTTAACTTGTCAAATGACAAGATGGATGGACAGTTTAATGCAAGGATCGGAACTACTTACGGGTCTAATTTTGTCCAACAGGGGCAAGCCTTTGCTCTGTATTGCATGGAACTGTAGCTGGTTAAACTCTGTAGCCACTCTTTCAAGGATCTGACCTGCAAGCAGAGGACTGCGGAGAAACACGCACCCACGCATAGACACACACACACACACACACACACACACAGACGATAATGTGTGTGTGTGTATAGCAATGATCACACCCAATGTGTGCGTGTGTATAGCAATGATCCCACCCAATGTATGTGTGTGTGCGTGTGTGTGTGTGTGTCCCTACCTGCTGCTCTCCAGGGAGCTGGACTCCTTCGTGTTCTGTGTGTGCAGGATCTTCTCAATCTTCTCCACTGAACGCACCACCTGGATGAGCCTCAGCACACACCCCTGGTGGACAGATGAAACACAAACACGCATTTATGCACCACGTATTTATGACAATGATGTCCCCCATGTTAATAGCAATAATTAATTAATAGAATAATCGGTAACATACGAGCAATATGAGCGATTGATGCATTTATAGACGGATAAGACTCCAGAAACTGAGGCTCTTATCTGTTGGTGCTTGATCAATGTAATTATTTAAAGACAAGATGGAATCACCCTTTGCTGTGCACACAACCATTACATTACTCCCAAGATTACCGGATTTCCTTAAAACAAACTCATATCAATGTGTCCATCTCATCTGCTCATTTGAAAAAAGAAAATCCAAAATTTGTCCAAAATACATCCCCAACAGGGGATGGGAAAGCAGGTTCAGCAAGTACGCTGGAGCTGGTATCAAACTATACTTGCTTACTAATCTCAATCTATACTAATAGTATGATGGCTGTATATTGTTATTTTACCTTTTTCTTCTGCAGGTCCTCTTGTTTTGACAGATGGCCATCTATATCCTCAATCACCTCACTCACACAGGAACGTAGACTCTACAATAGCCATATCGAGCAGCATTAGTTTGTTATCGAGCATCTACGCACACACACACACACAAATACATACACAGAATTGAAGATGTGTACACATGCACAATACGCACCATCACTTCTTCTCGTAACTGTCCCAGGGGGACAGAAAGCTGATTCAGGGCTTTGTCCATTCCCACCTTTTAAAAAACAAGAGACACAGGTAAAGAGAGAGAGAGAGAGAGAGAGAGAGAGAGAGAGAGAGAGAGAGAGAGAGAGAGAGAGAGAGAGAGAGAGAGATGACATACAATGAGAGAAGGGTGAACGAGAGAAGGAGTCGCCACTCACCAGGTTGGTGGAAAGGTTGACAAAGTCTGCATAGTCCTTGTTGATGAGCTCCACCATGGCCGTCTTCAGGAGCTTGTAGTACATCTCCAGGTCCTCTCGCATCTCTTCCAGCTGAACCTGCTTGCGACAATCAGCCACAAACTGATCCACGTCAAAGTCATCCTGAGAGAGAGAGAGAGAGCGAGAGAGGAGAGAGCGAGAGAGAGAGAGAGAGAGAGCGAGAGCGAGAGCGAGAGGAAAGGGTGGGTGGGGGGTCAGGCAACGATAGTGTACGTTAAGAAGAGAAGAGAAAGGTAAGACGAAGAGTGAAGATGGCATCTTCAGTACGAGCCTGCACACCGGTAGACGCATCAACACAACAATTCAAACCTTACGGATGTTGTGAGACACAAGCCGACGTTACACATGAGATGGCTACTGGTTTTACTGGTCGAGTGGCGTCGCTGATACAATCGACCAGGCTCTGACATGAAGATTAGATTAGATTCAAATGAATGTCTTCGCACAGCACAAGTACAGTACAGCGAAGATAATTTAGCATCTAACCAGAGTGCAAATGTTGCAGTAAAGTACATGGTAATATACCATTTACAGTTTAAAATTACAGGTTAAAAGACAGTCTACTAGGTATTAAATGAGATATGAGCATACTAATATATACACTATTTACACACACACACACACACACACACACACACACACACACACACACACACACACACACACACACACACACACACACACACACACACACACACACACACACACACACACACACACACACACACACACAGACAGGTGAGTATTTAACAGGTAGTGATCAGGGGTATGCAGTTACTGAAAGCAGGATAAATATATATAAATGTCAATTGATATACACAAGTGAGCATATATAAAATGTATGGCATATATACACATGTATGTACAGGAGTAGGAGCAGTTGCATGAGCAGTTGCATGAACGTCAACATGCCTATTTAGCGTTTGACCTCAAAAGCACTAGAACAGTGATATAACGTTACCCACAGACATGTACATGTGTACATCAACAAGAATAACTCGAATAACCACTCGAATGACACGTTTGCCTCACCTCTAACACGACTACATCTCTTTACAACATCGTTTTTTTGCGGGACACTTACTTTCATAAAAACGTCCTTGTCGAAGCACAGAGAATCCGGAGCCTTTGGTAAATTCATATTGTTGAAGAGACGTCAAACATAAAAGGTAAAAGGTAAAAAATAGGACTCAGGCTAGCTTGTTTAGAGTGAGAGAGGTACAGCTGGCTTCCGCAAACATGGCAAGCGCACCAACAAGGAAGAGACGGACCCCTGACGTCACGCCCCTGACCAATAACCCACCGCACCGCGCCACCTAGTGGCCACACGGGGTACATGGGGGGGAATATTATGATATTATTATTATTATTATTATTATTATTATTATTATTATTATATTAATCATCAGCATTGAGAAATAAAGTAAGAAACAAAAATTCAAAGTAGACTGTTAAACTGTTTATACTATTATATTCATATTTATACTGCATGTATGTTAATATGTTTTCTCTTGTGTTTTTGTAATTATTGTAATTTTGTAATTTATTGTTTGATTGTTAAGTTTGAGCAAATCTTTGGAGCTGGCAATGCTGTCAGTGTACATTGTACACTGTACCTTATACATGTGTCAAATTATCAAAATATGAATCTGAATCTTAATTTGCCCAAGAAAATGGTGTGCTATGGAAAATGTATCTCTCAGTCGTAGACCTAATCATGTGGATCCACGGATGGAAACAACGACGGCGACGGCTATACCTCATGGAAAAAAAAATATGATACTGTGAGGAAAAAAAAGACCCATTTCATTATCTCAGATCAATTAAAATCGGACGTTTTCAAGTGAACCCCTTCCAGCCAATAGCAATGCTCCCCCTGACTTTGATTTGATTCTCGGCGGGCAGTCAGCTTATAACCTTTTTTTTTTACCATCGGCTTTGGAAACCCAACCTAATTGGATGGGGAAGGACAGGGCGTTCGAGTCAGCTGATCTACCCGCAGCCAGTAGGCCCATCTCATTACCGGGATGTTCTCCCCCCTCTCCTCAGTGCCATAGTTCTCCATCTAATAAAAATCACTGGTGGTGGTCGCCTGTCACCCGGATGCTACTGTCAGATCGAGAAGCTATGATAATAACTAGACTCGAATTGCATCATAATCCGAATTGCGTTATATAGCGTACGGCCTGCAGGGGGACGGTTCGGTACCCTTGAGGAGGAGGAGGAGGAGAGGAGGACGGCTGATCCCCGCGTTATACGAGCTGTCACCGGTATAGCGTCTGGAGGATGGTTCGGTGGTGGACCGGAGGAGGAGGAGGACCGTTCTCGCAGTTGATGAGAGTGAGGGTGTAGTAGTAGTGTGTGTGTGTGTGTGTGTGTGTGTGAGAGAGAGAGAGAGAGAGAGAGAGAGAGAGAGAGAGAGAGAGAGAGAGAGAGAGAGAGAGAGAGAGAGAGAGAGAGAGAGAGAGAGAGAGAGAGAGAGAGAGAGAGAGAGAGAGAGAGAGAGAGAGAGAGAGAGAGTGAGTGTGTATGTGTGTGTATACTAGGGTGTAGTCTCTCTTTAAACAACAGCAACAAACAAAACTAAAAACACTCGTATGCAGTTCAAACACACACACGCAGTCTGTACAAACCACTGTGGGTGAGTAACAGATATAGCGCGGTTAAGAGAGAGAGAGAGAGAGAGGGAGGAGAGAGAGAGAGAGAGAGAGAGAGAGAGAGAGAGAGAGAGAGAGAGAGAGAGAGAGAGAGAGAGAGAGAGAGAGAGAGAGAGAGAGACACACGACACACACACACACACACACACACACACACACACACACACACACACACACACACACACACACACACAGAGTGAGAGAGATAGAGACAGAGAGAGAGAGAGAGATGGCGGAGTGCGGGCGGAAGGCGCTGTCTCTCCTGGAAGCGGCCCGCTCCCGTTACGAGAGCCTGCAGATCTCCGACGATGTGTTCGGCGAGTCGGGGGACGACAGCAGCGATAACCCCTTCTACAGCACTTCTGGAGACTCCAACTCTGACTCCAACTACATAGCCGAGGAGCAGCAGCACCACCACCACCAGCACCACCAGCACCACCACAACGGGGGAGGACGCAGCGGGGACGCAGCTGGAGCCGGTCCCCCCGGCTCGGTGTCCCGGAGTCAGGCGGAGCAAGATGGTTGGACGGAGAGCCTCCAGGATGTCACGACGCCGCCGTACAAAGACACATATGGTAAAGCGCATGGGGGGCTGGCATCGTGCATGGTGCATGTTGGTTGGCACGGTTCACTTAGTTTGGTATGACTGGGGAGGGGAGACATGGCCCGATGGTGTTATAGAGAGCGACGGGGACGGGGATGGGGGGGATAATCGTGGCTGTATTCAGGTCAGGCTTCCGCTGTGATTCTGATTTGGGTACCAAACCACCCAGCATACAAAAGGCTATTGCGCTGCTACAACAAAACCCCTGTTCTCGTATGCCCTTTCATATGCTCTCTCTCTGTCTCTCTGTCTCTGTGTGTGTGTGTGTCTGTCTCTCTCTCTCTCTCTCTCTCTCTCTCTCTCTCTCTCTCTCTATCTCTCTCTCTCTCTCTCTCTCTCTCTCTCTCTCTCTCTCTCTCTCTCTCTCTCTCTCTCTCTCTCTCTCTCTCTCTCTCTCTCTCTCTCTCTCTCTCTCTCTCTCTCTCTCTCTCTCCCTCCCTCTGTGCTACATTTGTTGGCAGTGATTCAAGGCAATATTACAAAGGCAATATTAAATGTCTTTCCTTTCATTCCCAGCCCCAAGGTGTGTGTGTGTGTGTGTGTGTGTGTGTGTGTGTGTGTGTGTGTGTGTGTGTGTGTGTGTGTGTGTGTGTGTGTGTGTGTGTGTGTGTGTGTGTGTGTGTGTGTGTGTGTGTGTGTGTGTATGTGTGTGCACGTTTGTGTGTGCACGCATGGCTCCTACGGGCATGAGCAGGTAGGCATGCTGTTTAATTTAGACGAACAGCACGGTGTCTGTCTCTATCTTTCCCTGGCACACAGACCACTGACACGTAACACACACGCTCACACAGTCACTCGCTCACTCACTCGCTCACTCACTCACTCACTCACTCGCTCACATACTCAAAAATCACTCGCTCATTAGCATAAGTGCTATGCAAGTGTTACGTTTTTGGGTTTAGACCTCATGCATGTGTAAGAGTCAAAGGTACCTCCCTGATCACACCAGACATGTGCGGATGGTTTCCAGCTATCCGTGATATGCCCTAAAGGGACACGCCGCAGTGTACGGTATCACTCTATCAACAGCAGTCCATCATTCACCCTGAAGGAGGCTGGGCTCGTGATGTGTCTATTAGCTGATGGCTATCCGTCTATATTCCCTCAGGTGTCCGAATATCTGCCTGTGCTCCTCCTCTGTGCCCTCTCCCTCTGCTCTCTCTCTCTCTCTCTTTCTATATAGTCCTCCGATCTCTCTCTCGTCCTCTTTCCTCTGCCTGGCCTCTCTGCTTGCACCCCCCCCCCCTCCTCTCTCTCTCTCTCTCTCTCTCTCTCTCTGTCTCTGTCTCTCTATCTCTCTCTGTATGTCTCTCTCTCAATGTTTCTCCCTCCTTCTCTATCTTATTATCTCTCTAATCTCTACCTCTTTCTCAATGTCTTTCTGGTGGGTTTATATCATTTATATAACCAGATATTCTTTCAAAGGCCGGGCAGCTTGGATGGGATTTTCTCCCTCAGTATGGGGACAGATGTGATTGTGGAGGAGTGGTGTGGGAGAGGAGGGGAGGAGGAGAGGGGGAGAGGGGGAGAGGGGGAGAGGGGGAGAGGGGGCGGGCGCTGCTTTGACCAATCACATTGGAGTGACATATTGCCCTGGTGCACCATGGGAGGTGAGCTCGCCATCTGGTAGTAAAGGGACAACCCAACAACCAGTCAAGACGCGTCACACGCACACACGCGTCCACACACACACACACGCACGCATGCGTCCACACACACGCACACACGCACGCACGCACACATGTACACATGCATGTACAAGTCATTGCCTGACATATGGACTATAGTTAGTTACATGGATGATATATCTGGTAGGGATATTAATTCGATTTCCAGTTATTAAAATGTATTTTAATTATCTTCCCCCGAAACAGAGGGCAATTCAGGGCTATGTTGCTTCTGTTTGTCTGGCTGGGGGAACAACGTGTGTGTGTGTGTGTGTGTGTGTGTGTGTGTGTGTGTGTGTGTGTGTGTGTGTGTGTGTGTGTGTGTGTGTGTGTGTGTGTGTGTGTGTGTGTGTGTGTGCACGCGCTGACACACCTGCTGCTGCCTTTATGCTTTATCCTATAAGCTACAGAAGGCTGGGGAAGACAGTTTGGTGCTAAAAGAGAAAGAAAAATGGAGAGCGTTGTGATAGTACAGGATGTACTCTACGTGTGTGTGTGTGCGCACATCCTGTATCCTATTATTCGGAATATTTTAGACTCTTGGTTCTAAGACAACATTGGTCAGACTTAAGTCTAAATCATACAAATAAAGGTGTGTGTGTGTGTGTGTGGGGGGGGGGGGGGGGGACAGGATCTCAAAGCATGTCTATCTAGCCCAGATTGGTGGTGCGACAGGGTGGAGTTGGAATATGTGTGTGTGTGTGTGTGAGTGTGTGTGTGTGTGTGTGTGTGTGTGTGTGTGTGTTGGAGAGGGGGGGCGTTACTTTCCTGGGAATGTAAATCATGCTTCAGAGTTAAGTGGACATGGTCACATATTTACAGCGGTGGCTAGAGAAAAAGAGAGAGAGAGAGAGAGAGAGAGAGAGAGAGAGAGAGAGAGAGAGAGAGAGAGAGAGAGAGAGAGAGAGAGAGAAGCTGTGTCCTGCCACTCTCCACATCACCACCAGTATATTTCCATAACCCGTCACAGGATGATGAGAACTGGTTTGAACCGGACAAGGTTCCACTTACTACACCCATTGTATTGCATGTCTTTCCATCTGTACGTCTGACTGTGTCACGTGGCTGTCTTTCCGTCTGTATGTCTGTCTGGTCATATGTCAGTCTGCCTGTCGGCCTGCCTGTCTGCCTGTCTGTGTCTGGTCATGTGTGTGTCTGTGGGTGTCCCATGTCGGTTCCGCTTGCCCGTGTCTCTCTCTCTGTCTGCTGTGGTGTATGTACTGGTACAGTATAGGGTTGAGTCGAGGCAGGTTTACAAAGCATCTACACACATCTACATGCCAGATTGTATACTGTTACCGTTTATAGATCTTACTGAGTGGTTACTTGTGTTGAGTTTCTTTCCATCCTGTCATGTCTGTCTGTCCGTCTGTCTCTGATACTCTCTACCTGTCTGTCTCTGTTAGCCTGTCTGTCAACCCGTCTCTGGTATTCTAATCTCCACCAATAGGTCTCTTTTTAGTGGGGTAAGGCATTTACAGATACGTGCACACACACGCACGCACGCACACACACACACACACACACACAAAATATTGTAACAAATGAAAGACCATGGCCTGTACGTCGACAATGTGCCGACCTGACGCCAAAATATCCTCACACAAAGAACTCCACATCACAACTTCCTGTACCATAATAATCTCTAATGCTTCTTCCTCCAAACTTGGGTTTTCCTTAGGTCGGAAAAATCCACTTGCTCTTTGATATCTCATATGATCTCACCCAAGTGCATGTGTGTGTGTGAGGGAGAGGTAATCCACTAGACATACACGTAATCTCCCATTGCTGAATGCTCCACAGTAAAAGCCCCACTAAAAGGCTCCAGTAGACAGATGAAAGGAACTACGACAAAAGTCTTGGAGATTACACTCTTAATAGATTTAGCCTGTGAGCTAATACTATGAACTAATATTTGTTAACGTCACTTGGTTGAAGAGCAGACAATCCTTTTGTCTATTGAAACATTAGCCTCATTCCTGTAGCCTGTGTGTGTGTGTGTGTGTGTGTGTGTGTGTGTGTGTGTGTGTGTGTGTGTGTGTGTGTGTGTGTGTGTGTGTGTGTGTGTGTGTGTGTGTGTGTGTGTGTGTGTGTGTGTGTGTGTGTGTGTGTGTGTGTCTGTTAGTCATTTCACTCTTGGTTTCTGAAGGACCTAGAAAATAATGTAGCAGAATATATTTCAGTATTTTTCTTTTATATTTTTTTTTTTGGAAAAATAAATAACAATATAATAAACATTACTTCAAGGTTGTGATTCGGTGAATGATTGAAAGAGTCAGGGCGAGGTCTGTCTTCTCATCTGTCTTATTTATGTAGTTGTATTGTTACCTACTGTATGACTAGGGCTACCTCCACCTTCCTTCCACCTGTGTAAGGCATCCTGCATGTTCTGTTTTCGCATGCCGGGTCTAATGGAATGCAAATGATTGGATTTTGAGACGTGTCTATTTCTGCCGTCTGGGCCACGGGGACCTGTGGCTCCGCCCACGGGGACCTGTGGCTCCGCCCACGGGGACCTGTGGCTCCGCCCACGGGGACCTGTGGCTCCGCCCACGGGGACCTGTGGCTCCGCCCACGTCTCAGGCTTCTTTCTTCTCGCTGCACAGTCCTCTACACTCTAGTCCTCCTCCTCCTCCTCAGCCAAAGTATTTTTATTTATTATTCTGCATTATATCTGGCGCATGTAACAGTATAATAATAATTACATAATGCATTGGCATATGTCCATCTTTCAGAGAGCGAGAGAGAAAGAGAGAGAGAAAGAGAGAATAGAGAGAGAGAGTGAGAGAGAGAGATGGAATAGAGTGTGTGCCAAAGAGAGAGATATATTGACTAGAGAGAGGGAGAAAGAGAGGAAGGAATACAGTGAGAGATGGAATAGATAGAAAGAGAGCGAGAGGGATGGAATAGAGAGACAGATAAACAAAATACATTGAGAGTGAGAGTGAGAGAGAGAGAGAGAGAGAGAGAGAGAGAGAGAGAGAGAGAGAGAGAGAGAGGGGGGGGGGGGATAGCATAGAGAGAGCTAGAGACGGAGGGAGTGTAAGTGAGCGAGAGATACCTAGTTCTACACTTGTTCCCCTCATTGGTTGTAATGGGCTAATGACATTATCATGGCTAATGGAGCAGAGCTGTTTTGCTCTCGCTGCCCATAGTCTCTCGCAAGTGTTTCCAAGTCTCAATTGAACCAAAGTAAATAAATGAAACATTTTGTCTTTATCCTGCTTCAGCGTGTGGGTGTGTTCAGAATAGGACCTGAAGAATAATGTAGTCGCAATATTTATGTATTTATTTTTGAACGGAAGATAATTCACTCTACTCAATAAGATGCCAGTGTGTGGTGTGGTGGCAGAAAGAGCTAAATTATTATGTTGCTTATGCTCTGTACGTTGCTCAACGTTAACAGAAGCATGCACTTGAATCCACGCTGCGTTGACTGACAGGCTCCAGTATTAGGTTAGCAGTGCAGCATGGGTTGTGGCTCCGTTTTTGGCAGCCAACATGATAGAGCAGCGTGCCCTTGATGTGTTCCCCAAGCTAAAGGACGAGGCGCTGCCATGACTGGGATGTGTATGAAGTTTGTGTATGAAGTTTGTGACCACTGCCGTAGGCTCTGGAAGTAGACACACCACAACATGGCAGTTTGACAGGATATGTGTACAAACAAATAAAAGGCTATTTTATTTGTCTATCTCTAATATGGAGACGTGTGTATGTCTGGGGTATAAGCTAACATCCGTCTCGATTTTTGTTGCATAATGAAGTTTTCACCAGCTTGGGATCATCTAGCAACAGCTTTTGTACGTTTTTATCAGAGGTCGGCTTCCCCTTCAGCCCACGCAGCCTGCTGTCAAACAAACAAACACGCAGCCACATTTCACTGTGACTCCGTGTCAGAAAGAGACGTTTTGAAGAGTGTGAGGCGAGATGGAGAGTGGAACGGATGCAGATATAAAAAAATGTCAGCAAGATTTGCATGCATTTGCCTCTCTCGTGTTTCATGCTTCTCATTCATTCTTGTAACTCTCCCTCTCTCTCCCTCTCTCTCCCTCTCTCTCCCTCTCTCCCTCTCTCCCTCTCTCTCCCTCTCTCCCTCTCTCCCTCTCTCTCCATATCTCTCCCTCTCCTCCTGTTCACCTCCTCTAGGTCCGGCCCAGAAGATGTCCGTGGACTCCACGGCCCTGGACTTCTTCCAGCTCTTCGTCCCCGACAACTGCATCCAGAACATGGTCACCCAGACCAACATGTACGCCAAGAAGTTCCAGGAGCGCTTCGGCTCCGAGGAGGGCTGGCGCCCGGTCACGGCCCAGGAGATGAGGGCCTTCCTGGGCTTCGTGGTGTCCACCAGCGTGCACCGCTGCGAGTCGGTGCTCAGCATCTGGAGCGTGGGCTTCTTCAGCAACCGCAGCATCGCGCTGAAGATGAGCCAGGCGCGCTTTGAGAAGATCCTCAAGTACTTCCACATCGTGGCGTTCCGCCCGTCCCAGGGCTGCAACCAGGGCCTGTACAAGATCCAGCCCTTCCTTGACTCTCTGCAGCAGTCCTTCAGCCACACCTTCAGACCATCGCAGACACAGGTGCGTGGGAGGTGCTCACACCACAACCCTTGCCACTACAAGTACCAGTATCCTGGTACTCGCCTACATATCCTTGTACTCACTTTGCTTTCTACAACCCCCCCCCCCCCAGATCAAATTTGATAACAGAGGTTGTTTCTTGGGCTACTGTTGTCTTGGCATTGAGTTTAATGTACCATGTAATGTGATGCTGCGTAGGGTTGATGCGAATAAGTGCATTTTCTCTGCAAACAAGTGAAGCGAGATGGGTTTTCACAGTAATCAGGCAGTGGTGGGTAGTGATGACGAGTGTGTGTGTGCTCCTGTTTTGAATAACCCCATTTGAAGCTACAGAGAGAACATTATGTGACATTTACAACCCCAATGGGTTATAAATGTCACATCATTTTATATATGTATATATATATATACAGTATATATAGAATTATTATTTTTCAACTGAAGGAATGAATTTCAAGTGAAGGAATGAGGGCATCCAAGTCATATCAGATGTGTGTGTGTGTGTGTGTGTGTGTGTGTGTGTGCGTGCGTGCGTGCGTGCGTGCGTGCGTGCGTGCGTGCGTGCGTGCGTGCGTGCGTGCGTGCGTGCGTGCGTGCGTGCGTGCGTGCGTGCGTGCGTGCGTGCGTGCGTGCGTGCGTGCGTGCGTGTGTGTGTGTGTGGTTTTCATTGACAGTTTGTGTGTGTGCACGTACGCCAGTCTGTTTCTTGTGCTGGGTTTTTGGTGCTAGGGACTGAGAAGGGGTACCAGCCAGAACACAGACAGGACATGCTGAATCAATCTATTGTATTTTATTTTTTTAAGACACATACCACTAAGCTCATCAGACCTACAGTACAAATACATGTATTAATGTGTAATTCATCTACAGTTCCATTTAAGTAGAATTCCAGGCTCAAAGGAACTCGGAAATGGATGATTATATGGCACTGATATCCATGCCCCTGATTTTTTTTTGTCGTAAGAAATAACTGATATATGAAAAAATGATTAATTTATGATAAATTTTGTCGTATTCTTCTTTTCGTTTTATTATAATTATTATCAACACAGGTCGTGTTAGGGTGCCTAATAGGTTTTTACGGTAATATAACTCTTCATTATATATCCGTAAGTTAACACAAATCCAATCATGTATTTTCACAGCATCACTGCCATATATCAATATAACGTTCCTGAGTGTTAAACAAACGGAAGAAAGTACAGCGCAGCTGGGCTCAGACTGTTTATGGAGGCGGTCGGATCACAGTAGCGATAGCAAGTGAAGAATATGCAATGACTCACATAGGATTTATGGTCCCCAACATCTGCTCACCTGGCTAGGGGAGTGTATAATGTGGTACATGTTTGGGGTAAATATTATTACGATGGTTGACTGTGTTTGCACTCAGGGTATTTTAGATTAGATAAGATTAGATTCAAATTTATTATCATTGCACAGCACAAGCGAAAATAATTTGGAACCTAACCAGAGTGCAAATGTTGCAGTAAAGTACATGGTAATATATAATGTACACTGTAAAAACAGTCTACTAGGTATAAAATCTGGTATAAAATAACTTATACTCATACGTTAAAATAACGTATGAGATATGTGCAGAATTATAGGTATATATATATATATATATACACTCAGTATGTTTGGATAAGGAATTGAGAGGAAAGTCACATGACGATTCCCCACGAGATCTGGTAATTGGTTGCTGTGGGCCTTTTCAAATAACACGTGACACAGAAAACTGTACATCATTTAAAATGTAAATTATCATCAAACACGTGTGTGTGTGTGTGTGTGTGTGTGTGTATGTGAGTGTGTGTGTGTGTATGTGAGTGTGTGTGTGTGTGTGTCTGCGTCGTATCGGTGCGTATCTGGCTGGGGACCAGCCAGAGGGGCAGAGTTTTGTCTGTATGTGGGTCTGTATGTGTATCAATCTGTATGTGTATCTGTGTTTGTGTCTGCGTATAGATCTGTAAATGTGTGTCTGTAAGGGGGTCTGTAACCAAAATGCTTAAACGCAACGTGTGAATAGTATATAGTATATAGTATATTATGCACAGTGAGAATCATACCCTATTATGTATACACCAATAGGTATTCAAGCCAAGCATGGGATTGTTCAGAATTCAAAGCTATAAGGACAGAGGAACACACAACGGAAGCTTCGAAGTGAAGGATGAACAGAGGACACAGCAACAGTGGGATGGAAAGTAAAGGTTTATTATCAGGTGATGAATGATATTTCTAGTGTGTTGCGGGCAGGCCGAGTATAGTAAGAGTTACACAGTTGGACATTTGTGCTGAGCAGCGTTGTGCGTTTTGTGAGCATGTGCACACACACACACACACACACACACACACACATACACATTATACACACACAAACACAGACAATATTATTTACCATACAGACCAGAAAGACTGGACTATGACTCTCATTAACTTATTTAAGTCTCTCTCTCTCTCTCTCTCTCTCTCTCTCTCTCTCTCTCTCTCTCTCTCTCTCTCTCTCTCTCTCTCTCTCATTATATTACTCTTTAATCCCTGCCATGCTTTATCTGCATATCTCCCTCTCTTTTCTCTCCCTCTGGTTCCCCCTCTGTCTATTCCTGTTATCTGTCTCACTCTATTAGTGTCTTTCCCACATTATCTGTAGCTCGCCCCCTCTCTCTCTCCCCCTTTTTCTTTCCGTCACTCTCTGTAGTGACAGAGTATATATCGGATATCTGTTGACAGTTTTTCCCCAACACCCCTTATCTCTCCTCATGACCACCCAAACACACATTATACTTACTGTGTGTGTGTGTGTGTGTGTGTGTGTGTGTGTGTGTGTGTGTGTGTGTGTGTGTGTGTGTGTGTGTGTGTGTGTGTGTGTGTGTGTGTGTGTGTGTGTGTGTGTGTGTGTGTGTGTGTGTGTGTGTGTGTGTGTGTGTGTGTGTGTGTGTGTGTGTGTGTGTGTGTGTGTGTGTGTGTGTGTGTGTGTGTGTGTGTGTGTGTGTGTGTGTGTGTGTGTTCGGGCGGCAGTCTAGCTCAGGAGGTAGAGCGGTCGCCTCACAACCGGAAGGTTGCTGGTTTGATCCCCGGCTCCTCCTAGCAAAAACTGTCGAGGTGTCCTTGAGGAAGACCCTAACCCTAACTGCTCCCCGGGCGCTGTATGAATAGCTGCCCACTGCTCCTAATACTAGGATGGGTTAAATGCAGAGAACACGTTTCACTGTATGTCTTCATGTATGTGACCAATAAAGAGGATTCAATCCTCACGATTTGTTTTGTTGTGTGTGTGTGTGGTAGGTGCTGCATGAGCCCTTGATAGACGAGGACCCGGTCTTCATCACCACGTGTACGGAGAGAGAGCTGAGGAAGAGGAAGAAGAGAAAGTTCAGCCTCTGGGTTCGACAGTGCACGTCTACTGGATTCATCTGCCAGGTAACACACACACACACTAATGTGGCGTTACATCAGACTGAAAGTTGGGAAGATTAACGTAGCAAAATAAAACAATTTTCCGAGCCGTTGGTCAACAAAATATTCAGTGAACTGCATTATACAGGCCATTTAAATGGGTGCCCCTTCCCCCCCCCATACAAACTGTACAGTTAATAATAATAATAACAGTTCTTCAAATGATTCCAACAGAAACATTGTCCATTGTTGTTATTGTCCGTGTATGTGACAATACACACTTCCCATGTCCCGGGATGTGTTGTTTGTGTTATTTGTGACGCTTGCAACCTCCCTCTCCCCACTACTACTCCCACACCCACACCAACCACCACTTGCATAATACGCTTCATTTAGCGGCCCCTGGGCACTGCAAGACTGCAGGACCAGGCTGGAGACTGACTGACTGACTGTTTCAATATACACACACACACATCTCGGTCCTCTAAAAACAATCACTGGATGGGGGGGGGGGGAGGTCTTCAATTTTACGAGTCCTCTTTGAATGGAATGGAAAAGGGATCACAGATAAAGATAAAAAAAACCAAAAAATAGAAGGGCAACTGGTAGTACATCTCCCACACAGTACTAGCCTCTCCACAGCATGGAGATGACTGATCTTGATGACTGAGCATGACTGATCTTAATTGGATTGATTGGTTGATTGATGGATTGATATCGACAACGATATCATGATGTATCCCGCCGAAGTTTTACTGGTCATGATCATCAGCACAGTGGCAGGAAAGCACGCTGAAAAAGAGCACGGTACTTTCGGTAGAAAGCAGTGCAGCGCTTTCAAATGCGATCGTCGTCATTGGGGTGTCATTTTTCTCTCTCTGTGCTAGAACTGTATTGATTCTATTTCCATTTCTCACACGCACAGAACAAACTCCCACGCCTGCCTCATCTCCTCACTTAGGGAAACCATTGTCGACAAATGTGTGGTAAAGCTCGGGAAGGTGAAGAGCGAAGGTGCGGGAGAGGTCTTGAATGCCACGAGGCCTAGCTCTTTTGGCTTTTTATTCTGGGTTTTTTTCGTAACATTGATTGTTCGTTTAGCTTTGCAGCTCCTCCCCACTCAATGTAGGGCTGTGTTTTTTTGTATTAGAGTGAAAGCCCTGTATGAGTGTATAACAAAGCCCGGAGGCAGACAGCGAGGAGTCTTCCCTGCTGCCAAGGGCCCATTAATAAGTAGATATCATGGCAGGGAAACAAGTTCCCCTGTAGGGATGAACCGGGATGGCCCGGCGTGTAGGAATAAAGCGTAATGCTGTCATTGGAAGAAGGCAGTGGCGCTGGCGTGCAGCATACTAAATCTCTTAGGTTGACTCGCTAGAAACGAGTTTTGTGAACAAGAATACAAGAAAAGGCTGAAGTGGTGGTCATCCATCATTTGGGAGTGGGGAACGTTCCCCGTCCAAACTGTTCAGATGTATGTTTATTCTTGAAGGTTTTCTGGGTCATCCGTCACGTTTCTGCCGTCTGACCGGTGGGCTAGGCTCAAATGGTTAATTTATTCATGAACTGTTGCGGATGTTAATGGGAATTACAACACAAATCAGACAGCCAGAGATTCCCAGTCAACTCGCTCTTTACCAGCTCCATTATCGGCATAGGGAGAGAGACACGCTCCCAAACTGTGCCATGGGAAAGAAAAAAGAAAAACATTCAAGAAATAAAAACACCGCTGGATAATGGATTCCATTTGCCAGTACCACACGCTCATGCACGCGCATTCATGCACGTGCACACACACGCTCACACACACACACACACACACATACACACACACGCACACACACAATAGCTGAGTGCCAAAGGCGGCCAGTAGCTAATCAGACTAATGTCTTTTCGTCTTGTAAAAAAACGAAAAGATGATGGCAAAATGGGCACTGGGTTTGGTTTGTCCGTGTGCGCGTGTGTGTGTGTGTGTGTGTGTGTGTGTGTGTGTGTGTGTGTGTGTGTGTGTGTGTGTGTGTGTGTGTGTGTGCTTTTCCAGACAAGTGCACGTTCTTCTTCATCTATTACGCTTAAAATGCGAGCCAGCTTGTTAATGTCTCCATTTATAAAGCTGACAACAAATAATCTCCTATCCTTTTTTCTTAATTATCTTCTTAGTCATGTCAAGCGCTCTTAACTTAAAAATATCTCTCGACATTTAGTTTTTGCATCCATGCTTCACGATTGTCCTTCTTCACGTACGGACAAACTGCGGCCTTTTTTAATGGACGATGCATAGACTGGTCTAGCAATACATAAAGGTATTAATTTGTATGCATATGAGCTCTTTATTAGTTTATTGGTTGTGGCCGGCCTCGCCGCTCCAATTGGCAAAACATAAACAAGCAATAAATGATGAAACCATCCTTGATGAAACTATCTATAGCTCAGTGAGGAATATATCGTTTCTATAAAGTGTCTCATGATCATGTTATCTTGCATGTACTGTACTGTGTGTGTGTGTGTGTGTGTGTGGTTGGTGGCTGGTTTTAAGCAGCCTCATCTGGCCTGAGTTAGACTGATTACTCTATGGCTGGTGAGGCTGCACACCTGTGGGTCTTTGTTAGTCATGTTTAAACAGCCTCCACCACACACACTAGAGGAAAGAGCTCTAGCAGATACCATCTGCTTTGTTCACAATGATTCAGACTCTTACAATAAACCGGATTCCTCATCACCCTGTGTCCTTGTCTTTGGGAGGAGCCCGCAAATAGCCATTTTAATGGCTGGTGGCAGCGTTGTCTGCTACACGTAGCATGTCTTATTTTGAGCTAACAGCATCTCCAGGTAAACCAATCTCAAGCTCAGCGGAGGGGGAGGGAGTATCATCCCGATCAATAAGTCGACTAAATCGGCTTGCTCCTTCCCTCGACAGATCTCCGTTCATCTGAAGGAGGGCCAGGGCGCGGACGGCCTCTCCACCCTGAAGAACAAGCCACAGCTCCACAGCTTGGTGGCCAAGCAACTGTGTCAGAACCTCTCTGGGAAAAACACCATCGTCTTCACCGGGCCTTCCATCACCAGCCTGGGCCTCTTCAGTGAATTCAGCAAGCAGAGTATGTCACTGGACGGTCACTTGTTTACACTGAATCTCGTCTTGCATCTTCCGCCCAATTAGAGCCGTGAGATGGCATCAACAGGCTCGGCGCACACAGGAGCGTGGCAGGGGACCGTGGCAGCTCACCTTGGAATCCAACTGAATGACACAAACCTACGAAAACATTTTGTTTGCTACAATAGGAACGAAAGGACTCGTTCGCTTTTAGATTTTTCAATGGCTTTGAATGAGCGATAGATTGGGGAGAATTGTAGAATATTGCATTTAATGGCTGTTGGCTATTCTATGGCTATCTAAAGCTAAACGAGTGCGTCTTAATTGGACTTTGGACATTGGACATCTCCACTGAAACTATGCTAATGTCAGGATTGTTAATATTGTTAATACTATGCCTGATTGGATGAGATAAGTTTGTGCTTGGCAAGACAGCAGTTGGAAGAGCAAGATGGAGAGAAAGGAACAATAGGAGCCTAATCTCTCTACTTTGTTTAAGTGTGTGTGTGTGTGTGTGTGTGTGTGTGTGTGTGTGTGTGTGTGTGTGTGTGTGTGTGTCTTTCTCTCCAGATATCTACTGCTGCGGACTTCTAAGCACCAGGAAGAGCGACTGCACCGGCTTGCCCCAGTGCATGCTGGTCTGCGGGTCCACGCCGGTGCAGCGCGGCCAATCACAGGTGATGATGAACGGAAGCATGTCGCTGATCAGCTGGTACAACAAGGGACACTTCAGGTTCCTAACCAATGCGTACTCCCCCACCAAACAAGGTAAGCAGCTTACTATACGCATTCAATTCCATTAGTGAAGACACAAGCTCTTACACTGTGTAACTGTTGACTGTTCCGTTTTTTGATTTATTGAACAACGGCGGTGCTTCTTGTTCCAAAGATTCATGAATCCGTTTGTTCAGCGTGTGAAGATGCCTTGTGAAAATTGATTTGTTTCCACATGAATAAATCAAACAAAACACATCAGTCACGAATGAGTATACAATCTCTTAGTCTGCTTCAGTACAGAGTAAGAGTAAACATGCATTGATAAACGGCAACCGTGTGTGTGTGTGTGTGTGTGTGTGTGTGTGTGTGTGTGTGTGTGTGTGTGTGTGTGTGTGTGTGTGTGTGTGTGTGTGTGTGTGTGTGTGTGTGTGTGTGTGTGTGTGTCACAGGTATGATCATCAAGAGGAAAAGCGGGGAGATTCCATGTCCACTGGCTGTGGAGGCCTTCGCAGCCCATCTCAGCTACATCTGCAAATATGATGACAAATACAGCAAGTACGTCTGACACGTGTGTGTGTGTGTGTTACCAATACCAAACGTGTTACGTGTAACTAAAACATGATTGTTTGGTGCTCAAGAAAGCCCCCCCCCCCCCCCCCAAGGAGATTCATACAATAGTACTTATTAGTATCCGGACATTTGAAAGAACAGCGTCTCAGAATCATGGATACATTCGTTCACATCCTTACAAATACACCTGTATCGTGTTATGTTGGTGCTATGAAAGAAAAATATATGAAATACAAAATATAGAATAGAAAATGTCAAATATAGTGCAGAGGCGTGTACTACATGCAGCAGTACGCGTGGAGCTACGCATTTACCTTACCTACTTTACCTTACCACTCAACTTCACACTAAAAAGCAAAAACAACCTATTCATGTCGATGACTGAACCCCCTTCAACCTCCACCCCCCCCTCCCTCCCTCCCTCCCTCCCCCATCCCTCCCCCATCCCCCATCCCCCAGGTATTTCATTTTCCATAAGCCCAACAAGACGTGGCAGCAGGTGTTCTGGTTGACCATCAGCATCGCCATCAACAACGCCTACATCCTGTACAAGATGTCCGACGCCTACGCCGTCAACCGCTACAGCAGGGCCCAGTTCGGGGAGAGGTTGGTCAAGGAGCTCCTGGAGCTGGACGACTGCTCCCCTATGCAGTGAGAGGGAGTAGGAGGAGGAGGAGGAGGAGGAGGAGGAGGAGGAGGAGGAGGAGGAGGAGGAGGAGGAGGAGGAGGAGGAGAAGAGGCAGAGGAGGAAGAGGGGAAGAGACGGAGAAGAAGAGGTGGAGGAGGAGGAAGAGGGGGGGGGAGGAGGAGGAAGAGAAGACAAGGGGGAGGAGAAGAAGAAGCGGAGGAGGAGAATAGGAGGAGGAGAAGAAGAGAAGCCTCAATTTTGCCATAAACACACAATTATGCACACACATACACAGATAGACACATACACAGATAGACACACACACACACACACTGTATATACAACGGCACTATCGCTTTGCGGACGGAAGCGCTCAAGTAGAACTGGCCCCCACGCCACGCCACCACACCACACCACACCACACCACACAAACCCACCAGATTCGATATCGACCCGGCACACCAAAAAGACAGGCACTTAGTCACCAATATTACACAGTGTACACGTACAGTACAGTCAATTACAACCCCCCCCCCACCCACCCTCCCACCTCCCAGATATCTAAGTGTGTACACTTAGAGCGTCTGTGTTTGCGGCTACCGTACGATCACAAAGAATCACAAAGCGGTGCCATGAGGGAAGCATGACGGAGCCCTGCGACTGTGACCCCCCCCCCCCCCCGGGAGATCATTCTGACTCCTTTCCTCCTTTCCTTTCCTTCTGCCCCTCCCACCCGTCCACCTGTCTATTCCGTCCGACCGTCCGTCCGTCCGTCCCCAACGATACTAACTCTCTGGGTGTCTGTGGCACTATACATACTACTAACAACAAACTAAAAATATGAATGCAGTGAGATTAAAGCCGTCAGCACCATGGCGGAGGTGGGGTGGGGGTGGGGGGGGGGGGGGGGCAGGGGGGCCTTCAAGACATCTCACAACCCCCCCCCCCCGGCTTGCTACTAACCTCCCCCAGCTTTACTACACATTTGCCACGGTGGTTTCCTAAGCAAAGCGGGCGTAGAGCGGTGTATGAGAGGGGGAATGGAATATATCTAATACTATAATATATAATACAATAATACAGTTCTGGTACACAGAGGAGAGAAAACATTTACACTCCAAATGATGTCAGATTTCATATTAGCATAGTGTGTGTGTGTGTGTGTGTGTGTGTGTGTGTGTGTGTGTGTGTGTGTGTGTGTGTGTGTGTGTGTGTGTGTGTGTGTGTGTGTGTGTGTGTGTGTGTGTGTGTGTGTGTGTGTGTGTGTGTGTGTGTGTGTTGATCTGTGAAGGGGGGGGGGGGGGGGGATTAGGGTGTGACACTCACACAACTGCATGAACACAAACGTAACTCAAGTAACTTGATCGTGATGTCCTCTTGGTCCACAGTCCTTTTATTATGTTTTCAAGGTAGTTTTAGATTTTTTTTTATTTCCGTCGTGTGTGTACGTGTACGTGATTAGTGAACCGAGTTTCCCTTTTTTAGCTTGTGATGAAAAGAAAAAAACAAATGGATGATGTGATAATGTGTCTAATGTGTATGGCTGTTGTGTGACCAAGATATGTTGTTGATGTGTGTTGTGCTGTCCTCGCTTAAGGAATGAACGCTGAAATGCTGAAATCCCTGTCAGACGGCAGTATAGAGTATAGAGTAACTCCTTTCCCCCCCCCGGTTGGCCTTCCTCTTACCGTAGACTTTACTGCTAATCGTGATCACTTTAAAGGCTTGTGGCCTCACGTCAACAAAGAGCGGGAACTATTGTGTTGTCGTGTGAAACTCTGCAGTCATGCTTTTAAACGAATATTAACAACGACAACAAGACATAACAACTGGGGTGTGTTGCTAAAGTGAGCATTTATGGTTTCTTAGAATATTTGTTATTTGCATTGTATTATTAAAGGTGCTGTTAGGTGAGATGTGGTGAGAAAGGTGAGATGTGGGAGCTGTGAAGAGAGAGCGAGAGAGAGAGAGAGCAGAAGAGAGCAAGATTTGAAAACTGAACAACCAAAAGAAGTCCCCTTTCGCTCTTTCTTCCTCCACTCTCCTTCCTACGTTTATTGAGAAGCGTTGCATTTCACAGGGGGGGGAAACCCCAGTATATAGCACCTTTAACTGTTCTCATGTTTTGGAGTTTATTACATTTCCTGTTGTGTTCAGAAAGCCATCTTTGCCGGGGCCCATTCAATTTGGTAGTCCTAGTCCCAGTCAGAAAAGGTCTGGCTCCTATCACTGGGCAGGATTTGGTTTCAAGAAGTTGAAACCAGAATGTTGACTATATTACCACTGATAACATGAACATGACATCTAGGCTAATCCTGGCTAAGGTGCTACAAACCCCACAGCCTTGCTAGCTTTCTAGTGATATATCACTTTCTTGTAAATCCATTTTCTCGCATTTTGGTTTTTGGGTCCAATTCTTTGACTTTATCAGGAACTTAACAAGTAGAGATGTGTCTGTAAGCCTAAGACTTTTATCTTCAAGTACATGCTTCTGCGTAATCCTGAGAAATGGTTTGAATAACAATAACAACAAATCAACTCCAGGTCCCTTGTTTTCCTCTGTGTTTGGATATGCTGGTATACAGTTTGTCCACACTGTCCCCTCTCCCCATAGGAAAACTGACTTATACACTTAATACAGCGCGGCTACACTACAACTGTAGGTCGCTTCAGCTCTGTATGGGAGACTTGGAGCACGCAGTGCAGTTTTCTCAGATCATTAGAAGGAACCAGGAGCCGGTTGTAAAACACACAACACGGATATTGTTATCCTAATTCGAAGGGTCAGCATTAAAATCCCCCGAGCTATTGTGAGACATGGGTGACCGTCTCCCGGCCTTCCGGGACGTATGTCTTGAGATGTCAATGTCGTTGGTTTTTTTTTGTCGCCCAGTGCCCACTACTCCATGCAACTTTTTCCTGATTATAAGTTGTTGTGCACTTTTGGCAGGATTTGGAAAAACACTGCAGAGATGTACAACTATCGACACACGTTTACTAGATAAAACACTAGATGCAACATGTGCTCCCCAAAGATGTCATCAAACTTAACGTCTTAGAAAAAGAAAAAAAAAACACAGAAACGATATGTATAATGTGTGGACTGTACATTTTTAAGAAGAGAGCTTCAATTACCAATTAAATGATATGAGTATACCAATGACTGTACGATATGAGGATATGATAAGTGTTAATAATTATTATGATTATGACCAAAACCATTTATTTAATAGAGTTCATGTATACATTGTTTTATTTGTACAAATCATAGAGTATACTTCATTGATATTCAACACTAAGGATTGTGTGTTTTTTTTTTTTATTGTTGTGTTTTCTGGTTGTCGTTTAAAGCACTTTTTGTCTGCTGCGTACACACACACACACACACACACACACACCGATCATCCTTTTCCTACCTGACGTGACATCGTCGACATGACATGGTCATTGTTGCCAAACTCCTCTTTATAATGCTATATTTTATATAAAATAATCATAACGCACGTAATGTATGCGTGTAATAAGCCCTATTCCTATTATCGAGAGATAGATCGATAAATATAACCATCACGATTAGAAAGAGACACGCTTCAGAGAGGGATCTTTTCCAAGCGGTGTCTACATCCAAAAGGTTGCTCTATTTATCGATCTATCTATCCATTGATCTCTTAATCTATCTATTAATTGATCCCTGGCTCGCGGTGAACTGGTGTGGCGTGGAGATTGTGGGCACGGAAAAAAAAAAACCTGGATGCTCAGTCGCTCAGTGACACTATTATCGAGCTGAGTGGAGGGCCCTTATCTCTGTCAACGCAGACTGGAAATTACTTGGGGAAAATTGTAGCTGGAAGGGTGGGGGGGACGGGGGTTACAGGAGGGTTGCATGGCTACGGTTGCTTAGCAACACATTGTGTACCTTGTGGTTTTGGCGCTTGTGCCTGTGTGCGTGTGTGTGTGTGTGTGTGTTGCATTGTTGTTTCTGTAGAGGAGGGAGGGTGTGTGTGTGTGTGTGTTGTGTTAAATAGTAACAGGACGTGTTATAATTAATGCTGTTGTTATTATCCTAATCATAGACAGACAGAGAGGAGAACAGAGCGTCTCCTGGCAGACGGGAACCCTGTGTGTACTCACCCCTCTCGTCGTGTCCTTGTCCATCAGTTGGGTCCACTGGTTGATTGGCTGGGGCAGTAAGATATTCACCATATTTAGTCACATTTAGCTTAGCAGCATCCTCATTTTAAATTGCTCAGGTCCCTCCTCCCTCCCCCAAAACAAATCAAATCTTTGCAAAAGATTGTGCTCTGTGTATATTTGTGTGCTGTATATCTATTAAATGAGGCCTACATTTATTTAATGGTGCCTTGTCTTTGTGGATGATGCTACGTATTAGGCTGTAGTATATGGCTGAGTGGGTTTTTGGGTTCAAATCTTAAAATCCATGTTGTGCTGGTCGGTTGCTGATGTGTTTAGCCTTGATTTAACAATGTTTATAAAGAGACACACAAGAGAGCGAGAGAGAGAGATTGAGATTGAGAGAGAGAGAGAGAGAGAGAGAGAGAGAGAGAGAGAGAGAGAGAGAGAGAGAGAGAGAGAGAGAGAACTGCAGAACTTCTTCTGTCCTGCAGTAGCTGCGAAGCGCTTGTGACATGTTGACGTTTTTATTCTATAGCAGTGGGCTGCTTTGACATCTTATTCCTTCCCCTGCGGACACACCATGTGTAGACAATAAAGACCAATGTTGAATCAAGATCATATCACGTGTCGTACGTCTGCAGACGTGTCGGTTATGTGTGTAAAGCATGTCTGAACAGCCTATACATCTGTTGTACTCGTAGACGTCTGATAGGGTTAGATACGATGATAATAATTATAATGATTATGATTATAATGTCTGAGATGCATAGGATGAAACACATTTTGATGATCTCATTTTGAATAAGATAAATGCCACTAAGATTGAAAAACAAGTGGACATACTCACAATAATAGGCCTACTACTACTACTACTAATAATAATAATAATAATAATAATAATAATAATAATGATATGGGATGGGGGAAAACACAGAATCATGTTAGGAAAGAGTGTAGGCTACTTGCGGAGGTGTTTATGGTGCTGTTTTATTTGGTTTACTGTTCTTTCCTCTACTCAATGAAGTCATATTGTCTGTGTGTCTATTGTCTGTGTGCATTCGTCAAATGAAAGTGAAACAACTCGATAACCAACGGTGAAAAAATAAAAATCAATTGTAATCTCTGAAATCAACAGAAGTTCACCTCTTTCAAATATGGAAGTCAGGATGATTTGATGCACCTATCAACATATATACGATTATATTGTCTGGTTGTGTTTGTGTATGTGGGTTTATATGGGCTGTGTGTGTGTGTGTGTGTGTGTGTGTGTGTGTGTGTGTGTGTGTGTGTGTGTGTGTGTGTGTGTGTGTGTGTGTGTGTGTGTGTGTGTGTGTGTGTGTGTGTGTGTGTCAGATAGGTAGGGTGAGAGTATCGCAGTTGGAGTAAACTGGACCCAAATTAAAAATCTGAAGGTAACTGTTCTCTGTGTGTAAATGTGGTTTTCATTTAGGGATTTCAGGAAGTAATGAAATATAATCTCCACTAAAAACATTTTTTTTAAAACCGGATAAATTGCAAACACTTCATTTTAGGCAAGAGTATTTTTTTGTTGCTAAATATGCATTCACTCATTTACATTTGATTCACATTCACATTTGTATTATAACTTCTCCAAAAATGCTGCCGTTTTTCACTTTCTTTCCAAACACACTCTGACACTGAGCCTGTGTGACGTTCATAAACGCAAATACACATGTTTAAAAGTTCAAAAAACAACAAAAGATGGTGTATGTATACTGTAATGTCATCCTCTATAGTGGTAACGCAAACGTGGTCATGTCTCGTGTGTGCGTGTGTGCGTGTGTTTGTGTCTTGCTAGTCTAAAATGGAGCCGGTCTCCATGCCAAGTGTTCTAAAAGAATGTGTGCCTCTGCGTGTGTGTGTGTGTGTGTGTGTGTGTGTGTGTGTGTGTGTGTGTGTGTGTGTGTGTGTGTGTGTGTGTGTGTGTGTGTGTGTGTGTGTCTCCCATTTGTAACCTATGCAGCAGACCCCCCCACACCCCTCCTCCTTCCCCAGGCTGGTTCTTCTGATATTAGGTCTGATATTGTGTTTGGATATGTTTGTATGTACCTCTTTCTCATATTCAACCCCCCCCCCCCCCACACACACACACACCCTCTCTGCTCTCTCTGTGAAATCATCACCACTGCTGCACATATTAAATAAATGTTCTTGGTACACCTGCTTATGTGGCTGTGGATATCACTTTTTTCTGTTTCTGAGGTCCAGATTTGACATATGTTAATATCTCATCGACATCGTTTGACAAAAATCACTTGGTTTGCTATAATAATTCTGAGAAATCTGTCCAAATACTTAATTATAGTAGGTAGTATATTTATAGCTTTTATTATTCTCAATAAATTGATAAGGTAAGGTGATACAATACCACAAGGGGGCGACAAACCACTGTATTGTACTGATGAAAAGCACACATGATGCGCTATGCTCGCGATGACCACTAGGGGCGGTGGTACTCCAAAGTTGATCGCGCATTGAGAATCCGATTTATTTTGCATTCATATATTTTCACGTCCAATTGTTCAATTAAAAGAACAGTCGTCACAATTGATAACTTCAACAAGAGTTGTACTAATGAGCAAGTTTTAGTTCACAATTAATGACAGCCAAACATCAGGGTTGACCACTCACCGTGAAACAAAAACAGAAATCAATGACATGGACTGACATTAAATATACTGAGACGTGAATAGACTGAGGAAGGAAGAAAGAAAAATAAAGTATTACTTAGCAAGAATGTATTAATAATACGTAATAATGTACTA